>CAJNYU010002478.1:0-329672 GCA_905331475.1 Rotaria socialis | reverse complement strand
ATTAGCGCTCGAAAAAGGAAGATCAAAATTTACTCGCATTATTATGAGAAATAATCTCTAAATAGACTTATTAATGACATTTTATTATAGGCAAAGCGTTTTTTAATGCATTCATTAAGTAGACTATTTATTTATTTGATAGAAATCTGGAAAGATGGTATTGATATAAAAATTAAAAATAAATAATAGATATGATCATTCTACTGTATTTAAATTTAAGTTATGATAAATATTGATTATATTAAAAGTAAAGATGAACTTACACAAGTTGTTTCTATTTTGGAAGATATAAATGTTTGACTTTGTCTTTATTTTATACATACATATAGTATTTATAGTATACACATTTTCTCTTCTTCCCAAAAGAAATCATATCACTATTTGCTAAAAAATAAGCTTTTCCAATTATTGATGCCAATAATGTTCATTTTCTCTCTTGACCGATTATCTATTAAATTTATTTTTCATATTTTTGATAACCTCTATGTACAAGTTATTATTCTCTCACGTTATCATGTGTGTAAATGATTCTATACTGTTATATATGGTTAACGCGTTTATTCAAAAATAGTGCTGACTGTGATGTTGAATATTAAAGTCTTTTTTCTGAGAGATATTCCCAACAAGAACAGTCGTGATAGTTTTTATGATTCTAACAATACAATAGTCTATTGGCACCGCAAGGTTTTTCAACAAAGTTCTATTTGTGTTTATTGAATAATGCCACATGTTGTAATGACGACATCGGCGTTTGGAGTACCCGAGTTTGTGCCTAAACTTAACATAAATAAAGTAGATTCTGCTAAGAAAAATAACTCCGATGACATACCATAACTTTCGATTCTTTGAACAACATCCATTCCTTGCACCACTTCACCAAACACAACCTTTGAAAACAGAGAAGCAAACAATAAAAGAATGAGAATTGAGAGATTTTACAGATTTTCCATCGAGCCACGGTGTTGGAACAGCAGTAATAAAGAACTGAGAACGATTCGTGTTTGGGCCACAATTAGCCATTGATAAAACACCGGGTTTTGTGTGTTGCAATTTGAAATTTTCATCAGCAAAATAAAATTCAGGATAAATACTAATGAAAAAAAAACGTATTTAAACTATGATTTAAACTTAAATGATCAGTTTACCTTTTACCGCCCGTACCGTCGCTATTTTAATTTTAAAAAAAGAAAATCATTGTATCGATTAATTACAATTTCATTTTATTATTAACTTACTGATTGGTTATATCACCACCTATCAAATAAAATAATTAATAATAGAAAAAAAATTATAAATTAAATTCTTTACCTTGAACCATAAATTGAGGAATTACACGATGAAATCGACATCCCTTATAACCAAAACCTTTTTCACCTGTGCACAATGCTCGAAAATTGGCTAAAAACAATAATAAACTCCTATACAATCAAAAGAATTTTTTCCAATTACCTGTGGTCTTTGGTACAACAGCATCAAATAGCTATAAAAAAAAAGAGAGATATCAATTCCTAATACAATCTTCTTGCTCATGCGCACACGTAAAAAAAGCACTCTATGGAAAAAAGATTAGGCTTACGTTCCAATCACGTTCTAGATCGAATGTTTGTCTCCTGGAATAACATTTAAACTTCTAAAAAAAATATCTAGTTTTTTTCATCAGGATCACAATAACATTTCTTGTCTCATGCGTTTGCCTTTCTTAAGACTCGTGAACAAGAAAACCATGCTCTATCAACAAATCTTGAAGTCTGCACAGGTCAAGAACACGAAAGAAAACGTTCGCATAGGGATATCATGAATTCCTAATTTTCCAAAAAATATTTTTGCACTTCACTTTGAATATAATTCGACCAATTGGAATATTGTTGGCCGATATCTCGAAATACACGTTTGGATCAAATTTTTTTGCAGGATTACGCCCATTATTTTGAACCTTTAAACGAGTAAGAGCACCATCGATTTTTGAATTGATATTAGCAATTAAATAATTAATATTATCAGCGAATTGACTAAAAGAAATATTTTATTAAATATTTTTTGAAAGGAATCCATTATTTTACCCATTTTCGTTCACAACTTTTGTTTTTTTAATACTAAACGATGCGTGAAATTGGCTTCCTGTTGTCTAAAAAATAAGACATGTTTTGACATTAAATTATAAAAAACTATGTACTGAGAGTTCGACCGTGTATTGAGCTCCGGAAAAAGAATGCTTCGTGGTAATGAAAAGATCATCCTTTTTATAATCAATTACTATTCCACTAGGATCATCTCTCTTGAACGTAAATATATCTTTTTCCTAAAGAAAAGAGCAATGAAAACAACATTTTAAAACATGTTTTACTTTGCCATCTTCGATGACGCAGAAATACTTGTTAAGAAAACACCAATGTACTAATATAATCATTTTATCATCATGATGACTGATTAAATTTTCATAGACTCCTAATAAACAAGAGAGAAATCTAGGTCGAGACATGATAGTCTAAAAAATAATCTGATGTGAAATAAAGAAGCAAATAGATGATGATAATTTAGTCCTTTATGAACAAATACAAAAGTAGATGACGTCAGAGTAAAGAACGAATACTAGACAAGAAATATTCGTTTAGTTTACTTTCTCAAGTCTATTTTGAATCAAAAGATGTCTCCACGTTAATTAAACTGCTCTACTTCTATAGTTCGTAAAATTCGACTATTATTTTCTGTTTGGTCACATTAATGTATTAATCTTATTGACGGTTTTTGAAATGAAAAAAAACGGGTTTCCTCTAATTTTTGTATAGAAAATTCGCAGTTAGTATATCTGAACACCTAGAAAATACATATATACATCTGCTGAATAAGAAATCGTGATTATACCATTATTACTGTTTCTATTATATTCGGTCCAATGAAGGCTGGCGGTTTGGTGGAAATTCGCTTTCTAGGACGTCGATAAACTATTGTGATTGGGGCGCTTCTTACAACGACTTTTCTCTTTCCATATACGGTAGTTTGTATAGCCACTCAAAGTTTAGCTTTCACTTGTATCATATCAGTGTCTGCCTGAACATTTTCTATGGTAATTTATATGCATACACTACATCAGTACTTCCATCAGCTAATCGAAGTATAGGCAGTGCTATAACAGTAGCATATAACAGAGTGATGGGTGTTGTTGCGGCTTTGGCGGGAACATATGCCGATCTGTTATCAAGTGTACCTATTTATATGCGTGCTGCATCATTTGGTAGTCTGGCATTGCTCAGTTTTTTTTTATCTCCATTTGAGCCACAGGGAAGAACAAGCAAGGTATTCACAGATGAAAAACAAGCTAAATTTTTTTTTTAAATATTTTAACATTTGAAAATGAATAAGTTTCAATATAAAATATTAGTAATGAGACTTGTTCAGACAATAAAGTAATTACAAATATATATCAGGAAGATCACATTAATATATGAAAGCAGTCATTTGTAAAGAAATGCAATAACTACTGCCAGAGAAAGATCGTAAGAGAAAAAGATTATTCAAAATACGATGCGATTAAAGATCGAGAATGTCGGATGATTTATAGATTGATGTGCTTTTAGTATCATTTCGTGTGAATGCAGTTAAACAAAAATGTGAATCTTATTACATGTCATAACTTTAGAAATCAAAAACTTTAAATTACGAAACTGTTTAAATGAAAAAAGAACCTCGGTTAATATTCAAACAAAATAGGTGTAATCAAATAAAATATAAAACGATTTGAAGAGCATGTTCATAAAAACAAGTATGTGAAAAACATATCTTCAAATTTTTTCTTACAGAAACAATTGTATATTGTTTCAAAGATATAAAAAAATGTGTTATATGCTTTTGTAATTGATCGGTTGTTCCATATTCCTTAATTTCCAAAACAAAAACTTTGTAAGTTGAATGGTTATATTATACAATATTTTTCATGTCGCTATTTCGATTGTATTAGACAATAATGTTCATAAATATTTTAAGAGCTAACAACAATCCAATTTTTTTATCAGAAATATATACTTATTTATCTGACAGTAGGCTTTGCGAACGCGTAACTCATCATCACATCGTGTGTTTGGTTCGAGATTACGTAGGATTTTGTTTTTACATCGTTAGAAAATGTGCATGTGCTTGACATGTAACCATCAAATTGATGCCTGCAGCTTTATTGAAGACTATCTTGAAATTTATTTCTTTGAATATGCATTTCAAAAGATGTTGGAGTAATGAAAAAGTGAGACATTTATTTTTATCGTTTTTTTTTTGAGGATAAAACAGTGAACTTTGACAAAGTAAGCTTTTAGGGAATATTGCCATCACAAATTTCATGCTAGTCGAGAAAAATGCTGTTAAACTAAGATCATATTGATTTATTAAAAACCATGGAAAAATTTTATCTTTGTAAATTCAATCGAATACCTACGTTCAAGAACATATAACAGAAAACTTCTACATGAGATATCAAGATTTTAGATGAAAATTATACTAGATAACATCTTATATCATATCTGCCTATCGATCATACTCAAGGGAAAACAAAAAGGTTCAAGATCCGGTTATTCTCTTTGTCTGATCATTTTGATATATAATGAATAAATTTTCATGATTTTTAATGTAATATATAAAACAACTTTCTCTACTTTTAATGTGTTCAATCTGTAGAAAGGAATTTTATTTCAATTATAATTACACATCCATAAGAAAAATAGTCTTTGAAATATGTTGGCAATCGGCAAATTTCATTAGTCCACAGGATAACGTATTTTTGAACAATTAATTCGAGTTTCATATCTTTTGAAATTATTTGTTATCTTTTTCAATCTTTTATGATTGATGCAAAGATAGACATCATTTGGCAAACATGTTTTAGTATCAATTAGAAACTGTTTGACATAATCATTATGAGCTTCATATAAATCAAGTACAATAAGATGAGGATATTCAATAATTGAGAAATTCTCATCGTCACTATTCGATTTTCTAGATCTTTGATTATTTTGTTTTGTTTCATTAACTATAGATATTTTTTTCAAGAATGGAAATGATTGACTAATAAGAAGAAAAAATTCATGTTCAAACGGATGTTCGTCAAATAATAATACTTCACGAACACATTTAAATAATCCACCGGAGAAACTATTTGTAACATTCTTATAATCTTTCCATACATATGGATGCGAATAAATATGACATTCAACGTCTTGTATCTTTGGAAAATAATCAATAGAAGAAATAATTTGATTTTTATAATCTCTAAATGTATATTGAATATCTTCATTTGATGGTAAATTAGTTTGATTCTCAGTAGAAACATTTGAACGAATATTAAACATGAATTTATTCAATTGTGGCATATAATTGATAATATCTTTCAAATTATTTCCTTCAATAAATGTTTTTCTACCGAAGATCAAGAAATACAAATTGAGTTGTTCTAAATTTGGCATTCGCTGTAGAAGTGATACGATTAATTCTGAATAAACATCCCCAACCAAATGGCATTCTAGCGAAAAACATTTTAAATTGGGCAATTTTTCCTTAAAAAGAATATATTATCGACTTGTTTACATTCGATATTACATCAAAATAATTTACTTGATTATTAATTACTGAATGTGACGAATTAATCATAAAAATATTAACATCAAGTGTACAGAGTTGGCTGAAACGACCATCAACTAGGTAAAGACAATCAGTGAAATTATGCAATTTGACATGTAATTCCAATAGATTCGATGAGAAAACTGTTGAAGAGGAAATATCAAATATCATCTGATTATGCCATGTAGAATATGGAACAAATGTTAAACATTGTAAATCGGTGAACATAATAAAGATCTGTGTAAATAGATGTTTAATTATATCTGATGTTACATATGGTATTTTGCACGCACTAATGCCAATAGCAAGTGATACAATCTGACTTTTAACTATATCATTTAAAAGACTTTTATCTGAAGGAAAAAAATATAAATATATCGAGAGAAAAAGTCATCTTTAATATTAATCAAATTTCATTGTACGATAAAATTAAAGTAGTCATACATTTTTCACTTAGGCAAGACATATGACAGTTCAAGTAAAATATCTTACCTGTTAAGAGTTGTTTTATTTCCTCTATGCCAAGATTATATAAGCCAAGCCCAGATAAATTTGAATAATTTCTAGAAAGAAGAACATGTTCTATAGATGATGATTCAATATCAAGCCATTCGATTTTGTGATGAATTTCAGGTAAAATTTGTAAACAAAATCGATCAAGTATTTGCCAAGGTAATGGATGAATAGTATCATCTGACGAATATTTTATCAATGCTACTCTACTAGTAAAATTAGAATCATATACAATTTTGTTTAATCGTTTATTAACACCTATTAAAGAGTAAAGAACTTCGGTATTGATCAATTTTTTTAAAATAATCAAAAGAATTTCATCAGGTAAATCATTCAAATGAATGCATTCACATTTCATGTTCATTTTTGTCTGTATGTTCTATTTAGCTAATAGAAATGTCAATATATATATACTCATTTTTTTTATTTGACCGACATCGTCAATGAAAAAATAGCGATATACTTTTGTGTCTAGTCTAAATTGTCTATAGATGAATGCATGAAAGAATGATTTCACTTCTCTCTTATTTTCGTTTAACATATCTAATATGATGGATATCTTAAATGAATCATATTCAGTATTTGCTTTTGATTATAGAGCTGAACAAGCGCATAGTTGAAGTCCTAATTGCGAAACTCAATATTTGTTCAGCTCTGTGGCCAACAAGTGAATCTAGCTCATTATTGGTTGCTTCCGTTATCCTGACAACGAGAATTATATTGAAACAGACAAACTAAATTTTGCACAAATGTTGATGTTAATATAGATTATCACATACAAACTAATTTTCATACTGATTTTTATGCTAGAATATATTGCTGGCAGCTTATCGTTAGTTGTTAGGAAGCTCAATTTTCTGGGATCGAATTGTTGGTATACTTAAATAACTAGAACATTTATTCACAGTAACTATTGATTGCGTTCTTTGCCATTGTTTGACGCAACTATGTTGAAATTCCTCTGCAAATTATACACACTTCACGTTAGCATTGCTTGGGATGATATTCTGTAAATATGAGAAGATGTATGTAGCCTGAATAAATATCTGTCTTTAGTTTATCATGCTATTTTTGCACTTGCCTGTTGTTCATTCCTTTTACAGATTAGTTGTTTTTCAATGCAGTGATCACTTTATTATTAACTAGTTGCTTCTATGAAGCTGTCTTTGACATTTTGTTTTATGTATTACTGTTGGAAATGAGTGGAAGCAGCTAATCCCAAGCATCGTGACTGACACTATGAAAAAACAAGTTGTTCGAGCTAAAGCTAAAATTGTAGTTAAACTATCTATGATTTTATAGCAAATCTTACTATAAATCACATAGATCAAAGCAAAGTTCCAGAAAGATGGCCAAACAAGTGGCAATCATCGACTGGATAAATTTAAAAAATAAGAATTTAATATTTCTCAGATTTGATGCGAATAAATTTGGGAATTATTCTTTCTAAATCGAGACGAAAACGGATATAGAAACTTGGTTCCAAACGTCCTGTGTTTTTTTTACTATCAAACATAAAGTTTTTAGTACAATAAGATCGTTTGGTTCTTGAAAAGTTAATAGAGTTCATGAAACAAAATTCAATAGATATTCCAAGCCTATTGTTGAAATATATTTGGCTCACCCAATTAATATCGAGAGTAAAAATGTCGGGAGATAGAATTGTTGAAAATAAAAGGAAGTGGAAAGAGAAACCTCGCTTACCTTCAGCCTTACTTCTACATCCTCGCCTACACTGATTTGTAATTTTTGTCTTTGGATCAAATTTGGATTGGCCATATATTTGCTCCTTAATGATATGTGACATTCATAAAAATAAGGAAAGAGACAACCAAAACCTATTAGCACTGCGATAGTTAGATTTGAATTTTATATGCGTTTCAATTAATTTCGTTTAGTTGATTCAAAAATCTATCAATTAGCATTTTGAGTATTTTAGTGGGCATTATGAATTTTGCTTTGAATATCATTTAGGCCGATGATTCCATTCGATTTATATCTCTCTTGGAACAGATCTTGAATTCTTGTTTTGTTCTGCGAGTTGGACTGAAGACAGTGTTAAAAAGAAGTGCATTTATTTCTTTCATATAAATAATTGTATTTATTCTCGCAAAAAAAGACGAGAAAATATGATAGAAACATGTATGTTCATGGCATTTTCAGAAATTTCATCAGTGACAGTGCCGGAATACGATTTGTTGTGTTTTACCAATATTTGACACCGTCTTTGAATTCAACAATACACTATTCACAAATGTTGTCGAACTTTTTAACAAAAAGATATACGTTTCAAAAACTGATACATTTTTCACAATAGAGCACATATTAAATGGTGTTGTCCCTCGCATTCAAAAAATAGTCGATCCTTGATTTTGAATGGTGGTTGTTTCAATTAAAGAAATAATCATCGAGGTTATTTTATTTGATTATTTTTTCAAATACATTCGGCATGCAGTCGGCTATATCATTTCGATGAAGACTTTTTTGTATAATTAAACAAACGAATTCTCTTGGAGTAATGTGGCTGAGCTATGAAAGCAAGAAAGTAGAAGAATCAATACTATAGGTGTGGTTGTGCGTGTGGATAAATGCAGAACTGTGCGCGACGGTGTCAGTCTTTCCTCCACCCGCTCTACCTACGTCATCACAAGTGACCCAAGCTCACACCTGTCGAAACCCGTTATACTTTTTTTCTGCGTTTTGTATATAAATAGAGCATGAATAATATCCTTTGATTAGTTTTTTGTTTCTAAAGAAGTTCATTAATAAAATATTTCATCAGTTTTACGAAACTCTTGATGTATGAATGTAATTGCGTAAGATTATTTTTTTCTCTTTCTATGTTATATATAGACATGTCAGAAGAAACAAAACATGACGCACAACTGATGGATAGCGACAGTGATGATTATGATGATGATATGAATTTTGACAACATCAAGCTAGAAGGTGAAACAAATAATGGAACTATTCAACAATCTATGAAACATTTTCAACCGACAAGCAAAACTTTATCAAAGTATGTTGAACAACATTTACTTATTTTCATATGAAACAAAATGAAAACGCAACTAATTGATTTAAGATATGTCGACAAAATTGATGTGAGTCCATATTCACCTCGCACAGGTCATGTCGATGATGGAAAATATCGTTCGAAAGATAAACATGATCGTGCAACTGTTGAACAAGTTCTTGATCCACGTACACGTTTAATTCTATTTAAATTTCTTCAGCAAGGCTTAGTCGACGAAATTAATGGTTGTATATCGACCGGAAAAGAAGCCAATGTTTATTATGCAAAAACAAATAACAACGAACATCGAGCTATTAAAGTTTTCAAAACATCAATACTTGTCTTTAAGGACCGAGATAGATATGTTACCGGTGAATATCGTTTTCGACACGGTTATTCAAGACATAATCCAAGAAAAATGGTTCGATTATGGGCAGAAAAAGAGTACAGAAATTTATCACGTTTATATACCAATGGAATTCCGTGTCCAAAGCCCATTGCACTTAAAAATCATGTGCTCGTTATGGAATTTATCGGTAAGACTCATTATAATGAAAAGTTCAATGTAAATTGAAGACACACTTCAGTGAAGAGTTTTAGTAGATAGATCGAAATGTTGTTATATTTCGAATTGTGTCAATGCTATTGAAAATTTTGAATATTAATTGTTAAATTTGATTGTATTACCGTCTTAGATTTTCCAATTTTTAGAATTTACCTGAAATATGAGTATACTGGTCAGTAGCAAGACTCAATTTCGTTAATAAAATAGTCCAAAATATTGATAAGCTATCGTGAAAAACAAGGTAGAACTCTTATTTATTTGGTTAACAGTTAAAATCTGTGGTGTAATTAGACTATTCGAATGCATTGCTCTTTATATTCATATCATTCAGTTTCGTTTCGACCATCTTAAAGAACACTGACGTTTATTTTCCTTGGAACATCATAGTAAACACTAGTATTCATTGGAGTTTTGTTTTCACATGAAGTTCTGCAGTTCTTTTTACAGATTCTTAGACAAAACAATGATCTTGATGATTACACGATTTGAATTTTGAAAATGTTTTCTTACGCAAAAGGAACTATCTGTGTGTATTAAGTCCAACACATAGGTTATGTTGAATCTCTTAATAGTATCAGCAATTCAACTTGACTTTGAAAGATTTCAATTGTTTTTCGAACAGCTTGAACTGTAAAATTCTATTATAGGTGAAAATGGTTGGCCAGCTACTAAACTAAAAGATTCTGTACCATTAGATGAATCTGAAGCGTTTTCACTTTACCTGAAATTAATTCATTACATGCGAGTAATGTTCGTTAAGTGCAAATTAATCCACGCGGATCTATCTGAGTTTAATTTATTACTTGATTCAAAAAAAGAATTATATGTTATTGATGTTTCTCAATCAGTTGAGCAAGCACATCCAAATGCTCTTGAATTTCTTCGATTGGATTGCCGCAATGTAACAGATTATTTTGCGAAACGGTATACACTAAAAACAATCTTAACAATGCAACAATTGTTCAATTATATAACAGATCCAACAATTACTGATTCAAATGAACAAGCTTATCTCGATAGAATCATGGAACAAGCTGAACATCGATCAGCCAATGAAACAACCGACGAAGTCGATGAAAGAGTGTTTGAACGGATATTTATTCCACAAACATTAGATGATATATGTGAAACGTCATCAAAAGATTTTCGTCAATTATCAACTATATTAGGAATGAACGAAACAATGACGGAAGCTCGCTTAGTACCGAAAATTCTCGAAGACGAAAACGATGATTCAAATAGTATTACTAGTTCTTCAAGTTCCGATGATGATGATGATGATTCAAGTGATTATGCATCAGCAAAAGAAGATCAAGAAGAACAATCGCTAGCAAAAGGAAATGTTAGACCTCGAGATGAATCGCCAACATCGAAACGACTAAGAAAACAAGCAATAAGAGAAGAGAAACGAGAAAAAAGAAAAACGAAAATACCAAAACACGTGAAGAAAAGAGCAGAAAGGTTAGGTGGAGATAAAAGAAAAAGAAAAGGATAAATGTATTTTTTGTTTTGTTAACAAATAAACGTTGTTATTCAGGCATAATAAAAAAATGAAATACGTTTTTATGGAATTCATAAGTAAATGGATCCTCATTCTCATTTTCAATTCCAATATCAAGGTTATACTATTTCTAAGATGCTTCAAAAAACAAGTCACATGACTTTAAAGATAAAACGAATTCTTCTTCTAGATAGTCTGTATTTATTCGAGAAATCCGTGCGAGATAATGACTTGGCACTTTTTTTTGGTCGGTTCGCTTTTGCTTAATATAATCCGGAAACTAAACAAGTCTCTGGTTTGTGAGGTTCAATGAGATCGATACTGCGTGGCGGTGATTAAAATGTCGCGTGTTATAATCCAGCCATCATATAGATTTTGGATCTGATGAGTTTCATTCTCCTTATATTTCATTGAAAACAACTCTATCGCCATTTCAAATATACTGTTTATGATCCACGATCTTGTTTTAATCAAAAACGTACACACGAACAAGAACAAGAGCATTTGATTTTAAAGGATATAAAACATGAAGGGGTACTTCAAACTTGCTTAACCGAAGATTCATCGTCACTGATAAAATTTGTGCTTAATCTTTCTACAATAAATGTATTGATAATAATCTATAATTCTGTTGAATAATGATTCATCATTCATTGCGAAGTATAGCCAAATATCCGTGACAATGACATTCTATGTGATTCTTGTTTCTATTCGTCGTTGGATTGGTCAAAAGTCGAATGTGATGAAGTTTTCTCGTCTTTATTGAATCGGATGTAATTTATGCTATTAATAGTTTGAGAACGGGAAGGTGGAGAGTCTCAACTAGAGTATTATTGTATTCTGAATGTAGTCTATCGTTGAAATTCTGTTGAAGCAGTTCTCTTTTGAGTATAATTAGCGCTCGAAAAAGGAAGATCAAAATTTACTCGCATTATTATGAGAAATAATCTCTAAATAGACTTATTAATGACATTTTATTATAGGCAAAGCGTTTTTTAATGCATTCATTAAGTANATGTTGTTCAACATACTTTGATAAAGTTTTGCTTGTCGGTTGAAAATGTTTCATAGATTGTTGAATAGTTCCATTATTTGTTTCACCTTCTAGCTTGATGTTGTCAAAATTCATATCATCATCATAATCATCACTGTCGCTATCCATCAGTTGTGCGTCATGTTTTGTTTCTTCTGACATGTCTATATATAACATAGAAAGAGAAAAAAATAATCTTACGCAATTACATTCATACATCAAGAGTTTCGTAAAACTGATGAAATATTTTATTTATGAACGTCTTTAGAAACAAAAAACTAATCAAAGGATATTATTCATGCTCTATTTATATACAAAACGCAGAAAAAAAATATAACAACGGGTTTGGACGTTTCTATTATATATATGTAATTTAATTATAAACGATACTGTTCATTTATAACAAAACAAAAAATAGAATTGGTGTGATCGTTATTATCAGTTTGTTGAATGTGCGGACATTTTTAATTTTGGTTTTGCTGTTAAACCATCAAAACGTTTGTATGTATAATTAATAAATAGCCAATCATGAACTTGAACTTCGTTATCTTTTGCGGGTGAAGCTAAAATGAAAAATAATACGAAATTTTCAAACAAGTGAGAAACCAACTGGAATCGAATCTTGTCAAAAAAGATGAAAATAAAGAAAAAAATTAAGAGAAACAATGCACTGGATAATGAATGTGTTGTATTTTTCAGACGTATTCATATAGAAACGAGAGATACTATCAAAAAATTACTGACTCGCATCGAATCTTTTACAAAGCCAAAACTATAAATATATTTTCGTTTTTCTTCGTATTGAATAGCTCAAATTTTTAGATGAACAATTCGTTTTTGACTCTGAAAAAAACAAAGCAAAGAATCTGCAATAGTTAATCTCAAGTGGAAATCAACATTTCACCAGAACGTTTTGTAAGTACTTATACTTAATTTTTTTGAACAGATCAAAAAAATAAAGAAAAACTGCTTAGTAAGAAAACTCGATTGAGGAAATTTATTTTTCGTATGATTGTTTAAATGAATATTTTAGAATAAATAAAACATGGAATATGAATGAAACAAACATACGTAATTTAAGATCAACATCAGGAAATTCATCAAAATTTGACGTATCATCAATTGATTTTATACGTGGTTGGTAAGCAGCTGGTCTATCTCGTATATGATCCCAATCAACACCCATAAAAAATGAATGACGCCGAATTTCATCTAATGAACCTAAACGTTGATCAGCATCTGTACAGAATCTAATGAAATCAATTGATTTTATTTTTACAAGAAAAGTTCATTTAGATCATACTTAAGAATAAGATCTTTAGCAACATTTGATATTGGAACTTCAGGTGGAAAAACAAATGTTTCACGATAATTCATTACTTTACGAAATGTTTCTTGAGGATTATCTGCACAAAATGGTGGATAACCAATTAACATTTCATACATAATTACACCTAATGACCACCAATCAGCTTTCTTGAATAGAAAATTAAAAAAATTAAAATTATTCATATCTATCCAAAAATAACTAACTAACATGATTATAACCACATTGTTTAAAAACTTCTGGTGCAATATAATCTGGCGTACCAACAGTTGAATATGCCTTCATTTAAAGAAAAACAAACGCTGTTCAAAAACAATGCATACGTGTAAAAGTAATTCTTACCAATGCACGACGATTTCTTTTCCACGTTTCAGCTCGTCGTTTTGAATCAACAGGATTCGCTGCTAAAAATATTCGAAAGAATTAAATTGACTAAAAATATTTCATTACTGAAATCTTGAGGTCGCATGCTTTGAATATCACGATAAAATTCAGTTCGATGTGCTTTTTTTAAACCTGTACATAAACCAAAATCTGAAAGTTTTATATGACCCTAGAAAGCAAAAAGAAAAAATTGATTATAACTATTTTCTTTTTTTGCAGGAAATTCAAGTATAACAAACATATTGTATTCAAATACAATTGATTTTTTATTTTGTTTAATTTTATATAGATTTTATTTAAATGTCTAGCATTCGATGAATCCTAATCGATATGAATATTGATGTTATGCGTAGACTTGAATACATATGACGATACTCATAAGTGCTCATTATCTATTATTAATTTTTCCTTGAAGTAAAGTAATATATCCATCAAAAGTGAATTAATATTACTTTTAGGCATGAATGCCATTAACAGATTTTTAAAAGAAAATATTTGATTCTCATTTTAAAAGAAAAAGCTAATCTAAATAAACTCTAGAGTGCGTCTTGCATTGAAATGTGATCTTATATAATTTGATATTTAAAAATAAATTCTCTCTAACTGTAGTAGAATATAAATTTTCAATGAATTTTCTATATTAATATCGAGGAAATATACATTTTTCATTGATACAAATGAAAGACATTTAATACTGATTGTTTTTCTCATTGTTATATTCGAAATATATATCTTATATGACATGAAAAGAGAACAAGAAGAATAGTATTAAGAAACGAATGAAACTATTGCTAATCTTCATTGTTATTTTAAATAAACTAAACCATTATATAATTCATTTAAATATTTACTTTGCCATCGAGTAAAAGATTATCTGGTTTGATATCTCTGTGAATAAATCCTAATCGATGAATAGATTCAATAGCTTCTGCTGTTTCTGCAACATAAAATTGTGTCATATCCTCACTAAAAATTTCTTTTTGAATTAATAATGTCATGAGATCACCTAAAATAATATCTATGAATAAAACAATATTTATTCTTTTCATAAATAACTAACCACCAGGAAGAAATTCCATAATCAAATATAAATTTCTTGTATCTTGAAATGAATAAAACATTTTAACAGTCCACGTATGATCAGCTTCAACAAGAACATCGCGTTCAGCACGTACGTGTGCTACTTGTTCACGTAATAACATGTCTTCTTTACGTAAAATTTTCATTGCATATATATGTCCCGTATCACGTTTTTGTACAAGACGAACCTCAATTGAATTTTAAAACTATTGAATTTAATTCTAAAAAGTTTGTTTACTTCTCCAAAAGCACCACGACCAATTACTTTCAATGGTTCGAAATCATCGGCACTCATTTTAACACGTTTTAAACGTAAATATTCAGTTTCTTTTGCTGCATGGGAATGACGTTTTTCAAGTTTCTGTCAAAAAAAGCGAAGAAGAAAGAAATAATAATATGATTCATAGTTTAAGATTGTTGCTTTTTTTAAAGTTTACTTCTTGTTCAGATAGTCCTTCAGCATTCATCATTTCTTCCAATCGACGATATCTATTTATATAAAGATGAAAATTCGTTTGAAAAAATCAACGGATTTACCTTTCTTCACGTTCTTCATATTGATTAACTAAATTTGCATAGAAATTCTCAATAGACAATTTAGCTTTATGAACTTTTTCTTGCGTTAAAGATGTAGTGGCCATCTGAAAACAAAACAGAACGATTATCATTTACCAAATTTATTAATTTTTTTTCTTGCAAAAAAACAACAATAATAAATCACTCATTTATACATTCATACCACGGACAATAAAAAAAAAGATGCACAGAATTCTATAAGTTTTGTCATGAATAAGCTTTTCTTATTGAAGATATATCTGGCTAATAGAAGAAAACGACAAATTTAGAAGTACATTTTGTAAATATACATTAGAATTTAAACTAATTGAAATAAAATATTTCTGTAAGACAGTCACTTGTTTGTTTCTCTAAATTCATTCTGATTAGTGGAAGCAAGAAAAAGAAACATCCTGAGAAAAGATAGCAAAACTCGAAAATTGATAGTAGCTTAATTTTGGCTATGATATTGAGGACCAGCTGATGTTGTATAATCATCAAAGAATAAATGCAAATGCTAAATAAATAAATAAATAAGAATTGAAATAAGTAAACAAAATAAATCCAATACCTCAAATGTTGGACGATTATCAGGTGATGAATCCCAACATCGTAACATATAATCATAAATTTTATCTGGGCAATTTTCATGACGTGGCATTCGATAACCACGTTGAATTTGATCAAGAACTTCACGATTAGCCATTCCTAATTAGAAAAATAGACAAAAATAAAACACAATGCATTCTATGAAATACTATTTTATTTATACCAGGATAAGGCACTTGTCCATGTGTAACAAGTTCATAGAGCAATATACCGTATGACCATACATCGGATTTGATTGTAAATTTTCCATAGATAGCTGCTTCGGGAGCAGTCCATTTTATTGGAAACTTTGCTCCTAAAAATGATTACATTACTGATTATGATTCATACTTGAATAAAACAGAAAAAAAATGAAGCAAATATTTTTTGTTTGTTTTATCAAATAATAGAAATTATTCAGACAAACGTTCTAGTGATTTAAAAAGATATGATGAGAATGTGTTAAATATTCAATTAACTTCTAAATATGCAACGTTTCGAATTAAATTAATCGTTATTTTCTTAAAAGAAAAACCTTTGAGAATAGTAGTAGTTTAGATAAGCAATTTCAGCAAGTATTTGAACGAAATAATTAGAATTCAATATTTCACTATAAAAGTTTCATGATCTTTTTAAAGACTTCTTCAATCTTAATATGCATTAAATAACATACTAGACCATTCAAAATCGTTGGTAATTTTCATGAATGATCGAAACTTATCGATTTATGCTGACCATGTAATTTAAACGTTGTAAAATATACGAAAAAAAGAATTTCTTTCTTTCTTAAATATGTGAAAGTTCATCTCTAAATTATTACAATTCAGTAATTTATAAAGATACGAACAATTGTCTTTCAAAACCAAGTCTTTGATTTAATTGAGCTTTTCCCTAGAAATCACTCATACGTGTTATCTTATAAATAATTATCTCAAGTTTGGATTACTCTTTTTTTCTTCTATTTGATTTCATAGTTTTCTCAGAATAAAACCAAATCTTGTTTCTTTAAAATCTTTTTAAGAAAATTGAAAAATCAAACGAACCAGCTTTAGCAACATATTGATCTTCGTTAATAATACGAGCAAGACCAAAATCAGCAATTTTCACAACTCCATTTTCTCCAACCAGAACATTACGTGCTGCTAAATCTCGGTGAATCTGATAAAATATAACAACAAGAAAAAAGAGCGATTTGAATTCATTTTAACTCATCAATCCTATAGTCTTACATAATGTTCATGTTCAAGATAAGCCATACCAAAAGCGATCTAGAAAAAAAACAAGTAATAATGAATAATTTCTTGTGAATAATTTCTTACCTGTGCAGCCATATCAACAAGTGGCGGCAATTTAAGTTCACGTCCGAGTCCATCACGAAGATAATCTAATAGACTTCCATTGGCCATAAGTTCAGTAACTATATAAATTGGTTGATCTTCAGGCTCAGTACAAACTGCATATAATTGTACAAGTTTATCATGGCGTAGTTTTTTCATAATATTTGCTTCATCAACAAAAGCCTCTGTTGACATTGTACCAGCTTTCATTGTTTTTATTGCAACATCAATTTTATTATTCCATTTTCCAGCCCATACTTCACCTGAAAATCCAATTCAAATGAAAAAATGTTTAAAAAAAGAAAATTCGATTTTTACCAAACATTCCTTGGCCAAGTTTTTTTATAAATTGCAATGAATTTCTTGGTACTTCCCAAACATCTTTCGATATTGTTGAGGTTGTTGGTTTTGGTCTTGAACATGGAAGTGTTAATTGACAACAGAGACCATCAGAATTTTCTAATTAGAAAACAACAATATTTTATTATTATGATTCACACAATAAAAACAAAATTTACTTGAATAATGTTCAATCAATTCTTCTAGTGTCTTGAATGTACGACGAGTTGCAATATAATAACCGATTTTTGGATCAGGATATCGAATTTTATAATGTTTCACATGTGGACCACGTTGTTCGTCTACATCACGTACAGATAACGAATAGGGACCTGAAATTAAAACAATTAACAGAAGATTTAAATTGGAATATAAAATTAACCAGGAGCATTTTCTGAATTTCTAACAAGATATGTTCCACGTGGATTTGATGGTATCAATAAAAGTCGTTCAGCTTCTTTTCGAAGAACATTTTTATGAAACCATCTTAAAAAAGGAAAAATTCCAATATTATTTTTCTTGATTAATTGAACAACAAAATGAAGATATTTACTCATTCACATCAAGACCGCCATGTGGAGCAACATAAAGAGCTGGAATGTACCCTTTTAAACCACTATTATAATGTTTAGCAAGCCACCAATCATTTTGACTATAAAAAATAATGTGTACCAAGAATTTTGTTTTCAAAAATTAGAATGAAATCAATTATACCTATCGTCAAGAATAAGAAGTAAATCGCCAACACGAAATGTTAGATCTTCATCGGTACGTGCATCATAATCATATATAGCTACATAGACTTTATCAGTGCCGCCTGGTTGTTTTGATCGGATGTTTTCAGTACCTATTAGTAATAAATCGATGTATTTATAAAGAGAAGACAAAAAATAACTAGATGGTATATAACTAACAGAATCTCTCTACTACAATGAACATTTGAGCTGATTTTAGTTTTTTAAATCATAAAAAAAGACCTCAGATTTTTTTTCTAATTTCAAACTCATGGACACTCGCATTATAGCTATCATAGATTTCTTTCAGTACAAAAAAAAATTGGGTTTTTTTCTTATTTCTTAACAAGCAATGTCTATGAAGGTCATACAGATGAATCGAAACTTCCAAGCTAACCGCTTTTAGAGCAGCCAAAGAGAGTATCTTTGACTCGGAAAAAAATTATAAATGCCAGAACTCGTTTATTAGTGGGAATTAGACTAAGATACTGCATTCCTCGCTTCTGGTGCCATTTTTTCGATAAAACCATAATTTCTAATTATTGACATGAAGGTGAAGTTAAGTCAAGATATAATCCCTGTTACATTGATGCTGCTGAAATATGCAGATATCAAAAGTAGAATGTCTACTGGGCACTAAAGAAAAAAGAATTCTAAAATTTGTTACACGAATTAGTTTACTTTGAATTTTATTTCGGCTAGATATAAATTCAAATTTGAAATAAAGTTTTTATCGAAAACTGAAATATAAGAGGAAAAAATAATACAGAGTCACAAGGTAGTTCCTTATCATTTTTCAATTATCCATCATTGAAAACGCTTTTTTCAAAAATAAAAATAAAGACAGAAACTATTTTCTTAAGTCAAAAACAATAGTCATGGGATCCTGTCGTCTAAAGATTATATTATTATTATTATTAAAGCATCTTTTCGTGACGTATCCATCTACCAAAATGAATCAAAACTACTTTGATTCACTCAATCCAAGTTGAAATCGGGATTTCTTTATCGTAAAATGAATGAGTAAACAAACCATTTGGATTGGATTTACTGGTACGGTTTTCTGAAGTAGTTGGACCATCTTTTGATTTATTCAAAATTTGTATGTTGATATCTTTGAGTTCGGAGGCCGGTTGTAATAGATCTTTTTTTGAAAAACAACAACCCATAGTATTATTCTCTTTGTTCAAGTCACCACATTATCTACAAACTAAATAAACGATTATACACTTTCATATTGTTGAATGGTCAATACATCCAAAATACTCATAAAAACGAAAGAGAACAAAAGATCATCTGTTTGTTCGTCGAGAAGCACGAACCGACCGACCATTCAGGAGTTTTTTTAATTTATCATTATTACATCCATGTTAATGCATAATGCACCAATCAAATGTAGAAACAGAAGAGAGGACGCTATTTGTCATAAGACCGTTTCGGCAATAAAATGTCTTGCCATTGGCACACTAATGCTATCTAGATTGTTAAATAATCGTTATCTCTGAAATGAATATTATTCACTATGTAATACTTATTCATGGAAATGAGTAATCCTCTTGAAGAGCTTGGACATAAAATATTATTGGTGGGATGTATGAATAAAGAGATAGCGACAAAGAAAAATGTCAAGACCATTACACTTAATTATAACTAAAGTACTTAAAATTGAATCGGCCACAACATATTATTGTGTCGAATGAATGTTAAATATTAAAAAAAAATTATAATATCAATTGATATGAAGGATTCAGCAGTATAAGTTTTCAAAATGATACGATAAAACAAAAGAGTATCATGAACTCATTCTTCGCAGAAAATGATTGCGTTGGTTAGAATTATTACATTTCATTCTATAGGATAAAGTATAGAATTCGTTCATTTATGAATATATATATTCAAAAAGAAGACAAATGCATGAATTAACATCATAACTTCAGTTTTCTGTTCTACCATATCTTTGATATTTATTTTTATTATTCAACAAAATTTTGACAGAAAAAGTTGATGCCACATATTGAAAATCAATTACAGTAAGAGTTGCAATCCTTATTGTAAGCTTTTTAGTAAGTTTAGTATTTCTAGTTGTAGAGGTTTCTGATATATTGCTGGAGTAAGGCGTTAGAAGATAATGATGAAAACATAGTTTCCACAGTTGTTTTAGTATGATTGATAGAAACATTAGTCGAAGGTTAATTCGCATAAACTCGTTCATTTTATATTTATCGAAGTCAAGAATGATATTGATAATTAAACATTAATAGAAGAAAGAAATTTTTTCTCTGTTCCAGTTTTTCTACAAAATCCACGTACCATTTCAAAGTAATTTACTATATTAAAATGAAGTTTGATTCCTTTTTTGAAAATCATTCAAAATACCGGTGAATTATATTTATGATTCTGAAATTACTTAAAAAATACTCGAAAAACTCTGATTACATTTCTTAAATTTACGTTGTTGTTAAATTTGTCAGATTTCAAAATGTTTTTTGTTAAACATTGGCTTTTCTGATTTAAGAAAAAAAAGGCCAAGAAGATATTTGAAATATTGCAATGGTCTAATTCTGAAGGCAAATATTATTTGAATATTCGCGACAATTATTTGTTATTGAAATGGCAGATAAATGGAAATCCTATAGCTGTATTACTTAACAATATATGATTCACAGTAAAAACCTTGATTTCCTTTTTGTTCACAAACTCAATTTCTATTAGTTGCTACAAATTGTCATTGTAGAAAGATTTAATTATAGATCGAAATTATCTTGCCATAGAACATGACTAGTCAATAACAATTTATTAAGAGATACTCAGTCACGACACAGTGCCAGGAAATTTTAAGTGAACTTGTGAAGTCACGCTATGGATATATTGATATCGGTTGTCTGATTTATTTTGTTAATTATCCTTTACAAGTGCATAAAAATAGTCATATTGAATTTTTCTAATATTAATACCACAACAAAATTTGATCAATAGTATTATTTGCCGAAAAAATTAAGTGAAAAGTCATTAATTAACTTTTTTTTCTATGGAATGCAATATCCTCAGCAGTTTATATATATATATATATATATATATAGCCAATATTGATCTCAATACGATGAATATTTCAGGTTTCACTGATTGAAGAAGATTAATGGAAAAGCATCACTGTCAAGTCATTGATTTAGATGATGAATGCATATCGAAATCATAATGAAGAATAAAAAACATGATTGAATAAAATTTCAAGAATAATTAATGAAAAAAAGAAACACTTGATAAGTATGCTTTTAAAAATTATATTCAATTCATGAAATAGTAATATCTATTCCTATCAGTCGAAAAGAAATATTCCCATTTGTGTGAAAAAAATTTCTTACATTTTTATTTCGCTTATTTTTGACTGTGTTTTAACACGAAAGCTAATTGGAATGATCGTAAAATAGATCTGCACAATATTATTCTTATTCCAAGGTTATTTCTGTCGGACATACTGTGTACATTGTTGCTGAAACACGTCACGGTGAAGGATTTAGATGATAAGAACGAAAATATTATATATGATTAAAATATAATTGAAAAGATGTTTATTCATTTTCAAGGTTCTACTGAAATTTCGAAAGCATTCTGTTAAAATCATAATATTAGGTTTTTCATATTTTCAATCAAAAACTTGTAAATTGAGATAGCGTTTCATCAATATACTTTATTTTTCTGGCGAAAACGAAAAAAAAACAAATTAACAAATAGAACAGAAAAAACAAATACATGAAAAGAATTCTTTCCGACATAATATATATATATATATATAACATGAGAAAGCAAAATTAGTTATTATGAATGAATTTCAATGACAGATGTTGTTGTATCAACGATGGTCTTTTTGTCTTTATCTTTACTTCGATGACGCTTTTTACTTTTCGAACTTGAATGACGATGTTTTTTATGTTTCTTATGCTTTTTCCCATTTTTGGAATTTTCTTCTTGAACTTTTCCCAGTGTTTCTTCTACCACAGTTTCAATTTTCGACGAAAGAGTTGTCGGTGCTCGTACTGAGGGTGAAGCAGACGAAGAAACTTTTGGTTCTGCTTGTGGTTGTTGTTCTTTTTTCGATGAAGAATTAACACGATCATCAATTTCACGTGAACGACTTCTTGTTCGACGACGATCTCGACTAAACAAACTAATATCGTCAATAGGAAATCAATTTCCAAAAAGTTTTTTCGCTACCTCGAATGTGAAGATTCTTGTAAATAGACAATCGTACGTTGTGTAGATTGTTGAATAGTAGGTGGTGGACGAGGCGAACGCCGTCTCTCATTATCTCGAGATGGTCTTGGTGGTGGTGATCTATTCGAAATCGAATTTAGAAAAGAATATGTTTTGTTTTTTCCTCAATGTTTACCGTCGATATTTTGATGATGGCTTGTCTTTACTGTCAATGGGTCTTCGTCGGTTTCGATAAGAAGATGATCGTCGCTGACGACGATTATCTCGTACTGGTGATTTTACACGATGACGACTTCGACTACGAGATGATCGACGACGACGATTATAACGTGACCGTGAGGAGCTACGAGAATCACTGAAAAAACATGAAATGATTCTTCATTTTTTTTTTATTCTAAAAGAATAAAAGTTATTTTACCTGCTTGAATAAGATGAATACGACGAAGAACGCGAACGACGACGACTAGGGGACTGTTGGCTAAAGTTTAAAAAATAAATGTTGTAACATCAAACAATGAAAATAGATTCTTACATTCGTTGAAAATATCGTTGTTTCATATAAAATTCATTTTCCGAAAGCGCTGTAGATATTGGTTGAGTTGCCGTTTGATGATGAGCAATAAATGTTGACGTTGATGTATACGGTGCAGCTGTATGAGGATGAAAAGCAGGTAGATTGTATCCATTTGTCGAAATGTGTGGTGGAGCAACAATTGGAGGAGGTGGTGGTGGAGGATGATGATGGTGATGAATTGGTGGAGCTGGTGCATATGCAGGATAATGATGCATACCAGCAGGTGGATAACGAACTCCCATTGGTGGTGGATAATAATTTCTAAGTTAAAAAAATCAAAAATGGTTCTTTCTCCGTCGTTGAGCAAAGACACTTACGGCTGTATTTGATAAAGACCGTTGGATGTTGTTGGTGGAATATGATGAGGATACATAACATTTTGATGTGGAGGGACTGAATAATAATGAGGAATAACAGGATTTGTTGGTGCGATAGTTGTTGCAAGTGATGGTGACGAATAAATTGTGTTTACAGATGCAACTTGAGATGACGGAATTTCACGTTCTGCTTTCTCAACTTGAAAAAAAATAAATTTGAGAAATTTAGAGAAAAACCTATTCGAACGAGTACAATGAAGTTAAAATTTCAGGTGGTAAGATTTAATGTATTTTCAAAATCTCTAAATAATAAGTTTGCTGCATTTATTTTACAATTCATGTTTTCATCGTTTCTTTACCTAATGTGCAAAGAATCCAATAAGCAAAACTGACTGATATGCGCTCTAGAGCGAAAGGTTATTCATATTTAATTGATAACAAAAATATTTATGGTGAAAGCAAAAAGGTTAGTCTGTATACTACAAAATTTTTTTATTTGGATCGTAATGGATAAAACGAAAATTCAATGACTTACTGTCATTAATAGTCGATGATGAAAATGATTCTGTTGTTTGTTCCATTACGCTAACATCTTTTTGACTGAAATAAATTTAAAAATTATTTTATAGAATTATAAAAACTAAAATAACAAACTTCGGTATTGTTTGATCTATTTCAGATGTTTTTTCATCTTCAAATGTCATATCAGCTGGTCGAGTTGAAACAATTGGTGGTGGTGGTGGTGATTGTGCTTTTCCAAGTGATTGCATTTTTATAATAATAGGTGCTGTTTTGATTGGAACAACAGGTTGTTGTGGAGTGGTTGGATCATACTCATCAACATCATTAGAGCTTTGATGACTTGTTGGTGTTGTATCAACATCTTGATCTAATGTATGAGCTGAATGTTGTGATTGAGACAAATTTGAATACGACGATTGATTCTGCCCTTCGTACCAACGTTTGATATGATTTCGTAAATATAAATTTGGATTTATCTGATCAATCGCTACATGTTGACAATGACAATGAGGACATTCATGTTCAGAACTTTCAATCAAAGCTGTACGAATGCCTATTCAAACCAAAAATTAATAAATCTATATTTATTATGGAAAATTTTATTTATCTTACAGTCATCACAAAAACTTAGATTACAACACGGTGTAATAACAGCATCATTATAAACTTGTTTACATAGAGGACAAAGAAGATCATTAGGTGGAAGTTCATTATCAGTCGATTTTGATGACGACGATATCGGCAATGAAACACCTTTCTCATCGGTCTGTTGTGCCAATAGAGCTAATGCATCTTTCTTTTTTTCGATTCTGGCGACAAATAGTTCTCTAAAACAATAACCACACAATTAGAAATATTTCGAACATGTTTTTGATCAGAAGTTGCCGATAATTTTCACTTTAATCGAAATGATTCAACATCATGAGCAAATATAGGTGTTGAAAAAGAAATTTATTTTACAACAAGGATTTCCGCCATTTACTTTTACATAATATCTTGTTGATAAGTTGAATGCCTAAAGATGTATGATTAAATACGAAAAAATTTCAAGTATCACAGTCATGAACTAATTCTAAGTCAAAGCATGAAAATACAATCTTAGTTTTTGACTAAAGCTACTTTTGCATAGCCTAAAAGCGAGAAAAGTTTCATCTCAATTTCAATTTAAAAATTGAATGCAATTTAAATTCTGCTCTTAATAATTCTTTTTGCTCATGATGATGATTCGTAAAATGGAAATTTCTTGTTTTTCATTTATTAACATTGATTGACTTACGCCATTGGTTTTGGTACAACTGAAGTGCCAGTTTGATCTCTCAGTGCACCAGGTATATGTTTTGGAACCGGAATAAGACGATCACGTGGGATACCTGTAGTTTTCTTAGGTTGTGGTTCGCCACGTGGGTGACCAGCACCACGGTGACCACGATTTCCACGATGATAGGACATCGGATATGGTGCATTGCGTGTAACAATATGTGATGGATGTGCGTGAGATTGTCTATTAGAATTTGAATTTGTTGACAAGGATGCATCATTTGCTGATGATGATATATTCGAGGTATTACCACTCGAATTCGAATTGGATGATTGCTGAAAATTCAAAAAATGTCATATAAAAACTCATTGATTATTAAAAGATTATTATTTCTATAGTTATAAAGTGAATTGTGTGTATATAAATGTATTATGATTGTTTCTAGGATTGTTTATTATGAATGATTGAATAAATTAATATACATTTTAAAAAAATAAGAAAAAAATAAGAACATCAAGCAGGACTGAGTTGAATATATACAATAAAATCACCAATCTACGCACCATTGGTATTAGTATTTATTAGACTTCGCGGAAGAAGTTTTCACCAACATTATGCAATGTTTATTTTGTTTTGTTTTTAATAATTATTTTATTCAAATATTTACTTTCAACACAAAGCAACACAAGCTAAAATCCTTTCACTTTACAAAGTTGATTAAACGAAGAAAATAAGATGTTACAATGAATATTGTTGCATTTGTTTAATTTTTTTTTGTCTCTATTCAATGTTCGTGACTAGTCTTTCTTTTTATCATATGTATCCGACGACTCCTTATCATAATACAATGCAGATAACATTATTCCTTTTGCTGTTCTGCATGTGAATGCTGAAACATCTGCTGTGTGCATTACAACGGCTTTCGTTGTTAATAGAGCAAAGCAAAATACATACTATTCATGACAACAAAGGGCTCATTTCCGGGGAATTACTCAATACAAAAAACTGTTCAGGGTGAATAATCTTTACTCTATGTTACATCGATTCAAACCTAAAAACCTACCAGCATCAAAGGGCATTGACTTTTTATATGGCCAGGCTGTTTACAATTATGACAAACAAATAGATTTGTACGATACGATGGTTGTGGTGTTCTATAAAAAAAAATAGACCATGTGAATTAGAGTATTCAGTTGAAGGAAAAAAGGAAGACAAGAATATCTTACACATAACGAGCTTGAGAACCCATTTGAATTTCTTTAATTAATTCACCTTCAGTCATTTCTTTTGATGATGATGATGTATTACTTGTCGACTAGAATATTGAAAAATTTAGTTAAAATGTTTTATTCTAATCGTGTATGTACTTCTGGATTCTTTTTCACCGAAGCCATATTTGTTTCAACCGTTGATGATGATGTTCCTGACATTGTTGCAGCATTTTGATTGTGATGCATAATGGCAGGTAGAAGAATACTACGATACGAAAGAAGGAAGGAAAATAAAGACTTTAATTATTTTTTCAACTAGTAAAATAATCTTACTCTTTCACGATATCGTCTGATGAAGCAACCGGTTTTTGATGTGATAATGGTGTTAATGTATCAACTGCTCCACGCATACGTCGAGCGACGATAACACTTGCATTACGAGGTATTAAATCCGAATTATCTCTATATTCTGGACAAAAGAGAGGATAATAATTTTAGCGAGATAAAAAAATTTCTAACGAACCTTCATGAGTGTTGGCATTGCTTATGATCAAATCATAATCATCTTTAGGATAGTAACTTCCTGAACGTGATAATTTTGCAGCAATTAAACGTTTAAGTTCTCCAAGAGAACAATTCATACCATCGATATTTACTGATTCAAAATTTTTGTCTGCTTTAAATCGATATCGAATGATCGACATGATTTTTTCAATAGACAATTAAAGATACAGTGATACAGAAATAAAACTGATACACGCCGTTTATTTTTTTTATCGTTGTAAGATGAGAAATCAAAATTAGCAGAGTAAAAACAAACACTATTTCAACTATTCTGTGAAAAAATGCCACACGCACACACGCAAACTAGAAAGGAAAGTTATTGAACAATCGACGACGATGACGACAATCAACGAGACGCCAGAAGAAATCGTTGAATACGACGAATAACGATGATGATGCAGTGATTTTTAGTCTAACCAGATACGGTGTTTTTACAATCTATAAAGGAGTTATGAAAGTGTCGGTCAATATGTGTATAGATATATATATATGTCACGAGTAATGATGAAACAAGGAAAAGTCATATGAATCATAAAATAACAACAAACAAAAAAATAATAATAATCTTGCATAGCCATGACAAAGCAGCCTCCGTTTTTTTAATTAAAAATTTCTTGATATAAAAAGAAAAAAAAATGTATTTATGATCAAGAATTAGTTAAATATTTATCATATTTTTAGAAAAGGAATAATAATTTAACAAATTATGTGGCGCCATCTACTCTCTCACAAAGGGAGGTAGGAGTATGACAGTTCAGTGTTAGTTTCTATTTCTATCAAAAGTACTGTTCAGATAGTTCCTTAGATCTGAGAACTGTTACATCCCTAAGGGAGGAGGAGGGGGGGACGACGACATTGAACATGAGTAACTAACTCCACCAAATATGACAATTATAAACCTATTTTTCATCTAATTACACGATTTCGTACGATCCCCAGTTGAATGAATCCGACAAGCCGACAAAATCCGATCAGATTCCTGGTCACGGACCTACTAACGGATCCGACGGAAAAAAGCATTTTCTTAATCATCGATGAATAAGCATATGGTGCCAACAGAACACATGGGTCGATTTATGTTGGATTCCGTTAAATTCCGACACCGGGACCTGTCGGATTCCAACACTAGGGTTCCGATTGTAGGTCCCACACCCTCAAGATATCGATAGGATTTCGTCGGTTTAATTAAATTCATACTATATCCGATAAGATTCCGACACGAATCCGATAGGATCTCACTATCGGAATCATTCTCCTGGGGAGAAAAGAATTTTAGAAACTGAGTAATCTTCGAAATTTTCGATTTTAATGGACTCGTCTATTTTGCTAGTATTTCTATTCAGATACTAAAAAGATTTCGTATTTACTTAATGGTAAATTTCTCTAGTAAAAATCAGATTCGTGTTTTTATTCAACAGAACCCCCGAATGAAAATGAGAATAAATGTGATAAATAGAGTCTGAATTTTGAAAAGTCTTTTTTCGTTGAAGTTCTTCCAAAGTTTTCATTTACTTCGAATACTTACTCAATTCATAGCGAACCAAAGTACGCTTACATATCGTCAAATTTTAGAAAATATATCCTCTGATAAAGCACTGACATCTCATCTATCTTAGAATAATCGTTGACACAGGATATTATTTGGTGTGTTCTAGGGATTTAGGTTTTTTTAACTTCACCGGTAAAAGAGAACTTTAGTCAATGGATGTGAGCGTCGATCTAGTAACACCTACACCGAAAAGTGATCATATCACCAAACAGCATCTCTTTTGAAAACTAGGGATATGAGTAAGTTTTTATTCTTATAAATAAAACATGGCATCTGATATATGAAAGAAAGATTCAGTCTTTTATACCATCGGTGTATATAACAATAACTCGATCGAATGAAACGGACAGTAAGATGGTTGATTCTGTGATAGATTACAACAGTAGTAAGATATTTTTTAAGAACATTTACGATACGAATACGGTGTTGTGTATGTTCCGTAATATTGACTGTGCTGTAGCGGCACAATACGATAAAAACATGGTCATTCACGGTGGAATACGGTACAGTAACGCCCGCTTATGATTACGGTGGTTTATGATGACCCGTTTTGATCGATGGGGTTTTTTATCCATAGGTGTACCACGAAGTTGAGCATTATTAAGGCCACCACGAATCGATATTCCAGCACGATAAATAGTATCACGAGATTGTTTCATTGTTCCCAGCATCAACATCACCAACTTGAAGATCAATAAAACTATCATATAGAGTACCAGTTTAAACATCACTAAAGAGAATATAATTTTGAATAGCCTCGACAGTAGCAGTTTGTTAACTAAGATTAACAAGTTTGCCACAAAAAACATCATGAATACATCAAATTAAGAAGTATTGTAGTTACATTAACAAAGACCGTTGAAAGACATACCTTTTTGGTAAAGTTCATTTAGTATAGATACATGCCTCTTGTCTCCTCGCCAAATGTAACTTAATTAGCATAAATAAATTGAATAAATATTAAAACAAATAATATTTACATAAGTATCATCGAAATATGGCACCGAACCAAAAAGGTGAAAAATACGTCTAGCTATTATACAACAACAGAAAGAATAATCTACTTACCGAATGTAATAATGAATTTGGCTGAACGATCACATAACGATCATGTAACGACATACTTAAAAGATCAGCTTTAATATGCGGAAGTCGTTGATCTTTTCGTTTGTGTACTTGATCAAAAAAACTGTAAATAAAAAAGACATTAAAAGAATAATAGAATGACTATTCTTACCTGTTACCATATGGAACGAAACGTATTTTCTTCTCCGTCTCGAATAATAACAAACATGTTAAAAAAGATTTCGATTCTAGAAAACTTTGTACCTTCAACCAAGGTTGACGATTACAGACTTCATATGCGACCGTAAACGACTGTAAAAGACCGTAGACGCTTCCTACACAACCGTACACGGTCGTCTTTTAGCGTTTTACATCGTCCAGTATTACGGTCACATATTGTCGTGATTGCATACAGAGAATTGCAGGACAAAACGTAGATTGTGTACAGACTCTATAGACGACCTGAGGATGTGGGAGTCAGTCTACTCATGTTATATATGACGGTTCGTAAACTCTTCTAAACGACTGAAAAATAGCAACCGTTATGATGGTTAGCAAAGAAGCACCGGAAAACGATGTGATACGGTGAAAAACAGCGAGATTTAGACGGTAAAGAGGAAAAATGGAGTCCTTTTATCATTCGAACTTTGCCATCGGACATGGCCTTAAATGATGTCGTTAATGTTCCGAAGAAAAATGACCCGTAATTCGAGCTAACGAAAAACGGCGGTCGTTTTTCATCGTTTAGAGCATTAACTACGCCGTTTCTTGACCGTTTCATTTGATCTGAATGATGGACCTGGGTATCTTATTATTAAACAACCAAAAGACTTCTTTATTTAAAGCTGTCAATCGTAAGGGCCAAAGTACAATTTGCTAATTTTTAAAATGAAATTTATCTAACTGAGATTTTAACTGGCTTCATTTTACGTACGCATCTGCACTTTGAAGTAGTGAGAAGAGAAAACCAAAATTTGCAATTTGTTGACGTCCAAAAATATTTGAAGATGTCAAGACAAATAGGCGTCAAGGTAGCTTATAGCGATCAAACCGTAATATTACTGTAGCATTATTCAATTACAATAACTTTTACTAAGCCTGGTCAGATACCACAAATCATTAAAGCTCAAATAGTAGATCGTTTACCGACAGTAACCTCATTGATTATTCTCGGTGACAATGATACTAACGCTACCCTGGCCGAACAATACGGTTCGTATATGGCCATATATGGCCCGTATCAGAGATGCCACCAAGCCGGTCAGCAAAAATTTTTTTTTAACTGTAGCCTCGCCTGATCCGTCCATATAATATTGAACCATGTTAATAGACTATGCCAACTCAAAATTATTGACCTGATTGAAGTCTTTTTTGTATGATCTTTTTGTATCAATTTAATAGTAAATCAATAAAAAAGACAAATCATCATCAATATTTTCATTCAAAAAAGACTTGCATCAGGTCAATAACTTTGAGCTGGCATAGTCTGTTAACCTGGTTCAATATTATGTGGACGAATCAGGCGAGGCTACAGTTAAAAAATAAATTTTTTTGCTGACCTGCAGGCCGGCCTAGTGGCATCTCTGACCCGTATCTGGTGACCGTATTCAATCACCCAGGTAAAAAAGAAAACAACCCATGTTGCGAATACCGGATCAATTTTTGCGGTAAACCGGCGTTTTTTGCGCATGTTTATCGCATGTAAAAGTAAAAGAAAAGGATCTTTAAAATAGTTTAATTGATGATTTGGAAGAATTTTTCTGTCAAAAATTATAGATGAGCCGGTTAACCGCTTTTTTTAGCGGTAACCGCGGTATTAATCAAAACCGGCGGTTTACCGCGGTAAATGCCAGTTCATTTTTTGTGGTAAACCGCGGTATTTATCCGTTCTGCGCTAATGAAAGCCGGTAACTGGACCGGTAAAACCGCGGTTAACCGCCGATTTTCGTGCGGTTTTTATTACATGGGAAAGAACCTATATATATTGGGATGCTACAAAAGTATTGTTTCTTCTTTCAGCTGAAGTTGGACACATTCTGTCAAATGAAGTAAAATTTATACTAACTAAAAAGGTTCCTAATACGAAACAAAATTGAAATCAAACTCATCTATTGCTTGTAGTCGGTAAGTGAATATCTATTTTTTTTAATCAATGCTATATTGCCTATTTAGATCCAACAAACAATTTAATAGCTCACTTGCTTAATCGAAGAAAAGCGTGTTTCCTGTCAGAAAAAGTTTTTTTCTCTTCATGTTATACCTAAAAGCACTTTTCTTTGCCATAAAAATATTTCATCTCATCATAAACAAAAAAGACATTTCTTTCCACACTCAATAATGATAACAAGATTTTTTGAAAGGAAGCTAGGTAATAATTATGAATAATACTTGAAGTACGGATCAGTTTTTACCATCATATCCATTTTGAGAATCACTTTTTCGATGCATAAGATATTGTGAAGAATCTAAGATATCAACATTCCACTAGTCTTCAATGAACTTCACTTAGATAGAATTTTGGTTAAACAAAAATCAGTTCTTTTTTTATTTGAAAAATAAAATTTCTTCATAGTACTGCAAGTATCCCATGCCAGAAATACGGTCAGTATACGGCCGTTTACGGTGAAAAAACGATATCTAAACGGACCGTATACGGCCATGATACTGGATGCAGTAATACGGCCTATATACGAGTCGTATATAGGCCGTATTACTGCATCCAGTACTACGGGAAAATACGGACAGTTTACTACCGTAAAGATGCCGTTTTCCTACCGTTTACTTTCATAAAACGGACCGTAAACGATATCCGCTTTGATCGACCTGGGTAATGAAAGCTCTAGTTTTCATTCCGTATCATACAAGATATAGCAAACGATGTGGGTTTAATTGGTTGTTCTACTCACTGAATCAGATCTAAATCGGACTTGTTGGCATCAAAAGATACAATTTTGTGTAAATGTAATTAATGTTCTCTTTTTGAATTCAGTGTATCATTTTTTAATCTAACAATCAACCCTAAATATTATGCCGCTAGAATATTAATTGCTCAACATCAAATATAGATAATATCAAATTTTATTTGCAAATAGAATTGGATAAAATTCGAAATAAAGAGAAGTGTAACCTTTTCGTATAGTTTTCTAATAGTAAATAATCATTAAAATGAGATATATATATCACATTTATTTTTGTTTCAATAAAAGAGGCAGAGAGAGCATACTGATTCTTCGTTGCTCTCTTACTAATAAATGTTATTATCAATAAATGATAAATGGTTCATTTTTTCAGATTTAATTGTGTTCTTCTTTCTCATTCAAAAAATGAAAATAATATCAAAAATTTCCTGAAGAAAATCTTTTAACTAATTGCTTTATATTTTACTTTATTATTCTCGAGTAATTATCTTCGACCTTTTTCTTTTTACCTTGTATCATAGCTATTAATCGTCATACGGCCAGTTTTTATTTACTTATATTTACAAATAGGTATGTTATTTTCTCATAAAATTCAAAATTTAAAAAGATTTAAGTACTAATATGGCATTATTCTATATCATAATTCAATGTTAATTCTTTCATCTGAAGGATCGATTAAATACTATTCACTTAAGAAGCGGACGTTCATTTTACAAGCACGAGTAATCACATTTGATTTTCCCATTTGATTTGATCATCAACTGATAAAAGACAATTACCATAAGCTTATTGTACGCTAGTACATGAAAATAAATGTGTATCAAATAATAAAAATGAGATTCAACTCAAAACAAGAAAAACATTCAAGGATTTAACACCAAGAAATATCTGATACAAAACAATCTGCGACAATGGTTCATAAAACAATTCCATCCTAGACTTTTGCAACTATCAAAGAAAGTAAATTAGGAAAAGTAAAATAATTCATTAAACTGTTATCAACGTTGTATATAAGTAGTTTTGAAACAATAATATGTAGTATTTTCATTATGTTTTTCATTTCATCCTCTTGCACAACAAATTTATCGAAAAACGATATGATAGTATAGATACTCATCTTAAAAATCAATGGCGACGTGTTAAATAAAAAGTATGTTTATCAAGTATAGAAAATGGTATGGAATATATAGGAATGATAAAGTGTGCCTCGAATCTCTTTTTATCTAAGTGAAACGAACAATAAACAATTCAAAATTGGAAAACAATCTAGTAGTAGTAGTGAAATAAATGTTAATAGTTGTTTGAGTTCTTTCAATAATGAATGGTTTTTATTTGATTTTGTTATCGCTATTGATTACTATTGTTTATAAATTTCTAAATGTTGATTAAAAATAATATTTCATTGTAGACATCTGAAAGTAAATTGAATGGTAAGTTCAACCGTGATTCAAGATGGTTTATGTCACTACGGCAGTGAAGTACCAACTGACCAATATAGCTCAATCCTACCGTAGAGATCTGCAGAGTCCACGTCTTCATTTCAAAAATTTCAACTGCACGATTCGAACTTCGGCTAGGATAATTTTTTATTTTCTAACTCTAATAGACTTATTGCAAATGAATTTGAGATCAGTTTATTTATTCAAAGCAGAACTGAAAACTTGGACAATATCAGATATAGCAGGATTAAATCGACCCCAGCGTTATCAAGTTTTGATCTCATAAATATCTAATTATAAGAACTCTTTTACCAAATACAAACAATAATCTTTACTTATGTATGATTGAAGTTGCTCCCAATCGCTTTATTATTTATTCATGAATAACTTCGTAAAGAAGATAGAATATACTTTTCTAAAAGAGCTTTTGCGTATTTTATGAGTCTTTTAGAAAGTTTCAAATGAAATCAAACTGTGATGGAAGCAGAGTCCTTCTTGATCCAGAGACTGACTTGATGCACCAATGTAAGATTATTCATGCATAAAGAATACGAAAAATATCAAAAAATAAAGAGTAAAAAAACATATTTTGTAGAAAAATGAAAACGGAGAGCAGAGATATGAACAGATATATAGTCATATACCCTCGATTATAACTAATCTTGTTAGTTCACGGTAATTCTTGCGAAGCTTTATTGCTACTGTGTTAAATCTTGGGTGAACCTTTTTATGACTGCCATCTATTTAACTTTCTATAAAATCATTGGTTGAAAAATTACGTTGTTATTACTCATTCTTTCTTTCTTCTTCTGCTCTCTCTTGTCAATGAATCGAGACAAAAAGAGAAAAAAAACGCATCAATTTTTCTCTTCAGTCTCACAAGTTTCATTATTTTAGATGTATTAATGATGAGTTTATCTGAAAGAAAAATGTCTGTAACTCAAGATGATTCGCCACAAGATGAAGGTATACAAGAAAATAATTGATTGATTTGTTGTTAGCCGTAGTTTAAATTATTTTTTGTTACTAGAACATGATTGGGACACCTATTTAATTGAAACGAGTAGTGAAGCTGCACCAGCTTGCAATTTTCGACAGGTACATACTTTGATTAATTAATTAATTAATTACTGAATTTTTCACTGAAGTCTTTAATTCCGCCGAAAAATGATTTTTCTATGGGAGACAAACTTGAAACCATTGATCCAAGAAATCAAGATTCATGGTGTATTGGCACAATTGTTGATAAAGACGGACCAAGGATACGCATACGTTTAGATGGTACGGATGATCGAAATGATTTTTGGCGACTTGTTGATTCAACCGATATTCGATGTTATGGAACAACAGCAAAATATGTAAGAGAATTTAATAGAAAAATATTTTTATTATTATCCTTCATATTTAGGGTGGACAAATTGTACCTCCACTTGGTTTTCAACAAAATTCAACTCGATGGGCGAAATATTTTGAAAAAAATGTTAAAAATGGACCCTTCGCTAATGCATCTTGCTTTAAATCGGTAAGAATGAATTGAAAATAGAGCAATTAATATAATGGAATGATATAACTAATAGGCACCACCCAAACCTGAAAAAAATCTTTTCAAAAAAGGACAGAAATTAGAGGCTGTTGATCCAAAACATCCAGAATTAATATGTCCAGCTACTGTAAATAATGTCATGCATGGTGATTATCGAATTGTATTATCATTAGATGGTTGGAGTTCGTCCAATAATTTTAAAGTTGATTATTCATCAAGGGATATTTTTCGTGTTGGCTGGTGTAAATCCGTAGGAATTCGCATAGCTAAAGTCGGTGGAAATCGTATGTATTTTTGTTTTAATCAATTGACAAGAGAAAATAATATAAGTATTGTTTTGTTTAGCTCTTTCTCGTACATCGACAAAATCATTACCGATAACTCCAAATAAACAGACTGGAAATATCCGACAGCAACAAGCAAAAAATAAGAAAACAGTTATTTCGCCATCATCAGATGATTCATCGTATTCACCAACAACGATGGATGAAAAGAATAATAATTTAGTATCGAAGAAAAACTCAATTAAAATATCGCCAAACAAAAATGAACATAAAAGTTCAATGGATTTTCATGACGTTCAAACAAAAAATATTAAAAAAGAACAGCCTATTGGTAAGAATTGAGTTGGATAGTTGAAAAATTTCCTTTGACTAGCATTAGCCTTTAAATATGTTTCATAGTAGACTTTCTTGGTCCTTATTTCAATAAAACGGCGACTAAAAATGAATGCCATGCTAGTGAATTAGACGTCTAGGATTTGATGTAACTATTCTGGATGAATCCACCGCAGATCTAATTCGAGAATAATATTAGATGCGCACATTTGTTTATATTCAATGGTTTAGTTTTATCTGAATTCGTGGAATAATATTCTTCTGAATCCGAACTAGGTCTAAATTTTAGATCTTTTATCAATATTAAAAGGAACAGGAACTATCAGTAAAAATGGAGAGTTTTATTCGTATAGTTAGTGAGTTATGGAGACAGACTTCTCGAATGCATTTTTTCATTGTATCTGAGAGACTAAGTTTCTATCATAATATGTCTTTATTGTGTTTATATTTACCTATTGAGTAGGTGAAGAATGGTACTACTGTAGATATATTACACTAAATTGATTGGTAGTACATGAATAGTACAAATTAATAGCGATAAATGTTTGCGTTCTGTTATTATATACTCGAAATAATTGAAAGATATATGAAACAACAGGTCTCAATGAGAATGATAAAAAAGTAAGATTTTCAGTTAACGTTTTCTTCTGAAAAAATTAAAAACTTCAAGCAGAAACTGATTTCTGTTAAGATAGATAAAACAGTTGATTTAGTTCTTCCATTAATATTTCAAACAAAAAACGATCAACTAGAATTCGTTTTAATACAGTTTTGAAAATGTTTATTCTTTTCTTTTTAAGTAACTGTTTATTGGAATTATATTGGTGATAATGGAGGAATGTTATTAAATCCTCCACGATTTCATTCCTCAATGCCATCGATATTTGGTCCAGGTGAATGTTACTCAGTTTTAAAAACAATTTTTGATTCATGTATTAAATGTTCATTTCAACCAACATCCTTTATCAATCGCATACTTGATTTATTTCCTGTGACAAATAATGATAAAAAGAAGTCCTCTACGCCGATTAAATGTAATTACATTTGAAACTATTTTATTTCGAAATAAAAAGAAATTTTATTTATTTAACTTTTATTCTTTGTCTATTTAGTGGAGAATGGCACTATAGTAAATATTCCATACATTGAAAATGAAGAAGAATTTTGGGATATTATTCGTTTATTTCAAAATGGCATATTAGCTGGAAATGATTTATTTATATCAACACTACCACATTCAACTATGAATCATAGTAAGAATTGTATTGTTTTAACAAAATGAATCAATATTTATTCTGATTAGGTAATGGTTCATCGTCATCGTTTCTTGATTCATCCCTATCACCTGGTATGTTTTTACTTTTTTCATTGTATTTTAAAATGAATATTTCCTTTGTCTTTAGATAAGAAAGAACTTTCACCATTAGTAAATCAAAATGTCAAACGTAAAAGTGCAGAAATAAATTCGGGTAAATATTTCAAAGAATTTTATGTTAGATCTATGTTTTTATTCTAGAAAATAAAACATTTCTACAGAATGGAAAAGTTCCACGATCAAGTTCTATTGAAAAATCGGTGCATGATACAAGTAAATACTAATCAACTTAACTTATAATCTGAAATTGAAAGGATTTTAATTGTTTTTTCTCAAAAGAAATTAAGACTGAAAAGTTATGACGTGAGGATTAAACTATTTACAAGTAAACCTCTCGAAGTGCCAAGAAACTTTTAAAAATCTAGTTGAGATATCACCTTTCTACAGTATACTACTGCACTAGGAAAATCAAATGCGCAAATATAATTCATCTACTGAATTTCACAATTTTTGAATCAATGATGTTTGAGATATATTTTTTTGCAAGCTATTATACAAAATATATCTATCTTTTAACATATTGATGTCGAAGAACTGCATGTATCAAATGTATTCTACTGAAAATATTAACAGTTATTGTCCATAAAATGAGAATTCATTTGATCGTAGCTATCTATCAAATATCTCTAATGATTCTTTTTTTTCAATGTTCAAAAGTCATCAACCATACGCGAAATATACTTCAATACATTATATTCTTGTGAATACAGAATACACATGGCAAAACTCTAATATTTGTGCTTTGTACTATCACATGCACTAACTTAAGCTCAATATAACATATGTAAATAGATTTAATCTTATCAGCAAATGTATTTCATCGTAGAATCTAGAATGCTAAAATTTCTAATCTGTAGTTGTATTCTTTAAAATCGATTTTATCGAATGATATGAATGTGTATGTCGTTTCAATGAAAACACATGAGTAAATAAAAGTACAAAGGATGATTGTATTAGTTCAGTGATGCTATATCTATGATAAAACTTATTCGAGCATCTAAAAACTTTATTAGTGACCTAATCTGATTATGTAGACAAAATTTCATGTCTAAATTCAAAGTTGTAATTAAATTGAAGAGGTCAGATAAAGGAGCAAATGTTTAGTAAAAACAAGTGATATCTTTATCGTAACGAAACTTGTATCTAGATCGGTTTAGGATTTTTCTAATCTCAACATTGCACATTCAAGACCATAGTTAGAGTTAGAATAACTATTTTAACACTCCCAGATGTTTTTACATTAGCAATAGATTCATATTTTTCATATCTCATAGTCAGAAAATCAAAGATAGAAAGGATTCATTTTGAATATCTAATCATATCATACTTGTACTACAGATGAAATAATATCCTGCAGACTTAATTTATTAAATATATGACACTATTACTTTTGATTGATGTTATAAATGATTATATTTAGAACCTTTGTTAAATTCTCATCCGTCGAATAATCCAAAAATAATAAATACTAATGTTCAAAATTGTGGTAAATATCTTTTTCAATAATAAGATTAGATATTCATTTTCTTTTATTAGTTACACCATTAAATGTAATATCTCGTCGTCCTGAAAGATTTACACCAGTGGATGTCGCCGCATTCGTTAGAGGCATTGATCCAGCATTCGAGAATCTTGCTTCTCGTTTTCTTCAAGAAGTAGTTTTTGTCATTTTCATTTAATACAAAACGTAAACAGTCTTTTTCTAATTTATTTCTATAGGAAATCGACGGAAAAGCTCTTCTTCTTTTAACAACTGATACACTAATGCGACATATGGGTTTAAAACTAGGTCCATCACTAAAAATTATTAATCATATTGAAAAATTAAAGAAAAACTAAAAAAAAGGAACCTTTGTTTTTTATTATTATTGAATACACTAGTCTGCTCTAACTCTCTTTCTCGGTGATTCTCATTGGTTTGCACTTATGCATATTTCTGTAGAATAAACAGTGCATACTCCTTTCAATAAAAAAAAATTCAATGTTATTTTCGTTTTCTTTTTGTACATAATCTGACTTAACTATCGATTGTATTGTGCAAATTGTTTATTGTCCGTTTAAATTATATGAAAATATAATCTGATGATTTTAGTTGTACCTCATCACTTTTTTTGGATTAAGAGGAGAAAGAAGAATTTTGTATATTATTCGTTCTGCATATGCTTTTTTTTTTGATTTGTCAATAAATGATCATACTGTATATTGTTGTTCATGTTCAGTTATGCTTTATTTCCTAATATTTCGAAAATAATGAGATTACATTGTATATCGATCAATATCAACACAAAATTAAGAAAGATAGAAGAATGTTCTTTAATTCGTATTATAATTGATCGTTGTCTTTTGCACGTTGTTCAGCCTTGAGCTATGTAGAAGAACTGCAAGTGCAAGAAGACTAATACAAACTAAATTTTTAACGTATTAAAACTTTTCATTGCAAATATATCAAATTATGAAGTAAATGAACAGGACAAAAAGGAAGACTTTTCCTTTCTAAAATAAATAATAAATCTAGAAAGAAAAAAAATATTCTAACGAATCTACTGTATATAATACTTCAACTTGATAGTAAATATCAGGTTTCCATATAATTCCAATCAATCGTGGGCATGACCGATCATAAATTAACAAACAATAGGAATTTTAACGTCATAAATACGTAATATTTGCCGATAAATAGTATTTATAACAGGTAGAGTAATAAAAATATGTTATCAGCCTTATTTATATTTTCAAAAGTATGCAGATGTATTCATATTACACAGTACTTCATATATATATATATATATAGAGAGAGAGAGAGAGAGAGAGAGAAAGAGACAGAGAGTTAAGATTTCGATTGAGCGTATTCATGTCAATTTTTAAAAGTTCTTTCATATTAAAACTAAATCTATGGAAATCAATTAGGCCATATCGAAGATCATGAAGTTGAAATACAAGAGTATCACCTTTCTTGATTTTTATTGTGATTTATATTATTTATAAGATGATTCGCTTCAATTCATACGAAATTTGAATATGATGTTTCAATTCTATGCAATAAGACTATGTACCGGAAAAGGAGACCTTTATGAACTTTGGACTGTTGTTATATCTGGTTTGGTGGAAAAGGACGAAAAGGAAAATGTAGAAAAAAAGAAGGAGAAAGTCGACAAATTTTCGTCATTTTCCTTCTTTTTTTTCTACATTTTCCTATTCGACCTTTTCCGCCAAATTCGTTATATCAAGAAAACGCCGTAAAAAAAGGACACTATCATGAACATACTTCATTTTATTCGTTAGAATAATAAAATATGAAATTCTAAAAGATTGAGAACAAGAAATTCATTAAATTTTGTCTAAGAAAAATTAAATCGTAGACTACATATATTAAAGTCACATACCACTTTCAGTTTTTTGTGTTATTAGGTCATGATCTTTTGAAGTGAGGATTCTTAAACAAAAAAGGTCAATAATTGCTTATTTATTCACTGGAAACCTTTTACTTTAACTTATAATTTATATATTAATTATTTTTAAACATGCAACTCAGATTGTAGAATTTGCCAGAGCTCTTTTTCTTAAACTCTTACTTTGTTTGCGAAGAAAAAAGAAAAGGTGACAAGTTTGATACTTTCGACAACCATGAAAAAATGATTATTTGTTTATAGAAGTGCACATTTATATAATAACAAAGAAGCTGAATAAGTAAAACAAGTTCTGTCACGCTGTACAACTTCATATAATCTCTTAAATTAAGATCAATAGTTGGCTGCAATAAACGAAAATTTTGAGATGCTCGATCGGCAAAAAAAGTGAAAAGTAAAAATATTTTTCGATTGTTTTAAAAAATCAATTTATTTTTTAAGCGGAAAATCATCCAAATTTCGAGAACAAACATTATATGTTTTTATAAAAAGATCAAGATATATCTAAAAAAAAAGGTGAGTTTATCCATGTCTTCTACGTTTTAATCTCAATTCTAATTAATATGAAGTAAATAGATATTCTTTTCAGTGCAACGAAAAAGCTAGTATTGCATGTGTATGTATCGAAAACATACCAAATAGTAATCCGTAGACGGATAATCATCTGAAAATCTTAATAATATTACAATTCATTTCGCTGGCACATTTTTATTGCTTTGGAAAAAAATACTACTATCTTGAAAATTTAATTTTAACTAGTTGTTACTAAACTATTTATGAACTAAGTTACTAAAGATTTTCAAAACATTAATGATTTTTTCTAAATCAATTTTAATAGTTGAAAATATTTCTTAAATTTCAATTTTATTCGTTCAAACCGATCGACATTAAATTGAAGGACTATTGTAATACTGATGTAATCATATTTGATGATGTCATGATACATTTTCTTATGTTAATAAATATTCCGAAAATTCCACTGAAATTTTAGAATTTAACTGAAATTCTAAGAATACACTACAGAAATGAAGATCTTAGAATTAAGAAAGACAGTTATCACTAGATTTTAGCATCTGATTACAGTGAAAAGTGTTACTTTGAGGGAACTGAGCGTGATTTGATAAAGAAATTGTTGATGTCATCTATTGATGCTCGATGAGTATCTTATACAAAGTAGCGAAAAATTAAAGTTATATACTGTACAACTCAAAAATTTCTTAGACGACAAAGCAATTATTTCGAAAGATACCCAAGAAAACAAAAATTTCAAAAAAACACGTTTCAATACTCAAATTGAAACCGTCATTACGAATAAAGACGGAAACGCGAGGTGATCGTACTCCAAATTAGAGTCGGCGATCGAAAATATCACCTCCATCCCTTGGTTGTGAACCATTTCCGCTGATTAAAACAATGGTAGATACGCGTTGTCTGAAGAAAAATGAATAGTTTCACAATGTTAAAACAAGCTTTTCCAAATTTCTGCCTACTTATATAGAAATGTATGATTTGCATAGGATTTGTGCATAGTAATTCTATCGTCAAGGGTAGATTGCGAGTAAGAAAATTAATGTACAATAGAGACTACAGATCAATCATATCCCATATTAATCTATACTATAGTTTCAAATTAGGGTAAGAATTTTATTTCAATGTAGAGTAAGAGAAAAAAATTTCCTCGTATCATGTTTTACTTTTGTGTAATTTAATATAACAAAAGAAAAAAAGAAAAAAAGACATTCTTTCAAAATCTGTTCAATATTCGTTCATATGTTCTACTTGATTTATACATTTTAAAATAGTAAAATCAAAAGATTTATATTGAAAATAACTTTTGAAAATAAAATACAATTTGTTTTCAATCAACTTCCATGAAATAAAATTTTTTTTATTTTCACCATCATGAAATAGATTAATTTCCTTTTAGATAGTTTATTCATTGTCAAATCCATCTTCTTTTATTCTCGTTTTATGTCACAGATATTGACTATGTATAGTATTACAAGAACACTTTGGTTCAAAGCTAGTGTCATTTTGTCTATCGTCACATGAAATAAATCTATACGTATACTTACCCACTCATTGAGTCTTGTTTATATTTCCGGTCAACGGAATTTTCTTTTTTCTATCGTTTATATCAAGTCCTCATCTAGTATTGACCTTTATTCGCTGCTCGACTTCAAATATGATTAAAAAATCACTCGACTTCGTCTGTATACAAGACTTCTTCAACATGCCCAATTCACTTTCGTTCAGTGTCTATACTTTGACAATACATTGTTTTGCACAGAAGGACTCGTCTGAAATAAGTATCAAGATGACGAACATATTATTTATGTTTTTATACGAAGTAATTGTCGATCGTATACTATATACTTGTTACTTGGTATTTTCATTAATTAACTCTTTTCATAAGATAAAGTCTCGTTAACACACATATGCATATATTTATAGGATAACAACACCAGTGTATCATAATTTGACATCACACATTCATTCACATGCTGTGTATGTACAATCCTAAAGGTCATTTATATATCTCAATAGGATTGAAAATATGTTAGAATTCATCAAATATAATAAACATTCAATCAGTCTATGATGGATTAAACTGTTCACTTAAATAGATACACAATCAATATTTATTGTCTAGCCACTGAGTAAAAGTAATTTAAGAATAATCTTAAATCATTTTTCATCTATCTCGATCAAAATACGTGAACTACTTACGTACGAACTATTCACATTTATTTCATATCATTATTATTGAAATAAGTAGTCAATTGTTTTGCATAAATATACTTTCTATTTCTAAGTTCTAATTTTTACTATGGCTGACATATTTGTTATAAGAATCTCAATTGAAAACGTAATGACAAGCTTTTTTTAACTAAAACTAAAGCAACCGAATTAGAAACATCCAATAGTAGAATCACGATTTATGCATTGTTGGTGTCTGCTGTTCCTTTTTTTTAATGATTATGAAATAGCAACGTCACTGATTTCATTCTAGTTCATCTGTATACACAAATGGCCACCCTTATTATAATTGTCCAGACACGACTCAATTTTCAATGCACTCTCTGTATCAATAAGACTTCTTTTCTTTAATTTCTTGGTAGGATACATATAAGATCAATTGCATCTCGAATACCGACTAATTTTATCACGAAAAGTATGCCCATGTATTGATGCTCTTATAGTTAATAGGCAAAGATCAGCAAAAATAGTGAGTACAGACTGAACATACACATGATTGGTTGCTCATGTCTAATTGTAATCATTGAGTAGTCCTACTACAACTATCAGACTCGATACACATATAGATATATTCATTGAAACGAGAACTACTAATAAGAGTTTTTATGTGTGCATGTTGGTCGTCGATGATTATGTCTACTAATGATCTTCGTCTTATTTCTTATTCCGGCGGTTTATTCAAGGTTAACAAGATTTTATCATGAGCTCCAATAAGAAAACAGAATGGAATCCTCTTAATTAGCACAATAGCTCATTTCCATTGACACATAATGTTCTTTTCATAAAAAAAATATTTCAGCTCTAATGTGTTAGTATTATTATTGAATTAGTGATTGATTTCATCTATTCTACGATTGCACAATCAATTAGCACATATTGATATTGGACATATAACAACCTACTATGACTTTATTTTTTTTCATTATTAGACGTCTATATTTCTAACGCATTGATTTTATCATGTTTTTTTTTCAGCCACACTATATTATTTATTTATTCAATTCTAGTTTACCTTGAATCGTTGTCACCTAAATGACTAGCGACGAGACCTAATACTAAGTAGCTAGTAGCATTTTTCTTTCTTTAGTTAGAAAAAAAAACTAAAATCATCGCGTGTGATTAAGACCAAAAAGAATTATGATGTTTGCTATGCAACATGAGCAACATTAGTGGATAGAAGTAGAGACAAGCCAATTATATCTAAACTTCAGTATCGTAGGTGTGTGATACCTCAGAGGCCACAATGTTTATGGTAACATGTTGCATACATACTATCGCTAATTATTTTTCAATAACGCACTTGTTTAATGTATGCATTACATCATTCTCATTTTTTATATTTGCAGAGGAATGTCGATTAGTCTTTTTCTCTTTGAGTTGCTTTGAATGTGATGTGCATGGTCTAATTGAACGACTTGTCGAATGGTTCACTTCGGTAAGTGCACCTCAATCAGAATAGTAACCATTTCGCTCTTTACTTTAAACAGACAGATGTTTGTTGTTCACACTTATTGATTTTAATACTTATGTCGAATAAGATTGAAATATTAACGTATATATATATATATATATAAATGAACAGTTGTATGACGACTATGACGGATGGACAAATGCTCTTATATATTGTGATCACACAAGGTCTTTCTGTGGTTGATCACCAACCGACAATGAAATTTAAGTGTATCCTTACGTAAGCTACTATATCGTACACTTGAACAAAGAAGCCCTTCATGTGTTTGTAAGAAAGAAAGAGAAATAAGGTACAAATTAATAAATGTATGTGTAAAGAATAACGATAGAAAAAAAGAAAGATGATAAAAATTATTACAAAACGCCTTGTTCTGTCGTTTTCACGTTATCGATGAAAGGGAGAAGAAGCAGAAGAAGAAAATAAAAGAACAGACAGAGCTTTCTCTCTTCTGGTATAATAAAAAGATTGTTCTGTTCAGTCTCAATGTCTTTGTATAGAGAATAGAACATGAGTATATTAATATAAAATGACGAAGATTTATAAGATTACATCATGAAAATCTGATATCGTCTCATATGCACATAAATACCTTAGAATTCTATTCTCATTCATCGTGAAACACATCAAACAACTTAACCATAATATTTGTTTATACAATCAGTGAACACGTACGCTTATATGCATACATCTTGCAATGATGATCATCATCTAAGTATGCTTCATGTTTATTTCGTTTTACGTAATATGTCCATATCATTTCGTTTACATTTTGTCTATTATTGATGGTTGTCAACGTGTACAGATAACTATTAAATATGAGAAAATGTCTGGACATTAGATAAGTTTTATTAGAACATCAAATGATGTTTTTTTTCATTTTCTATTTGATTAGTTTGACTGCTATTTCTTTTATTAAATAATATCAATATCGAAATGATGACATCAACATGACATGCATGTTGTCCTCTTTTTCTTCTTTTTCTTCTTCTTCTTCTTATTAATAGCTATCACGATATCGAGATATTCATTCATTGTTGTAAAACTTTTAGATAACAAAATGTATGTGATTATGTTAATAATATGTAACTTGTATATACTATTCATCATGGTTTTTCCTGATGTCTCGTCCAATGTAATCTTGTCCGAATATGGTGAATATATATATATATATATATAAATATAATAAATTTTGAAAAGCAACAATTTTTTATACGTCTTATTTTAAGAACAATGTAATGCACCATTAGGTATGGAATCAGGTTCAATTGGTGATAGTGATTTGACCTCGAGTTCAACTCACGACTTGAGTAGTGTGGGTCCTCAAATGGCAAGGTAAAAGCATCATTTTTCTCTCTTTTAGTAAAAAATAATAGAAACAATAGTGATTGATCAAAATTGAAACAGGATTAAGTTTACTAAGGATATTTTTTTCTTTTTTTTTTACACAGAATTCGAACTGAATTAGAAGGAGGAGCATGGTGTCCAGATAAACCCATTGGACCAAAATCATATGAATATGTTCAAATAGAATTACATAAATTATATTTTATAAATGCTATTGAAACTCAAGGTCGCTTTGATAATGGACAGGGCAATGAGTATGCAGAATATTATCAAATTGAATATCAACGAGAAAATAATTCATCTAATTGGATAACATATAATAATAAAAAGACAAATAAAACAGTATGACACGATCATAGTTTCTTTAGAGAAAAATATTAATACTATTGGTTTTCTAGGTCTTGAAAGGAAACATCAATACATATTTAGCAGAAAAACGATTCCTTCTATCACCCATTATAGCAAAACGTATTCGAATTATACCTTATAGTTCACGTTGGCGTACTGTTTGTATGCGAGTTGAACTTTATGGATGTGCATTCATTGGTATGAAATTGATAATACAAAATATTGATCATATTTTTTTGTTCTATAGGTGGTATTGTATCATATACAACGTCACCAAGTATAGATAAAGATAATGTATATGATGGTAAAATCATTTCCTTTCATTCTATCATCTGTGTTCTTATTATTTTTCATTTAGGTGGAGTCGGAAAATTAATCGATGGAATTATTGGAGATAATGAAGATAGTAGACTTTCTTGGAATAAATCTCCAGTTTTAGTTCAATTTCATTTTGATACATACTATCATTTTAAAACTATTCGAATCTATTCAGTTAACAATAAATATCGTTCAGTTCAAATTAAAATTGATAATAATTTACCAATGAGACACAAGCTATCAACATCACTATCAAAAACATTTGCTGATACAATTCATTTAAATCAATCTAAAATAGTAAATATAGGAAAACGTGTCGAACTTTTATTTGAATTCGATAATGGACTTCTTTCTTTAACTGAAATTACATTTGACAATGAACCAACAATATTGTACAGTACAACATCAACCAGTGTGACTACAACTAATTGTCCGCTGGGTGAGTTATTAAGAATCAAAAATAATTAAATCAATAGATAAGACATGCTCTATATTATAAACAACAAGTACTGGATAAGACATATTGTATATTATTCAAATTTTATGTACGCTTTTTCAAAAGAGTAAACAATCTATCAAACATTGACATAAGAAGAAAATTAAAGTTAAGAATATGATTTAATTCAATAGACATCAATTTTTATTAGCAATCGATAGCATAGACTTTGACTTCTAACATTTAAGTGAGATTTTCATTACAGGTTTAATCCCGTCTAAAATCATTCCTTTCACGAGAAAAACTATAATCAATGTTTTCAATCAAGAATTATAAGTATATTATTTGATTTTTCGTAAAAATATCTTAGCATATTTTTAAATTGACTAGAAAAATCCTAAGTTTGCTCCTGAAATTCATCTTGATGAAACTCCTTTGATTTGAACTAGTTTCATAGTTCGCCCAGTGTAGATCAAATCAAGCTTAAACACTGTAAAACAGCTGAGTACACTCTTTCGTTATAGAAAAAGCTATAATAATATAATACTTGAATAGTATTTTTTGAGTATCATTAGAGTAACACATGTCAACCCTTCGATATAGTAATGCATGTGAAATGAGAAAAAGAATATGTTCAAATGACTAGAAGAATTATATTGTTCTACGTAACAGATTCTAATAAATCATAATTTTTAGTTATTTAATTGTCTAAATTTAATTGATAATTATCATTTTTTTTTATTAATTAAACAAGTGGCAATATAGTTTCTTTTATTTCAATGAATAAAATCGCTTTGGGCAAATCAATTCAATAGTTGACATAAAGAGTTGATACGAGTCTGTCCTTGATAGATAGAATATTGAAATCTAATATTTATTCGTATCAATCGATCATGTTAAGATAAGAACTTAGTCTAACCTTTTGTATCTGCCATTATTAGATTTTTCTACTCTGATTAATATTCTTTCATTTCTTATTATATAATATCTAATTTATGCTTAGCGTGTTCAGCATTGAATAATAAAATAACATTATTGTCATCATCATCATCATCATCATCATCGTCATTGTCATTGTCATCGTCATCATCATCATCAACTATAATACCATTGGAATGGTTAACAATTTTAATATTCTCAACTCTTTCTCTTTGCTTTATTCTTTTATTTACTCTCGTTATAATTCGTATTCGTAATTGTCATTTACGTAAAAATAGTAATCCTTATTATAAATGTTCTCGATTAACAAGCACAGCAAATGGTTCATCAGTTGAAAACAATCAGAATCAATCAACTAGAAAAATAAATTATGACGATTTGACATCAATAGGTTCATACATATATCCAATAACGTCAACAACATCATTATTACATACGAGTTCACCATCATCATTATTTAAAAGTGAACAATATGCTATTATTGATGCAAACTCATACGCGCATTGTTCAACGAATAACGTAAAACAAAATGCATTATTTTATTTGAAAAATATTGTTTGTTTTTTAGACATTTCATTATGCGTCGTCTGATATTGGACAAATGTCTTCAAAACTAGTGAATTTATTTAATTGCAGTGCTATACAAGAAGTTGTTCCTTCGAAATATGATTATTCACTTCCGTCTTGTGTTGATCAATCAAAACTATTTTCAGTATGTAAAATATCTGAATCTAACTATGGAGAAATTTTCAAAGGAAAATATTCATTGGATAATCAATCGAAATCTGTGTTAATTAAAATAATAAAAAGTGATATGACTGATTCAACAAAGTAAAAAGAATATATTTATGAAAAAATTTGAAAATTAATATCTTTTTTTTCGTTAGACAAAGATTTTTATCAGAACTCGGCATTTTATCTCGTTTGAATCATATTAATATTGCATGTGTATGTGCAGTACAACTTGATTTACTCTATTTTGTCCAAGAACACTCAGATTTCGGTACTTTGCAACATTATTATCATAAAAAAATCAATGATTTAACATTTCAAAAGTAACGTAGAAAACTTGTTTTTGTTGAAAAAGATTTTGAAATTTACTCTTAGAATGAATATTTATTTTTCTCATCAATTATCAAATGCTCTGGAATATTTATCTCATTTAAATATAATTCATAATGATATAGCAGCAAGAAATTGTCTCTTCTATTCCGATTATACCATTAAATTGACTGATTGTGCGATGGCTTTATCACAATATGAACATGAATATTGGTTGTCGAATAATGGTGATAAAATTCCATTGAGATGGATTGCACCAGAAGCTCTAATAGTAAAGATTTTTATTTAGAAAATACTTTTTTTCGTTCAATAAAATTATTTGTTTATTTTAGAATAATTCAACATTAAAATCAGATATTTATTCATTTGCTGTAACATTATGGGAACTTTGGTCTCGATGTTCATATTTGCCACATGCATCATTAACAAATGAAGAACTTTATCAATATCTTGTCTTTCGACAATCATCGAACCGAATAGAAACTCTAAATGAATCTATAATTCGTTTATCTCAGCCAGTTGATTGTTCAAAAGAAATTTATGATTTACTATGTGAATGTTGGCATATTGATGGAACAAAACGTCCGAATATATCAGATATTGCACTTTATTTTACACGACAAATTAATAGTTTATCATAATATGAAGTTTTGTTTCTAATAGCAGTTGTTAGTGTTGTTTTGTTGTGTTTTTGAATTTTTGTTTTAGAAAAGTAATGATGCGTTTCTTAAGTTGTTCTGTTTTCCTTTGTATATGTATATTACATAAATCTTGTGCATGAAAAAAAAACGAAACAAACGAGTGCCAGAGAAAAAAAACTTTTATTGTGAATATATTCATTTTAATCTACTAGAAAAATTCAATACAACCAGCCAACAATCATTCTAATAATTACAATTCAGTACTTGGTTCCATTAATTGAGAATGTTGAATTTTTGGATTGCTAGTTAAATAACCTGAATTCTCATTTCCTGCCGGTGTATTTCTACCAGCAAGTAATAATGCCGGATTGGCATCGCTAAAATGTGTACGTGGCCGATGAAAATATCTAACATATTCTTCATATGTTTGTCGAATACGTTTTCCAGTTGGATCAATAAATTCTTTTTTTGTTATATTTCCAGTTGGACGAATTTCTCGTATCATTTTTTGACTAGCCGTCAAGTCATGCCATTCATTACGTATCCATGATGAACAATCACGTAAGCATGACCAGCGATTTGGACAACAGGGAAAACAACCACAACACCAAAATGAAGAACATGCTTGTCGAGAAGAATCTCGTATTGAACGCATTAGAAAAAAAGAAAGCCATGGATTAATAGCACGATTAATTAAACGAAGAGCAATTAAAGGAATATCAATTGCATATAAAATATTAATTGAACTTAAATTTGTTTGAATCGATGGATAATAAATAAGAATCAGGCGGTAAATATAATATGGTAACTGGCATATAATAAATATGATTACATATAATACAACCTAAGAAGAAGAAACAAAAAAAGCTAGACATATTCTTATCAATGCAATTTTATTTTTTCTTCAAAAATTTTGTTTTCACTATATCAATAAATATTAAAGAAAAATCTTGTTATATAAAACGTGACTTTCATTTATAAAGCAATATTATCTAATAAAAGCGTCATTAATTTCATCAACAGATCTTATGTAAAATTCAAGCAAACTCTTCTCAACCATAGTAAAAAATTTCTAGTTACATTTTTTACAATCGAATCATTTCGATATATACAATTTATCAGTCATTCTACCTTCGGGTTATTTATATTGAAACGAAACAAAAAATTAATTTACTGATATAAACTAATCTGATAAAGTATCAAAATCAATCGTTGCTTCATATATTGAATTCGTTTATATGAATAACTAATTAGATATGTTTAGAATGTGTTTCTCATTGGATTAGTTGATATTTAACTATTAAATCTTTACACAACACTATATTAATTAATTTTTACATACCATTTTCGTTAAATTCGGATGTTCATCATCATAATTTTTTAAATCAAATTCTCTATATGTATTTAAATCTAATTCAGTAAGATTTGCATCTGGATCAATTTTATATTTATTAGTTTTTGGTTTTCGATAAACAAAACATCGTATAATTAAGAATGAAATCATTAAAAATATTGGTAACGCATTCCCAAACATAAAATCCAGTAAATAAATTGTTTTAAAAGGTAATTGAACATTTCGTAAATCTAACCAGCTTATTGCATTTATTTGTGTTTCATTATAAACACATTCATACGAACCATAATTAAGCGAATGTAAGTTTTGATCAAAAAATAATGTTGGTATTAATGCATAACAAACCGCAAGCCAAAGTGATATTACTATACAAATACCAGTTACAAAACGACGTACACCATAACAACATACTTTTCTTTTAACACAACGATCAGAACATAAGAAAACAATTGTATAAGCAAGAAGAAAATCCATTATACGTAGTATATACATTTCAGATTTGCACCATGAATCATTTAACCAATTACCATTATTTGAAGCAAAATGTTCACCCAAGTCAGCATAGGATACCATTTTAACTGTATAAAATATTAACGTCCATATGGTTCCTTCAGCAGTTAAATTCCAAATAAGTGCATGAATACTTTTTCGACCATATCGGTCAGTACTGACACATAATGAATAAAAATTTAATGCATTGCCGATTAGAGCAAAAATGGTAATAAATGTGTAAACAACAGGTAAAATTACCCGAATAGGATAGGCTATTTGAGGAAATAATTCGTTACTGGCCATAAGATAGTGAAATAGAAAAAAAAGAAAAATCGATATGACTTATTTGCGCTGTATATTGGTGACCGACAGTAAATACATTACTTATGTTCTACACTACGATCAAGAACAAACTTTTTTTTATTTGCCTTTAGCTCGTCGCTTGCTTAATGCTGACGCACACACATATACACAAATCTGTCTTCCTTTTATTCTGCGCTTTTTTTTCTTCGTTTCACCGCTTTGCTCTTGGTATGCTTCCCTCCATCGTTCGGTGACCTCCCACGGTTTATACGAATGTCTTTAATGCAGGTAAACTTTTTCTTTCCTTCATTTTATTCTTTTCTTCTTCTTGTTCTTGTTCTTGTTCTTGTTCTTGTTCTTGTTCTTGTTCTTCTTCTTCTTCTATTCTGATTCCAATATACAGAACAGTACTACAACGGCCCTACATGCAATTGAATACAAAACAGACCATATAGCATGTTGAAAAAATCTCTATGTAACACGTGATTATCGTCGATTGCAAGGCTAAAAATACTAGTTTTGTCTATAGGCAATAGCATAAACGTGAGATTTTATTTTCAAACGTAACTATTTTAAATCAATACTCTGTTAAAATAGAACTAAAGAACAACATTTTTTTGACGAAATAAAACAACACTAAAGAGAAAACTTACGCCATCAATGAATTTCGTAATGTAAATATTTTTCTTGTTCTAATAAGATTCAAAAGCACGTCAATGGGATTTTTTTTGATGTATCTCAAGATGAATGAACTTAAATATAATTACTTCAATAATGTTTAAACATTTTCATTATCAAATTCATTGGTTTCTTTAGGAGAACTTATTTATGATTTTGAAGGTCTCATAAATCGTAGAGTATGTCTGCACTAGCATCTTTAGTCGTTTAGTTCGTTGAAATGTGAAAAATACACATTTGTCTCTTTCCATATAATATAATAGGCCATTTTATGATAATCTTCTGTAGAACACATTTTATACTACTTGTAAAGGTTACAGATAAATATCATTCAGTATTTTCTTTTTGTGCACCATCTAAGTTTTGAATAGTTAATAGCTTGTATTTGTCAATAGATAGTTAAAATATTTGTCTATGACAACAAAAAGGTTTTGTAGTGACATTTGATAAAACTTAGTATAATAGCAAATTTCTTACTTAGTCATGGAATAAAAATAAAATTGAAACAAAAAAATGGCGTCATCTTCATTCAGTCGATAAGAATTTTTACAAACGAAAATAACGATGAAAGAAAATTGAAAGAAAACTTTTAAAGTTTCGCTTTCAGACAAGAGAAGTCCTCCAACTAAAAAAAAACTATTATTAAAAAGATACTTCATTTTTCATTAGTACATTGAAGCGAAAAACACGATCATATTCACAAGAACATTAGAAATATTTATTGTCGAATTTTGATCTGGATTGTTTGATAGAAATAAATCTTCACAAGGATAAATTTCTCTGTGGATTTAACAATGTTCGTCTCGTTGTATAGGCTTAGACACAACTATACCAGCACAGTAGCTTTTACATTGCATATGTAAGTCAACAGATCTCATACGGTCATTTCAAGTAACAATCAAAACAAAAGATTTGAAACGCTCCCACTACATTACTCACATGACTGTCTAACTCTATGGAATGCTGCAATTGAAATGCAAAGTCAATTTCATTTGAATTTGCTGAGGGGATACAATGAAGTTCATCTACAACATACTCTTAAATGATAATACCTTTCAGTTAGCAAGTCAGGAGCGCGAAACCTTTTCACGGTATTCATAACTCATTCACTGTATAAAGGAGTCTCAATTAAGAACCAATTAATTATATGGACGATTCATACGGAATAGTCTTATCTGTGTGCTGAAAACAAGCCTAGATAATATTGCTGTATGCCACATTTATACAGCTCAATATTTGCCAATAGAACATGATTGACTTGTTGACGAACGTCAAGAAACTTATATGTACACGAGATAAGAAGTTTCACTAGAAAAAAAATCATACTACCTGTATGCCTTTTGTAATACATTTTGATCAGTCTCTATAAATTCAATACTTTTCATATTCTAACCATGTGAAGTGACAAATAGTTTGTATATAAACCAATGATTTATCTTACAAAAATGATGGCAAAATATTGTTCCCAGCCAATTAATTTCAGTTCATTTTATTTAACACGCGGTCGATGCGAAACTAAATGAATAAAAAATGTGCCTAATAATCATTATTATCATACGTATTTATGTTTTCATCTTATAACAGTCATCGTCCATGACATAGCTCACGTCAGAGTCACACATATGAAAGCAATGTCTCATTAAGAGCGAGTGATTATTTTGTTTGATTGCAAAAAAGTAATAGGTACGTCGTGCTGTATATGTGAAATAGAGAAAAATATGTGGCGGCTTTTTTTCTCAAATGAAATTTATTAAAATCTTTTAGTAAAAATTGATAAGAGAAAACTTTCATATGAACTATTTTATTAGGTATTAAAATATGTCGAGAATAATAAATACATATGTGTATTATTTACACAATAGAAACTATTTATAAATGAATAACACAGATTATTTTGAGCACAGTAAGATTTGAACAAGCCAGTGATTGATAGATTGACTTTGTGTAGAAGCACATAATTTTAATATTCGTTTTTCTAGTCTCTAGTCATGTCAGCCGTGCTTATTAATCATGATGACACGCGTTGATATTATTGTATGCATCAGTTTTTGAATAAGCGGAGAGTAGAACAGTGAAAAAAATAACAACATAATTCGGTGAAAAATACTGTCGAGTTGTTTCTCTCGTCAACAACACTAAACCCCCTTCTCATATTCAACCCCCCGCCCCTCACAGGATTTAGTGCGTTTCAGATGAAAATAGTATTTTGGAAAATTTTGATCTTTTTGTGTCATACAATTAAGAGACGGGAGTGGGGCTGTCTTCTAACATGAGAAGAGGTTTATAATATATTATAGGCTAAACAGTTTTTATCGTACATTTGTAATCGAACTGATACACAATATAGGTGAATCATGCATTAAGATAGTTATTAAACAATCGTTAATTAAAACGACCTTGAATAATACTTATACTTTTCTGATGAATTTTGATTTGTAGGGTGAAGTCAAATTTGTTTGCCCATTCGTCTAAACGAAATCAACATCATATTGCATAACGTTACAGGTTTATACAGAACAGTCTATTGGATACCAACATACATTTTTCTTTGTCTCTGTGTCTAAAAACAGTGCACAATAAGATACGTTTTATAAGTATCAATAGGAATGCACTTGCTCATTCGATTATTTACTTATAGCGAGTAGGTATAGGAATTTTAATAAATTGTATATTCATCAATTATCATATATTTAGATCGCCTATGAGCTCTTATTTGGTCGGTATAATTAGTTTCATTTCATGTATTAGTGGAGTAGTATTATTTTTATCGATAATTCCAATATTGTTAATATCTCAAAAACCAAATATACCAACTACAACTGCTAGCAGTACGTAGAACATTTTCAAATTTCTATTCATCTTTTCTAAGTTAGTATTCATAGGTTCATTTTCAACAGAATTTACCATGACTTATGCTTTAAATGATATCGAGTCCGATGGCATGCCAACAACTATTGAACATATGGCATTAATTTTCAAAAAAGTAAACATTTTCATTTGATTTCAATAGCCATTTTATTCGCATAAGATATGTTTTAGTTTGACAAACAAGCGCATGCACTAGTTAGAGATGGTCTAGTCATTTCTTTGATGAAAAAAATAAACACAACAGCTGCACATGAATATCTAAAACATAGTATTACTTGTAATAGATTCAACGAAAAGACAGAAATCATTTTCATTATTAGTATTCGTTTACGATATCCAAATACTTTTATATGTCAAACACCGATCTGCGCTAAAAGTCTTTTTATGCTAATCCATGACAAACTTAAAGGAATCTCAACGTTTACTGTGAAACTCCAAAATGAATTAACAATACAACTTAGTTTGTGTTCAATCGAAAATTTAATCTGTAAATTCGTATCTGTTGATGATGTTTCAACAGATGATTTCGAGTAATAAGCAAAACATAGAAAAACAAATAAACTATTACGAGAAACATCATTAATTTCAGACTCAATAAAACAAAAAAATTTTTCATCATACTATTTTATGTTTTGTATTTTTCTAACAGCACAGTTTACTTGTTTTTGCTTTTCTATCTGTACAATTATTGTCGCTTTACATGAATGATTTATAGAGACTGGTGATGTTTTGTTAATATCGATAGAAGTAAAAAAAACGAGAAAAATATAAAGTGTACTTGACAACCAACCGATTGGGAATAAAATTGATCATTCTTACCAAAAAAAAAATGCATTCGATTTAAAAATACTTGTTCACTTCATACAACATATTACATATGAAACATAATCATTTCATTGAAAAGACAACAGTTGTGCCATACTGATAAACGATCAGTCTTCAACGAAAGATAATTTCGTGTGTCGATTGCACATATATTTTATCATCAAATTCTTAAAATCGCATGAAAATAATGAAATTTTTTATTACGTGTGACGTGCTCGGTCACATGTACTGGTATATCACAGTCCTTAGAAGTACCCTAAGTGCTTCATCTATGAAAAGAACTGCACGATCAATCTATTTTCTAATCTAACACTAATGATTTGTTAGAAATAATTCCAATTAGTCGAAATTTATTTTTGTTTTACCATTTTGTTTTCTGCAAGACAATTTATTTGATTTTCCACAAATTATATACCAATAATGTGCAGAGATCGACAATTGAAAAGTGACGATAAAAGTCAAAACTTTCTTGCACGGCCGTCTATAATAAAAATCTATCTAATAAGTCAGGCTGATTGAAATTGTGCGAATAGCATACACGGTTCAAAAACTTAAATTTAAACAGGATACATTAAATTAGACTCATTTCTATTAGTTTCAAGAGCTTTCAAAAATATTCGTCGATTTTAATAACTTTAAAAAATCACGAAATTAGTTTGAATCATAGTGATCTATTAGTATACCGGCAGTTTAAATCTTATCTGAATGATTGTAAATAATGAAAGAAAGTCAACAAAGAACAGCTTCAAATTTCAATAGTATATCTTTTAAATCAGTAGTATTATGCAAATACATCAGAATGAAACTTATATCTAAACAAATATTGAATTAAAATAATGAAATAATATAGTACCGAACCATTTTCGACTTTTCCGTTATCATGTTAAACATAGAGTTGAAGTGAATAACTGCCGTAGCGAACTTTTTACACTGTAATATTTCTTATGGTGTATACAATCACAGTTTTGATTCGAAAAGTTTTTTTTTCTAGATCAATCAAATAGATTGTTTTTTCATTGGTCCGACTATTTATTTTCTAATAACTGTGATAAATAAATAAATAAATAAAATTATTAGTTTTCTCTAGTAATAATAAAAAGCAAAATGTGATACTTCGACACTAAATGGCAATATTATTATAATAGAAAGTAAAATAGTATGGCCGAGTAGTGAATTTTATTTTCTAGCGTGTCGTGAACCGCTCTTAATATCATCAATCAAAATATAAATAAAGCTATATCTGATTGTAGTGGTAAGGAATAACAAATTTTGTACCATTATTATCAGAGAAAAAGTAAAAAAATAAATATTTTTCACTTAAAATCGCAATAGCTATTGACGTCACGTTCCGATGAAATATTGTTTTCATTCGCTGTTATTTTCTTCGCTTTTCATCATAACACGTATTTACTGCACGAAAAGAAATACCGACTCATTAATAAACGTTGCCAATCAAATATTACTGTTCTCTTTCTAATGTACACGTTTATTTGCAATACAAAACATGTCCTTTAGACAAGTCATTTGAATTTATAGAAACTGATCAATTTTTTGAATGATCCTTCCTCTTTAGTTGACAAATAAGATTCTTTAAATATTTTTTTATGTCAAACATGTTTTGAAATTTTCTGATAAAGATTTCAATCAGTGACCAAACAAAATATCAAAGTAATCATACATTTAGTGTAGACATAAAGACATTTTATTAGTTGATTAAAACCGAACTGGAAAATTTTCGCACCAATTTTCTACTATTAAACGCAGGTTCCATCGTTCTATTTTCTATTATTTTGAGTCCCGATATCTTTTTATGCACTGAAAAGCATATTCAATAACTTTCAAGGTGTGCTGGATGAAATTAATTTTTGCACTTATCCCTGAGGGGGGACCAGAGGGATAATATTGAAAAAAATGACAGTAGTGCAAATTCTTTGAAGCTGCTATGTATTGACTCACAGTTTCGAACGCTGATTTTGAATATCATATCAGTTTTACTAAATATTTGGATTTTTCGAACGGTATCTTCAGAATAATAATGAAAAATAGTATTAAAACATGTACAAAGGTTGATATCTGTAAAGCTGTTTCTTTTTATGACCAATATTTCTCTTTCATGTTCGTACACCAATTGGGAGCTCTTGAAAAGCTCTATTGAGCCATGCTAATATTAGCTCGATCGGCTACCTCTTTGTATGATAAAAGTGCTGATTGCCAATAACCGTTAGATTCAATGTACATGCAACATTCTTGGGCTAGTTCCACCAACTTTTTCAGTACAAAATAAACGTTTTAAGGGATAAATGTGCTGGAAACGATGCTGTGACCCTATACAGGTAGGTGAACGCGCATTGTACGAGTGGACCGATTTCTGTTGAAAACGACGCATCTCCTTTTCATATTTTCAGATACGTGTTCAAAATATAACTTGTATCATGCAAGATGTCACTAGTGTGTTGAAGTTGCATCAGCGACAAGGAAGCAATATATATATATATATATTACTCACTGGGAGAGGTCTTACCCAATAATTAACGTCTGTACTGATCTCTGAATCTGAAAGATGAATTTTCAATTTTATTATTTTGTCAAATTACTTTCTTTCATTGATATGATCATATTATTTTAGAATAATTGACAATTCGTTTTTGAAAATGTTTGTTAATTAATGAGCAAGAAGTATCATCGAGTACAATAGTAGATTCAAAATTAATAAATGATTTTGAGTTTATCTCGTCTTTTTTATCATGTTTCTGTGAGCCTATTTTTATCTGATAGAGTTGAATGAATTATCATTTCTAGATTTCTCTTATTTGGCTATTATCGTAATGTTCAAGCCCATGTTTTAATGTATCTGTATTTTTTATTTTGCTAAAACAAATTAATACCAAATCGAAATCAATTTAACGATCTGAAAAATTAGCATTAGGAACACAATGACAACATCAATTAATATATCATCATTGTTAGCTGATAAAACTCCAGCTGTTACGAAAGATGATTGTTCATATTATGGTCGATTGAATTCCACTAGTTTCGGTCTGATAAGATCATACGAAGGAATTCCAGAAAACATTCTAGTTAATCTGGTTGTTTCAACAGTATGTTAGTTGAAAGAAATCAAATAAATGACTGTTCTTTTTTTCTATTTTAGATACTTTTATTACTGTTCGTTTATTTACGTCGCCGATTTTCTGATTCGAAAAATATTGCTGATGAAACCGAGTAAAATTATTTTTGTTCTTTTCGCTAAAATCTTTTATTTTTGTTTTAGAATATCGACTCTTCTCTATGGTCAAAATAATAAGTCACGGCATTTTACTTCTAATGTAAGTTGTGAACAAAATTGATCAAATATTCGTTGCTTGTGCTTTCCTAGAAATAAGCATTCACATGCAACGAAAATGTTGCTCTCTTTTATTATAAGTATGATCTGAATTTTCTAAATTTATATGCAGGTCCACGAAACATATTTTCGTCGATATTGTGTGGTAATACATAATCTATCTAAAACTAACATTTTTTTCCTCTTCTTTCTAACATTGCCTGTGGTATAATGCACTTAGCAGCCTGCTTTCTTGAAAATCTATTTTTATTAATAGACAAGGATTCGAATAAATTCTTCTCTTTTGATTTAGACACGTTGGTTGTGGATTCGAGATTTATTTAAAATCAGGTATTTCGCTCAATAAAGTCGACTTATTATATCTAATCATTTATTGATCTAGTGATTGGGATGTCTATCAAAATTGTTCACCAGATGCATACTATTATCTTTTATTCCATACTTATTTAATTGTCTACTTAGTTTTTGTGACAATTTTTTCATTAACTATTATATTACCAGTTAATTTTCAAGGAACACAAGGTAAGAAAAATAATATTAAATATCAAATAGAGAAATTGTTCTTATAGGAACAATCGGGCAAAAGTTTGCACATACAACTATTGCCAATTTACCGTCGAAGTAAATTGCATTTATTTTTCTTCATTGATATTTTAGACAAGGTTTTTCTTTTCAAGTTCATCATTACTCTGGGTTCATGCATGTGCATCAATATTATTTGTATTAGCTGGTATTCTTGTAGCTTATCTATATACAAATGCAACCCAATATTATGCGACAGAGGATATGGTATGTATGATAGAAAAATAATACTTTTCTTGTACTTGTGTCAATTTTTCATTTGTTATTTATCAATGATTAGTACGAAGATGAAGAATCCAAAGAAAAAGTAGAGTTTCGTGTTGTCATGTAATAACTTGTCGTTGTATTAAAATTGTTTTTAATATCGTTTAAACTATGTTGAAAGTCGATTGCAATCCTTTTCTCCACATCGTCAAAGATATTTTCTAGCAGTTAGATTGTTGTAAATTTGAAAAAAAATATCAATAGAATGTAAGTTTGGAATAAATCATTATTTGCATATGTTTAGGCAAGTCGAACACTAATGATAAGAGGTATTCGCCCATATGCGTGTGATGAAGAAAAATTGAGTGAATATTTTAGGTTAGTTATAAAAAATATAGTGGATATTTTTATCTTCGTTAAACTTTTAGTGAAGCATATCCAACATTTCATATAACACATTTAACGTTAGTTTATAATATTGCTCAATTACAACATGTTTATAAACGCCGGTTAGTAAAATTCCACTTTTGCTTCTGATAAAAGTTTTTAAAGAAATTTTTATTTGTTGTTTAGTGAACTTAATCTTCTTATTTGGCAACAAAGTAAAAAAATGTTTGAAGAAAGTGGTAAACGACCTGTTGTTCATAATAATACATGTGGACAAATGTGTGGCGTACGTAGAACATGAAAACATTTTCTTTTTTTTTTTAAATTAAATCAATTATATCTATTTAGTGGTTTTCAAAAGAGGTTAATTTTGTTTACTTAGATAACAAATATTTTTCACATCATTTTTTCCTATGATAGATCGATGCAATTGATTATTATGAAAAATTATATAATACATATAAACATCGTGTTGAAGATGAATATTTACATGTTAGAGAAAAAAAATGTGAATTAGCTTTTATTACATTTTCAACACCTGAAGAAGCACAATGGTAGATTTTTTTAAAATTTTTATTCCCTCAATTTTTATTTTCATCAATATTGTATTGTATCGATTAAGAAACAAACTCCCATCCATCAGATTTCTTTAAAGGTCTTACTCGTTAGTGAGTTCAAAGTAGATATATATATATGAGTTCCACATTTTAGTCCCAAAGGGACGGCGCTAGTAATCTTTTCCGTAGAATTCTAATTCCAGATATTGTATTCATAACAATATAACATAATTATCATGTTGTTTTCAAAACAAGAAACACATAAATAGCAATAAATATCTGAAAAATTATAAATTTTATTTTTAATGGAAATATTTTCATTGGATGCACAACTCATTATATTATTTCTACATCGATATGAATCCAATTCTCTTTCTGTATAGGATACGTTCAAATTTTCGACTAACATGTTTTAAAGCAGATCATCGACCAAAAACATCAACAAGTAAATCGCTCGTTGTTCATGACTGGACTGTTAATTTTGCACCTAGCCCAAAAAATATAATTTGGTAAATAGTTGCCATTAAAAAAAGTGTGTATTTCTTATGAAAAGTTTTCTCACAGGAAAAACATTCCAATAAGTGAAGTTAGTCATTGGCTTCGTATACTCGTTGTTAATACAGTACGTTTGATTTAAAAACACGTTTCATTGTATAATTAAAAGAATAATTTATGATGTAGATTTTAGTATTCTTCATGATATTTTTAACAACACCATCAATTGTTATGAGTACAATTGATAAAATAGCTGATAAATATAGTTCAATTGACCCATTAAAAACAGTAGCAAAACAAATTCATTTTCCAGTTATATTAACATCTGTGATGCCAGTATTATTATTACGTATATTTGCTGCTGCAATGCCATCACTTGTTAGTGTAACATCATTACTTGAAAAACAATGGAAAAAATCTGCATTAGATAAATCAATGATGATTAAATTATTTGTTTTTCTTACAATGATGATACTTATTTTACCATCATTAGGTTTAACAAGTATTGAAGGATTTCTTCGTTGGGTTTTTAAAAGTGAAGAAAATTCTACAAGTAATAGTAGAATTCGATGGATGTAAGTTTAAAAATCTCAATTAGGTTTTTGTTTTCTTGTGGAACATAATCGAACAGGAGTGTTTGAAGTATACATAGTGACTTTAACAATTAATTACTAAGCTTATATCTCGATTTTTTTGCTATAATAATAGATGATTTGAAGACTAGCACAAATACTTTATTGCTCAGTTTCTGTTGAGTACCGACAAAAAATGATCTATTTTGTAGGATTTCTGAGCAATAAATTGATGCCAACAAGACAGAGCTTTAGAAAGATTTGATTCGTCTCTATTCATAATGAATACTTTGCTTTAATGCTCCATGTGATCAGCAGAACGGTTTTTATATTCGTGTTCTCTACGTTGAAAAGTGAATTTCTAATCGAATATTGGAATGATAAAGTAAAAGAACGATGAAGAAATATTTCTCAAAATAGAGAGAGCTTCTCCGATTACTACAACAAGCTATATTATACGTTACATTTTAATCATGCATGAATCTCGAAAATTATTTTTGTTTTTGGATAGGTGTGTATTTTTACCGGATAATGGCGCATTTTTTGTGAATTATATAATAACATCAGCATTTATTGGAGCTGCTATTGAATTGTTACGTTTAAGTGATCTTATCTTTTACATTTATATAATTCTAACAGCTAAATCAACAGCTGAAAGACGTGTAATTCGACATGTATGTATAACAATTATTTTAATTTTCTTCTCTTAAGATGACGTTGAATCGATAACAAAATTTTAGGCTCTTCAATTTCCATTCCGTTTTGGTGTTCAATATGCTTGGACATCGGCAGTATTTTGTGTCATCCTCGCATATGCTATTGCTTGTCCACTGATTACACCAATTGGTAAGACACATAGAATTATTATTTTCTATATGCTAATCGGTGTAACTTTTAATAGGTTTAATTTATATGCTTATTAAACGTGCCGTTGATAAATATAATTTAGTATTTGTTTATGATACTGAAATAGCTGATAAAAGTGTTCATCGTTTAGCAGGACATTTTATAATAATTGCATTAATTATTCAACAATTAACATTATTGTTCTTTATACTTGTTCGATCGGGTTCGTAATAAATATACGGACAAATAAAGAAATTATTTCGATATTTTAGAAACATTAAATTATTTATCAATGACATTATTGATTAGTTTTATTTTGACAAGTAAGTTAAATTTTAGAATAAATAAAATACACCAATCGATTTGTTTTTGTAGGTGGTATTTATTTTGGTTTTTCATGTTTTGACTGTTTTGGTCGTTGGAAATCACATAAACAAACATTCTCAACAGCAGGATTACCTGAGGTCAGCACTTCTTTTCTGCCACATTCTATTAGATACAAATCATTGAAAAAAATCTTCTCCATTGTAAGAAATAGAAAAATACGATCTATTTGGTATTACAATTTATAATTTTGGGATGGAAAGACTTTTCTTAATTGTTCCTTGATTTTGTTTTCAGAATTCGTCTCTGATTGCATAAGAATAGCTATTTTCTTTGAAAGTCTTGAATTCATATTTTTAAACATTGGATCGATTTAGTACGGAACGATTCGAGTGAAAAAATATTTTGATATATGCATTTGAACAAGTAGGATTTTCGATAACACTGACTTCTATCTTTCATGTGATCGAAGTTAGGCAAAGATAATTTCTGGAGAGAAAAAAAGGAAGACAGATCGAATAACTAATTATTCTAAAAACTGTATGGGTGTTTATTCTATAATATACTGTTTGTGTCTATCTATTTATGTTGATTTTGATAACTGATAATTATGTGTTAAACGTATTTAATCTACTGGCAATCAAGTTAATGTAATTGAATATAAAAAGTAATCTATTGTCAAGTATAATTAATTAAGAGACGAGTTCTGATATTTCAAAACAAGGAGAATTAAAGAATCGATCTATTTTGGTTATCTTGTGCAGCTTCTTTTTTTCGCTTTTGAGAATTCGACATTTATCAATTCTTTAGTCTATAAGAAATTATATTTATAGACACCTGGTAATCGCCAAAAATTGGATGATTTAGGTGAATTAGAAGAAATGGAAGGTCGTGAGAAAAAACAAAATGCAACATCGGTAATCATTGATAATAAAAAGAATTTTATAGGATTATTATTGTTTTATTTTTGCTGTAGCATTATATTCCAACGGTTTTAAATGCATGCATCGAAGAATTTAATATTCCTCCTAGTGCAACAAAGATTCGTCGAAGTTCAACGCGTGAATCAATTCAACAAGGAAACTATGGAACAATCGATCAAATTTCTCAACCAATTATTGCTGGAACCGGCGATGAGAATGATTTACTCACAGATTGAAAAGAAGAAAAGAAAAATAGTCATTGCAATATTTATTCTCGCAAAAATATTGCACAATGTGTTTCGTACAGTATAGATGTTGTCTTATTGAGACATTTTAGTGAGCATTTTACATCGATTGTAGTCGATAATTATGAGTGAAAATAAGTATTCGTTATCGTAGTATTTGGTTGATATGTTATCAAATTTATTCTAGTGAATTATTTTTGTTGTTCATATATGATAATTATATGTTAATCGATATTTTTGTTGTTTCAGATTTATTGATATTAACTTTATTGTCGTTATCAATACATAAGAAAATAACTTAAGGTAATTTATCAGGAATTTTAATAATCGATCAGCGATTTACGCAGTGTTGTAAGTTAGAGAATTTTAAGCAATAGGTAGCATTCAACATATAGTGTTTGCAACATGTTTAATCTCAAAGATCTATTTGCAGAGTGTAGGACAATCCAAAATTAGTACTGTTAATATCTTAATTGCAAATGGAAAAAAAACTAGAATGAGATTTCTTTCTATACATGTCTTTAGTAAAAATTAAAAGCTATCGTTGTGAAAATATTAAAGTGAATTGTCAAGAATCAATCAATCGAGATTCTTATGGAAAAAAAACAATAATTCTTTCAGCTCGTATAGTCGGATAATAAAAGCAGTGTTTCGGTATTGGATTTAAAAATTCGATTTAAATATCCATAGCAGCATAGTTCTATCAGAAACTAATCATTGAATAGTTTTCTGTTGAAAGTTCATTATGATGTGATGATTAGAAGAATGAATGATGAGATATTTAAAAACTATAGCATCAGTTTTCTAGATAGAAATCAAAAGTCGAACTCTACTATTTTTGAATTATTCCTATTCATACACCCTATAGAAGATATCTAATATCTTGTATTTCAAAAACAAAATCAATGTTCTGAATGAGCCGCATTGACTTATCAATGAGAAGATAAATATTAATAACCAATCAATCGAATTGTTTTCAAATGAATTAGAAATATTTCACACAATCAGATGTGTCACGAGTTAAGTCTTCCGTTTGAACATAGCGAATTGAAATTAAATTAGAACTTCAAGGTAGCATTTGTTTTCTTTACCGTTAGTAGTAGCATTTTGTTCATGAGCTCTCAAGTCTATAGAAAAGAATTTTTTTAAAATTTTATTGTTTTAGATGGCTGATGATTTAGGTGATGATGATTATTATCTTCAAGAAGAAACGCAACCAAAAGCTACTGAATTAACTGAAAAAACGGTTAAGACTAAAAAAAATAAAGAAAGAACTCTACCAAAACGACAATTAGGAACTTATTCTGATTTAGTAACAACAATTCGTGTTCATTATAAAAAATCGAAAAGTCAATATGAACTTGATGAACTTCTTTCAATATTTAATTCATCAATATCTGCATCATCACCTTCAACATCTAAGATTTCATTTGAAGAATATTTAAATGAATTAGTTCCAATAAAAAAATGGTCTAAACAAGCAGACCTTTCATCAGCACCTGTTGTTTTAATTATTGCTCAATCGGCATTACGCTGTATTGAATTAGGAAAAATCTTAAAAAATTCTTCGTCATCGAACTTATTCACATTTCATTATTTATTTGCTAAACACAAAAAGCTTTCGGAGCAAATTGAATTATTACAAAAGCCAACAACCTTATTTAATATTATTATTGGAACACCAAAACGTGTTGATGACATTCTTGATGCAAAAGTTATCAATGCTAAACGATTAAAATTTGTTTTAATTGATTGGAATTATCAAAATGTAAAACAACAACGTTTAATTGATTTAAACCAATTAAAAACTGAAATTTGTCATCTAATTTGTGAACAAAATGTTTTATGTAGACGTTTTTTTAAAGAAAAAACTAAAATAGGACTTTTTTGATTGCTAATTGTTACTCTTCTTGTTATTATTGTTTCAGATGGGCGGACCAGCAGACATAAATGGAGAACGGCACCCAGAAACAGATAATTTTCTGCCATGTAAATTTGTTATTGATGGAATAACATATACATCAGCAGAAAACTATTTTCAATGTGCTAAAACGACAAATGAAACAGATCACAATATGGTTTTAAATTCAGGTTCAGGTTGCTCAGCTTGGGCAGCTGGACAAAGAATTAGCATTCGATCTGATTGGGAATCGGTTAAAGTTGATGAAATGTATAAAGGGAATTTGGCAAAGTTTCAGCAAAATGAGGATTTAAGAAATGCTCTGTTAAGTTCCGCTAACGGTTCAATTCGTTTCACAGGTTCAACATCATTTTGGAATCATTGGAATGGTCTTATTTTAGAAAGAATTCGAGCAGAATTACGTCAAAATAGTGAAGACGACGTTCGTCGTGGAGTTGAAATACATGATATGATGGATAAATATGCTAAACAAAACAAAAAATAATTTTTTCAGTTCTTTTTTTCTTTTATGAAATCCTATTTAATTGAAAATAATTCCGAAGCCAATAAAAATTTATATTGAGAGTGCCTTTTATTAATTAAATATCAAAGAGTCAATATTCAAAGATTTCCAACGCGATTATGTGAGAACATATTTTTATCCATAATTTATGGATACTTGAAAAAGAAATAAAAATTAGTTCTCATAGAAAGCCATGATCAATAGAAACGTAGTCCACACACATTAATTAAAGTAGAAAAATCAACAATGAAGATATGTTGTAGAACAATATGATGTCTCACGAATTCTGCTAAATAGAGGCGTAAGCTTTGTGAAAATTACTAGTATACGATGACATGTATTACTAAATTATACTTTGTTTTTATTATGAGAATTTTCGAAAGTTTAAATATCTAGGAAAGACTTCATGTCTAGATTAACATCAGTATCTGTTCTTGCTTGATTAAGCATAAATAAAAATCATGTCCCATATTTATTCATATACGATTTATCAGTATTTTTGTCTAATCAATTAATAAAGATATGCATAACATCAAGCAATAAGTCATATGCGGCGCGCCAGCTATGCGAGGGGTATCAATTGCTACCCCTATGGAAATTTAAGGGTAGCAATAACTTTTTATTGCTACCCCTAATAATACACATTTCGATAATTGCTAGAAGAACGCTTATACACGATGAGCCTTGTTTTATTTTCTTCTGAGGCTCTACTTTCGTCGTGTATGTCTGACATTTATTTGTGTCAGGTTTGATGTCGGTTTGCATTACATGGTTGGAGAAACAAAGACTATTTTTTCGCTTCCTTTCCTGATACAAAGAAACTCTTGATTAATTTCCACTGTTTTATATTCAATTCGATTTTTTTATGATGTACTACGAACAGTCCAAAAGTAGTGTTGTTAATACTGTATTTCCGTATAGAAAGCTTGAAGCAATTTTCTTTTTTCATATAGTGATAGAGAAAACAATGCTCTTTTTTTCTACGGCACTTGATCAATCTTCACTTAATATCAAAATTAAAAAGCCTGCATAAGAACTGTTCTTTTTCTATAAAATGCGACAGTAGCACTAATTATATTAAAAAAGGCCAAGTGAGTACTTTTTGAGTAACTTTTCATTGGAACAAGATAGAGAGCTGTGGTCTTCACAGTTTAAAAGAGGACATAAAGATGTATCGAATCGTATATTATAGGTTTTTTCATTCTGATTTTCTTAAGATTTTTCAGTCTTCTTTCAAAATAAATCTACTTCGCGAGGTATGTGCAACGAATTTTCTATTATCACGTGTGCATTCAAACCGTTAATGAAAGATCTATACAACAGCAAAAAGAGTTGACATGTTTAGAATTTATTATTCTGGAGTCATAGATATTCTAGTAGAAGCCGTAAGCGATTTTTCTAGCAATTTCTGTAAAAAGGTTTGCTTTTATTGTTTGCTATTTGGTGCAAAACTATTTCTTTGGCACATAGAAAATTGATTAAACATTATCGGTTTAATAAACTTATTGCTACCCCAAGAAACTTTAGCTTGCGCCACCCATGACAATAAGTAAATACTGTCAACCAGTGGCGTAGCCAGGATTCTTTTAAGTAGATGACAATTTACCAGCTAAATTATTTTTCGTGGGTGACAATAGCGGCCATTAAAAACTCTAGTTAGCAATAACTTTTTTTTAAATATCTGCATTACAGAAGTCGTTATTTACTGGAAGAGAAATTATTCATCCTGTATTAACAGATAAATTCGCTGCTTTTTCCCCATATTTCGGAATGTATTCTTCAATTTCATACATTTGAATATTTTATTCGAAAAAGTCATAAACAAATATCAATACATAGAACAAGAAGTAGCATGAATAAGCATAAATAGAACAAAAATTAGTATAATGAACATCAATAAAAATAAATAAATAATATCAATGAATTATTATTGTGATCATTCCGTAACTGGAAGAGATTACAAATTGATTCTTGTAAATCACTTGATTAAATCTCATCAAGAGAAAATGTGTTGAAATAAAACACTCCTTAAATCTTTAAATGTACACAGGTTTTAATATTTTTTAACAATAGGTGATTGCCCACATTAAAAATAAATTAAATGGCAATAAAATTTGGTTTGGGTGGCAATTGCCTCATTGCTAACCTGCTGGCTACGCCACTAGTGCCAAGAGTAGTTGTCTAATTCGAGTTCGAATATAAATGGAGAAAAGAAAAAGTTAAACTAAAACTAAATCTTAGAATAGATTTAGTTTTAGTTTAACTTTCCGATATATGCGACAAAATGAATACATATATATCCTTCACCAGCGCCCACATTTGAGCGCTCCTCATTGGTATCCATCACCCACATTCACATTTGAAGTATCCCTGATACCCCCACCCAGCGCCCTTTCCGGGTACCCCTCCTACCAACCCCCTCACTCGCACCACCACATACAGTTACCCCTTAGTCCATCTCAACCTACACCCACTCCATCTTAAACTAAATATAGATCTAAAACTAAATCTATTTCTATCACTTATTCTCGAATTGATACCATGCAGTTGGATATCCATTTATATTCGAATTCGAATTAGGCATCTCATGAAATATTCATTTCATGAATTTCCTATAAATATTCATTTCATTTAATATTTTATTAGAACAATAATTAAAACCAATAGAAAAAAAAAAATATATATATATATATACAACTAGTAGTCAAACGTAATAAATCGTTTAACTGCATGTCGAAGGATGATCAATCAGTGAAAATATAATCATAATGCATGACACGTTTTCAAAAAATCCGCATTAAGTACATAAAACGTTTTTCAATCAAAATTATTTATCAATCCATAATATAATCAGTATTTTGATTAATGTTTCTTTATAATACTACAAAGGTTTATCATAAATAGTCGTTTTACTTCTCAACCTATCGCGCATTACAAAAACGATGAAACTATTTGCAAAAAATAAATATTTCATTGGAGAACAAAGTTAGGACAATTTATTATTTAATTATATTTTTATCATATTCTAATGAATTCGAAAACAGAACCAATAATAAAACAGATCAATCAGTGCATAATATTTAGGAAATCAGCATAGAGATACTTCATTCATTTTTTCATTGTTCATTAATAGCTAAATTACTAAACTAATTAATATTAACGACCTATCCAATTTGTTATTCCTGCATAGAATAAACGTAGACTTTGCGCATTGTTGTTGTTCTTCTTCTTCCTCTGTTAGACTTCAGCAGAATTGACAAGAAACAGAATAAATAAAAAGAATTGAACTAACACGTAGCTGGTGCACAAGAAAAGGTAAGTTAAATACTGATTCACTTTCTCTGTTATAACTATCTAATTAGTCCATCGAAGGAAATGAAACTATCACATATTTTTCACTCTTTCTCTCTTGAGTACTTAAATATTGTCTGCGGATTGTTGAATAATCATGTGTGATGAAAAGATTTCTATGTGAATTACAAATGTAACTCATTATAATGTAACAAACACTATATTATCTATAAATGTCTTTTATGTGATTCAATACACATTAAAGAGAATATTAACTACATATATATATATATATATAATCGTAGTAAGACATGTTATTGTTTTATTTTGTAACAACATCCTTTCTTTTAGTTAGAATGCCGAAGAACTTTTCAAAAGATTAGTTATTAAGTATTTTCGAGCGACAAATGACTCCTATTCAAAGTATAAATCGAAATTAGGCGATACATAAAACATTGCCATTGCTAATGACAAGTATTTGATTGTTATAAATACATAATTGTATAGATAGAGAAAGAATTCTAAATCATATTAGTTATATTTACGAATAGATGTGTTTTTTTCTTATTTAACAGTAAAAATTTCTTAAAATAATCTATTAATAAAACAAAATTTCTCTTGAGACGAGTTTAATTTGATTTAGGAATGTTAATTTATTTAACTGTTCCGTTTCTAGACAAATATTTACCAACGAAAATATCTAAGAAAAAAATTTTATTTTATGCTTTCTACAGTATTTTAGTTAGAAATACATGTTTTATGTTCTTTAATCGATATTCTTTAATTAATTAAATTCTATTATATGTCAAAACGTTTCTTTTATTTTCTGTTCAATTCATTCTTAAGTATTATATTCTCTACTTCATTATGATCATTGTTCATCCCCAAGTGGATTATATGTCCACCAGACATTATCTATATAGAACAACAGCATTTCTACCAATATAAAACATGTTACTAAATTACTAGTTCTTTTTCTTGTCGTCTCTTTTCTCTGCTCATTTCAGATCAGTCTTACATATCCGTTCATTATTGATTGTATTGCAACTCGAAGAAAGACATGCATTTACGTACTTTAGTGGCTTTATGCATAATGGCGATTTTTCTATCTATGGTTTCATCATCGGTCATTGCTGGTGAGGTATATCATTATCCTCATACAAGAAAATTGTCGAATGTTCCATGGCTTAGAGCTCCTCATTTTCAAGCATTATCAAAACGTGGCCGATTCGTTTTTCGTCAAGCATCGAATGATTATTTACCTGATTCAAAAAATGATGACGTCGACGATGCTGATCTTCATTCTGATAAGCGAAACTGGCGATTATAAAAAGAAAAACATTGTATGAAATCCTACATTATACAAAAATTCATAACGTTTGAAAACTCGTCATTTTTGTTGTGAATATCAGTATTTTATGAATTGAGAGAAATTATTGAATAGCTGCAGAAGACTTTTATTTTCAAAATAAAGATTCAATTTCAAGTAAAATATGATTAATATTCAGAAAGGAAAATTCAACTAATTTGTTTTGCTTAAAAGATTCATATTACACAAATATAGAACTATAATTCAAAAATACATCATAATTAACAATTTCGATAAATTTTAGTCGATTAGATATAAAGTAACCGCTTATTCTTTGTATGAATTTATTGTTCTTTTTCTTCTTCTTCAGTGACTGATTGACTATCGATAAAATAAATAACCATATTTAAAAAAATATATAATTTCACATAGAAATTATCGTAAAATATTTCATAGATAAAAAAGAAAGATTAATGTTTATATTTTTTGTTAACGTAATATTTATTCTCTATTCAAATCATTTGTCAAAAACGACCAAGTTTTTTTTTCTGAATGATACTGTCCTTCAGATCCTATTTAACTAATTTACCTATGACATTTTTTAAAGTTTTATCTTCTGTCAAAAACGCTTCATATTCTAGTCATCGTTAGCAATAGTTTCTATTCTCTACTAGTTTCAATGACTAAACATTGCGTATTACAATGATGCATTTAGTAGAGAAGTATATCCAGCTTTGTCGCAATTAGTTCTTTCTATTTCCTGTCATAAGACTGTCATATTTTTCGGACAGTATTTTTGAGAAGAAAAAAAAACAGAAAGAAGTAAAGACACTACGGATAGAGTGAACTTATTTCTAATAAGCTATTTGAATTATTGAATATGTTATCGAAGTAGTGTTTTAAGTCTATAGATCAAGTATCGATTGTCGACAATAATTGGAAACGACGAATTTAGTCAATTTCACATAGGCTTAGAAAAGATATTTGACATTTTGTTAGATGAATACACGAACTTATTTGTTTTTTACAATTAATAATTGTTTAGAACAAAAAACAAAATCTCATGAGAAGCATAACCAAATATAATACTCATGCAAATACTGACATGAATTCGAGTAGAACTTCAATCAAGAAGTCGAATCTAATTTCCAAGTAATACTTGGAAACAGTAAAACCTATAGAAAAGTTTTTCAGCTAATTCAATTTCGTTAACAGCTTATTTCATGCTAGAATAGTTCGTATGATTACTTTTTTCTTAGTGCCAATTTTAGATCGAGTTTGCTCGAGACTTAAATTACTATGTATAATAAGCTAACAAGAATATAAACATATCAATAACAAGAACGAAGTACATTCTAGTTGACACTTAAAAAGGTGTCAGTGAATCTATAGATAGTATCTTTTAATTTCAAAATTTACTTTTTTTAAAAGATATTTATAGCATGAAGAAAAATATCATGCCTCGTTTTAATTAAAGATTATCATCAATTTCAATATTGTATTAAAGATATATCGACAGAATAGCTAAACTAAACATTTATTTGCGTGACATAAATATTTAGATCTAGATAAAAGGTCAAGATGGATAAAAAGTGAAACTTCAAATATTCTACTATGATCTCAGTGGTATATAAAATGAACAAAATCGAATTAGCATTGTATCGTGACGAATTTTCGTGACATTTTTTTCAAGTTTTTGTTTTGTTTATGGTAACTTCTAATACTTATTCAAGTCGTAAACGAGGGTTTTCAATTTCGATAGACCATAGATTGCATTCGATCAGTTCGACCATACTTCAAAAAACATTTCTTTTCTTTTATGAGTTTAAAAAAACATCTAATCTATTGATCTATCATGAGCGACTTGAATATGAACTATACATTTAGTTGAAGTGCCTTGATCTACTTTCAATGATAGACATACATATCTACGAAAATTCCCATGTCAATAGCTCCATCTAAAAAGTAAGACTTGACGCTAAGCACTGTAATTACGTATGGGAATTCTCGAACAATTTTTTATGTATGAGCAATTCTTCTGTACCCTCCTGAATACTCGCACGTAGTTTTTGTATAGGATTATTCACAGGCAAATCGATGAGAACTCGTCTGTAATTATTCTTTGTTTAGCAGAATATTTATGAAAACAATTATGCAATTAATGCACGAGTGTTTATAGAAAACAAAAGTAGATTTCAATTTTGTACTTAAAGGAAAATCCTTTAATTGGATGGAAAATACAGTGAAATAGTTTTTTCTTGTATGATTAATTAAGTTTTTTTTGTATTAGCTTTTGGAAATTTATGTATATGAAATAGTTTTGTATACTAGAAGACTCTCGATCTTTTACTATGCTAAAGCGAGTCAAGTTTGAAGCAGTTATTTTATTGAAACTGATCTGTTTTTGGCACTTTCTAATTCAGAAACAAAGATACATCTCTGTTTGTTAAAGGAACAGTTTTGAGATTTTTTTCAAGGTTCATGATTATCAACTTAGAGCGCATTACTTTGAGTACGAGTATTAAAAAAGAAATCGAGCAAAACTGTCATACTGTGAAAAACGTTTGATAGTAATTTCAACTTGTATATTATTCAGTAGAAAGTGTATTCGATGTTGTTGCATATTTGAAAATGTCTGTTTTATTTAATAAATTCATTAACTATATCTATAATATGATGATAGCGTTCGTTATTTTCCTATCAAAATAAGGATTGTGTTGGTTATGTATAGAAATTCCTACAAATGCACATAGTTGCCCACTATAATTCGCACATGAGAAATTTTCTTGAATGAATTGAAAGTTACTACACGTTAGGGAAGTTAGCACAAGATTCGAGTTTTTCCAGCCGGATTCGCCTATATGGTTGTGTTGAATTTCATTTTCGTTGTGTTGGATGCAGAATTTTGCGCTGAATCGAATGGTGTAATTTTTAAAGGGGGTTGTCGATCAAAATCTGGCACTTTACCTGGAATTACTGCTTTCTCTGAAAATCTTGTAGAAGTAATTTCAGCCNAACACAACGAAAATGAAATTCAACACAACCATATAGGCGAATCCGGGCTGGAAAAACTCGAATCTTGTGCTAACTTCCCCAACGTGTTACTACTTATATGGTAAGGGGAATTTTGATGGATCTATCAGAGATGGGGAAGTCAAAAAGTTTTTGGCTCCAGTCAAGTCAAGTTGGAATTTAATCCGATTTTCATCAAGTTTTCTTAAATTAAAAGCAACTTACCGACCACATTGTTTCCTTGATCCATATTATAGTTTTACTATCGTTTTCTAAGCTGTGCATCAATTAGATTTTTATAAAAACAAAGGAAACAACGTATTTTCGTGAAACAAATTGTTGGAAAATGAAACACCGAATAGAAATTGAGAAAAAAACATTTCTACATATTTTAACGCCACTATCTTATTTCACACAATTTCAATATCTGAGCATATGTCCAGATCTTCATTTCTATTTTCCATTGCATTTCAAGTTAGAAAATCGAAATTGAAGTGAATAAAATATCTTCAAATATATACATTTTTAGACTTGACTTGACTTGACTTTTTTTTTTATACACAACAACCGAGGTCAAGCAATCCAACAGTAGACACCAATTGGAACCCATCCGATCCGTCTTGCACCCAGTAGGATCTTATCGGATTTTGTCGGACCCTACAGACCTATCGTCGGATTCCGGGTTCAGGATTCGAAGTTGGATCCTCAGTGTCGGATTCCTATGAATTCCAAAGAAACATCGTTGGATGTCATTGAAAGTTCAATCGGTTCCGACGTCAATTCCTCGACCCGGAAAACTATAAGATTCTGCGAATGATAGGATACTATCAAGTTTCTATCGGATTTGGTGTGGGATTGTTCGACCTGGGAAGTCACAAGTCAAGTCAAGTCAAAAATGACTTGACTTGCCCATCTCTGGGATCTATGACTATAAATGAACTTTTTCTTGATGAAAAAAAAATGTGTATCTGCCCTTTATCCTAAGAAAAACAAACCAGTTCATTTGATTCAAGATTGATTATAAGATATTCAAATTTCTTGATGGCCAGTCACTCTTGGGACGTCCTACAAAAAATAAAACTTTTCTAATTGAACTTCTCGAACAACTAATGTGTCTATAGATCTAATTGATCTAATTATTTTTAATTGTAACCTGGAAGTAGATATTCTTCATAAATACATCACTATATAATCCGATTGAATTCAGATTTTGCATTTTTGTACACTTTATTTGAACATGTTTACTTACGCCATCTATTTTTCATAAAAATCGTTACGAAAACTTTGTTGATAGTAGAAATGTTCACTTTGGTCATACCTTCACTTTCGGTGGAGCTGATACCAAGTTTTCATTTGTTCTTTTATCGTTTAAGTCGCTGATAAACTATAGAATAAATCCATTGAATCAAAATTTTTTATAATTTTAAATTTTATTTCGTTTTTCTTTGAACCATTTGATGAAATAAACCGTTCTAATAATTGTGTTCTAGCTATGGCTACTAATCCAATCGAAAAATATCCCTTAAATCGCCGTAAGGATCATGTTAATCGAAATTTTCAATTATTTGATGATGTTAGTAAATTAACAAGTAGAAAATTACATTTAAAATTAGAAACAAAGTCCAATGTTCGTAAACCTGAATATATTCTTAGTATTCATCATAAAGAAAGTCTTCATATTAGCAATGGTTTACGTCCATTAATGTCTTTATTGAAAGAATCTAAAAGCAAAGAAACTCAACAACCTGATCCGCGTACATCACTTCACATAAAAGGTTTAGATAATATTTATTATAAAACTCGTAAGCCATTGCAAACCCATGATGTTTGCAAACGTTTTAAACCAGGCATGCCTGTTTGGCTTTATTTCAAAACAACATCTGAAACATTGGATGAGAATTCGTATGAAAATGAAACTGTTGATTATACACCGAAAGAACGTCTTCATTACGGATATCGTGGTCGCCTTCAACGTGAACAATTAAAAATAAAACAAAACAAACACAAACAAATCAGATCGTCTTCTACACCTGATGATACATTATTAAATTTAACATCGTTACGTAAAAATGCGCCATTATCAACTACATGTCATCTAGTAACACTCGGTTCATTTCTTGATTGTGGCACATACTTGGCTCATACATCAACATTACCAGATATTGATAAATTTGAAATCGAATTTCGCACAATTCCACAATCGATTTGTTTACGTTCAATAAAAAATCAAGATTATTTAAATACAAATGATGATTTACTTTATAATAAAATTCTCTATTCCATATTGATACCCCATGATAGTATTGAATCATATATAGTACTTAATCATCAAGATAATTTTATTGATATATTTATTCCACTTTTATATGCTCTTAAGCCAGTACAAGAAGTTGAATTGGATGATTTAGGAACAAGAAAACGAATACGTTCAACAAAATTTCATCGTTTCGATTCACAACATATTGCGCAATCATCAGTCATACATGTACGAATACCACTCTTAAATACTAGCAGTAAAATGATTAATGATTTAGCAAGTAAATTACTTGAAAATAATATGAAAATTTTATATGGAAATATAAAAATTATTTATTTACCAAATGATTATCATAATTCGTATGAAAATTTACAATTTGGAAATTATCTTTGCAATTATGCTTGGCACATGCTTACTTCACTTGGTAAGCTCAATTTTTCATTTCGATTCTATCACTGAGAATATTTTTCTTATTATTTCGTTTGAAAAATTCCTTGACGAAACAGTTCTCTCTTCTTTTTAAATGGAAATAGTTGAAATAGGAGAATATAAAATTTAATCTTATAATTAATTGTATTATAATCTCTCATAACCTTCTTTTAGAAGTCACTACTGTCATAATACATAGATATCCTCAAAATATGATTATACAAATAAATATTGACTATAACTAGAAACAATCAAAATCAACGCGAGAAAAAGTACTACCGACGATAAGATATAGAAGTTTTCTTTATTCTCATACTGACTCCACACTTCTATTCTCAATTTTTCTTCTGACATAATTCTCATCAACTGAATATTACGAAAGCACATGTTACAATAGTATCTATCGAAAATATAGTTTCAGAGAACATCAATAAGAAAAACATAGACTAGTATAGATTGAGAGCACCGCTTCATTTTTTTGTTTTAATGGAAAATAAATTACTATTTTTTCTACAAATAGGTTATCGCCTAAAAGATAAATTAACTGATGAATTCGTAGCTAAATTAGTCGATATTTCCAATGATTCTTCATTGTTTTATCATGCATTACGTGATTTATGGAAAACATGTAAAGATAACCGATTTTTGGACATTTATATAACATTATCAAATTATGCAATAAAATATGCTAATGTTAGTGCACGTTGGCTATTCGATTGTACAACACCAAATTATTGTTATGTTCCACGTGTTATTGTAACTCCAACACAAATTTTACCACAACCAATGCGTCCAATGAAAGAAAATCGTGTTTTACGGGGTGGAAGATTTGGTTCATCGTTTGCATTTTGTCGTGTTTTATTACGTGACGAAGATTTTGTTACCATGTCTGCTGAAACTGTGGAACAATGTCGTGAAAGAATATTAGATTTAATAAAACAAGATTTAACCATTGCACAAACTGATTATGAATATCTTCATTGTTCAAATTCTCAATTGCGCGATCGATCGTTTTGGTTTTATAAGCCCAATAATGGAAATACAGCTGAAACTATTCGACAATGGATGGGTAATTTCCGTCACGAATATTCTGTTTCATCATATGTTACACGTATGGCACTTTGTTTTACGGGTTCAATTAAAACATTTACTGTACAAAGATCAATCGAAGTTGAAGAAATTCCAGATATAAAAACGAAGGATGGACGCTACGTATTTACGGATGGTATTGGAAAAATAAGTGAATCAATGATGAGACGCGTTTTTGAAGCATTGGATCTTAATCAAACAACAGGTTATTTACCTTGTGCACTTCAAATACGTATGGCAGGAATAAAAGGAGTTTTAGTTAAAGCACCGGAACTTGGTATTTGAATTAATCCATTAAATTTTCAAAACAAAAAGAATTCATTTTTGGTCTTTTAGGTGCACGTGAAATAATTCAAGTTCGTCGATCACAAATGAAATTCGAATGTGACCATTATGATCTTGAAGTCATTGATTATTCTAAGCCATGTAATTTAACATTAAATCGACAAGTCATAACATTACTTTCATCGCTTGGTATTCAAGATACTGCATTTTTACATATTCAAAATGAAGCACGTCTTCGTTCAACAATGGCTTTACTTAAATGTCGAGAAGCTATTAGTTTATTGGATAAAGTTAGATTTTTTGAATTTGAAAAAATCAGTAATTCAGGAAGTATGTTTTCATTTTTCTAATATTTATTTTCCAATTTTTAGAATTACATCTATTAGATATTTGATAAATAGAAATTAATTTTATCTTTCATGTGCGCGTGTGTGTGTATAAAAATTAACATTCTTTTTCTGATTAAGTCGGTGGTTGAATATAAAATGATATAGAATAGATCACGAAAATTGATAATTAATCTACAATGTCGAATGAGAGCAGCTTCGCAAACTATATAATTGATCTATCTGAATGTGTAGATAACTTTTTTTTTTACATAGAAAGTTTGTACTAATATTTGAAAGAATCATATTTCGTTTTAGTTGATATATCTCAAGAACCATTTTTTCGTTCACTTTTAATTGCTGCTTATCGTGATCGATTGCGTTGTTTAAAACAACGTTCAAATGTTGCTATACCACGAGCATATGGCCGAGCTATGTTTGGTATAATTGACGAAAGTCGAACACTTCAATATGGCGAAGTATTTATTCAATTTACATCCAACAGTCAACTTGAATCAGAAATTGTTCTTGGTTATGTTGCAGTTACAAAAAATCCTTGTTTATATCCAGGTAAAATTTATTATGATAATTATTCTTTTTGTTTTCGTGACAAGTATTTTCATCGTTGAATAATATGTTTAGGTGATATTCGTGTATTAAAAGCTGTTGATATTCCACATTTGCATCATTTACACGATTGTATTGTTTTTCCTTGCAATGGTAAAAATTTAAATTTTTCATTTAATTAAATTTTTTAATATTAACATTTGAATTCTAAGGTGATCGTCCACATACAAATGAAATATCTGGTTCTGATCTTGATGGCGATGTCTATTGGGTTTGTTGGTTACCAGATCTAGTACCTAACCTTGAAAATCAAATAGAAGCATTAGATTATGATACAACAGAAAAAAAACTTCTTGATCATGCCATAACAATTGATGATGTAGCTGAATTTTTAATTGATTATATGGCAAATGATTTTCTTGGTGAATTATGTAATGCACATCTAGCTTGGGCTGATTTAGAATCAGCAACAAGTCCTCGCTGTATAGAATTAGCACGTGATATTGCTGCTGTAGTCGATTATCCAAAAACTGGCATTAATCCTGTTAATGATGAAAAACGTCGCGAATTAAAAGCACCACGTTATCCAGATTTTATGGAAAAAGAACTACGTTCATATTCAAGTCGAAAAGTTCTTGGAAAAATATATCGTCAAGCACGTTGTGCATATGATTTACATATTCAATTAGAATATCTTGACCAAAAGCACTTTATTGAAATTGATGAAACATTATTATTTGATGGTTTTGAAATCTATTTAGATGATGCTAAACGTCAATATCACTTATATTGCAATAAATTACAGCAAATACTGGATTTATATGATTATAGTACTGAAGCTGAATTAATAACAGGTTGTCAACCATTATTTATTGATGAAAAACGTTCGTATGATGCAGCTGATGTTGCTGGACAAGATTTTAAACGTTTGCGTACAGATGCACGAAGAGAATTTCTCAATGAATTTATTCGCTATAATGATAAACAACAACGTAAACGTGATCGTGATCATGATATAACATTACTATCATCTGATGTTAAAATAGCTCGTAAACAATTACAAAAAGCTTCATCTTGGTATTATATTGCATATACAGAAGAAAATGATGAAGAACAATTAATAAAATCAAAATCATTTGCTTGGATTATGTGGGATTTTTTATGCGAAATACGTTCACGTAAAGAACGTATTCATCATTTATCATCTAGAACAATATCGGAAGCATTAAAATCTTATTATATAACAATGGCAAATGTTAAATCACGTCATATTTCAAATTATGAAAAAGCAAGAACAAATTTGTATAAATATTTATTAGAAGATCAATGTGAACATTTATTTGAACCAGCTTATTCATTTCTGAATATACCAGATTTAACGGGTACACGTGTTCGAGTAATTATTGATTCACATAACAATTTAAATAAATCAAAAACAATTATTAATTTAAATAAACATCAATACGATATTGTACCACTAAATGTTAAAAAAATTAAATTATTTAATAAAGCTAATAGATTCTATTTTAAATTATTAATGCAACAACCAGCTATTGCCACTGTTTTAGAAATAGCTATTGATTGGGCAGCTAAACATCAATGTTTTACAAGAATGGATAGAGAAGGAAATAAAATTCTTGTTTTAAAACCAGAAATGTTCTTTGAACGAGCACTTAAAGCTTTATTTAAAGATGTTCCAGCTTGTTATTTACCATCGTTTGACGATGATGATGATGATGTTGATGACAATGAAGATGATGAAGATGAAGATGATAATAGTTTTGATCAAAAAGAACATAATCCAAGAAACGTTATAAATGGATCCATTGAAGATGATACGATAACATGTTCATCTGATGATCAACATACAAATAAAGTAAAAAATAAACGGTTAAATGCTGATTTATTTTTTACATATGAACAATGGACCAATTATATGATTGATAAAGTAAGAACATGAATTCTTCTACCAAAAAGAAAATAGCAAAAAGGTTTCTTTCATGTGATTTGTATTTTGACATCAAGGCTCTTATTGAGAATGCTCAGAGATATTTAGAGTGAGGTGAAAAATGCTGAACATCCCTATTTTCTAATCATTAGAATTTTTATGCGTCAGTGTTATATCGATAGAAAACGTTTTTCTTGTGATATCTATAGAATGCCATATTCTTGTCGTAAAGATATGATGAGATCGAGAACCGTTACGTCAATATTTTTACACACAAAATATTAATTTTCTTCTTTAGCAATAGTTAGCGACATATTTTATTGAACACGGGAAGATCCTTTTGCCTATAATTTTATCAGCAGTAATTTCAATTATTCCTATTGGTATAAAATTCAACTAAATTTTTCACACAATAAATATATTTATTAGTTCATTCATGACTTGAACTAGTTTCGTTGTCTTGACTTTTTTGGAAGAAATTTGGATGCAAAACGTTCAAACTTACGCTTCACATTTTTCGCACATGGCTGCTGATAGTTATTTCAGTTGAATTGAGAAGTAGAAGTATTGTCGAAGGTTAAACTGTCTTATAAAATCGCCCAACAACAGACAACAATCATCTAAATAAAAGTTCAGACAAGTATAATAGATATAATATTTTTTTGCTATGAGGAAAAAAAGGCATCCTAAAATTGTTCAAACCGATGGGATCTAGTAGATAGAAATCAGTTTATCGATAACTACTTAATGTAGATTTTTAAGTTGCACCAGAGAAAAAAAATTGAAACAAAGATTTTCAATCTTTCATTATGAAAAGGAGTGATAATCGACGTTCTAAACCCACAATCAAATTATCATTTTAAGTCATATGGAAATATATTTTAATTGACTTTTTTCTACATCGATTAAACCTTAAAAGGTTCATTTCGGACGTTAACATTGAGAATGTCTATTCTAAAAAAATTAGATTCAGCTACATGTTTAGAGTAGCCAATTGATATCTTTCAGAAAGTTTTCTTCGACTCAGTCTTCATGAACTATCTATACCAATTGAATTGTAGACTAGGAGCGTCACTGTGAAAAACTACACAAACATTCATCTTCTGATATTTCTCCCGCGACAAGCAGAGCAAAAACTTTCCAATTGATGCTAATACCAATTAAAAATTCTATCGATTTTTCTAATATTAAACTATTTCCATAATACTTGTTAAATTAACGAAAATTGCCATCAATGAAACTTTAATGAACGCATTATTCGAATGAAAATTCGAAACCTTATGCTTCTAGTAAATCCAAGAAACTCATTTGAATATTGAAATTAGAGAAAACATATGATTTGCTTTTGAGAAAAATACTCATGTTACTTCTACAAAACAATTAATTTATAATATTTCTTTTTTTTAGTGGGATTTTCAAGCAATATCATTCAATTTTCAAAAGTTGATTCGTGTTTGTAATGATGAAAAAGATATATGTTTTCTCAATGTCTGTCATGTACTTTTATTGGCATTACAAAAGATTGGCATAACTCGAAATCTTGACAATGCACCTGTTGATCTAAAAGATTCGCTTGTTTATCGAGTAAAATTCAAATGTTTTACAAAGAAAATGAGAAACTATTCATTTTATCTTGTCTATTTAGTTGGATCAACCATTAAATCGAAATCGGCCTTCATCTGTGTTAAATGAAAGTATATTAAAACCGGAATCGCTTCCATGAGAACACCCGTGATTTATTTTCATGTAGAGATGTCTTTCCGAATTGGTATTACAATCATGTTTTTTTTCTTCTTCTATCTAGTCATTCGTAACGATCTATAAAGTCTCTTTTGATCATTATTATTAGGTTTTCTTTTTGTGATACAAAGCTGAACTTGTTATGGTTTCATTCCGATCTCAGGTTATCATTCACTATCGATAGTCTTTTTCGAGATCAAACTTTTTTCATCTTTCTTCAAGTTGTATATACATGTACATAGTATTTGGTGCATTTCCACCATTGCTTTTCTTTCTTTGAACTAAGTTTTAGTGTTATAGTACACATTGTTACTGGAGAACTTTATTCATTTGTGTTTGCTGTAAATAAAGATTTAGTTCCAGCGCTTATTTGTTATTTAAAATAAACAGAAAAAATCCAGACATTTATTATGAATTGTCTTCGCTGAGACTAACTCTGATGTTATCACCATTCATAATGGTATTTATTAATCTATTGCATTCTTCTCGTAACTTTGATGTATCATCTATGCATATGCTCTTATAAAGAAATTTTACATAATAAGAAAAAAACTGTAGGCATATTTCACGATTAAAACATAAACGAAGAAATCTATGTGAATATGATTGTGAATGAGTCTTGGCAAAGTAGTTGTCCACATTCTTACCTTATTTCGGTTCATATCAAAGTACATGAACCAATGAAACAAAAAATGAAACTAGCTGTCATTTACGTATAAGTTACTTGCCCTTGATCACATTGTTTTTCGGTTAAGTTTTAAAATATCATTGTAAATAAGGTATTAAAATACTGCCATATTTGCTGCTCCTATTGAAAGATAGATTGATCAGAGAAGATTATTCTATGGTACAATGTCAAGCATTTTGCAAATGAAAGGACTAGTCATACTCAAAAAATTATTACTATTTAGTCTATCTGACTCTCTTTTAAATTACACTATTTTCCCTCAACGTAAGTTTCTCTAGACTTCGCCATATAATTGTGAATCGATTCAACACTAGTCATTAGACAACCAAACTTTCGTGTATCATCCGATTTTGCTTAACGTCGTGGTTACATTTGACAATACATATTCGAAATGCGTACACACTTGATAATAAATAAAAACATTTACTTATGATATATTTTTCTGTAATGTTCACTCGTCAGCTGACTCTAAAACATGATTAAGAAATATTTTGTAGCTAACAACAAAAAAACTATTCCTAATGTTCGCTCTGATTCAAATTTATAAGTTTTCAAAATACTAGATTAGTTTGTAACTACGACAGAATATAGATCTAAGAATAAACGCTTGATCCGAACATATTTGATACTCCTTTCGATTCTTACTATTTGATGACTAATACACCATATACATTTCTCAAATAAACTCGACAGTAATCCTACGCAAATTAGCTTTTTCTTTTCGTGTGCCAACCGTCAAATTCTGGTATCAGTGGACCCATAGCGGAAGAAAAATGCTTAATACTAAAATATACCATTCAAAAACTCACAACATTTGATTGAAGAAAAGTCTATAGGAGTGAAGTAATTATAGATAATTTCGTCTATTGAATTTTAATAAAAAGTATCTCGAAATAAAAATGTATTCTTACTCGTGTTCTATCTACACTACTCTAAATGCATCACTTTCAGAATGTTCGAAGAGAATGATTCGTTTAAAATGTTTTTCTTAAATTTTCCACCTGTGAACGGCACCTATAGAAACGCACTATTATCTATCTAATGAACATTACATATTGATTGGCTAATTACAAGACTATTATGTGTTGTATTTAAAATTTTCTCACTGTTTAACATTGCCTATCATTCTTTCTTAAAATAAAAATCAGTTATAACAATGGCTCTCTGGGGTAAGCATCAGAAACGGTTTCATCTTAAAAAAATATGAATTCATAACATCTTTTAGAACAAGGAGGTGCAAGTGGTTTTCAACAACGAAAAGCTGGTGGTGAAAATGATAGTAATAACTCTCAAGTTTGTGAAATATTAGTTTTTACTGATCATAAATTATTCTAGAATATTTCTGAAATTTTGTAGCGTTCATCCGTGAAAGGTGTATTAACATGTACGATAGCAACAATTCTCAAAGCAAAACATTCTGAATCGGATAATTGCTTTGTTTATAAACATCTAAAATTTAATACATGCATGGTGATGGGTTTAATTCGTGAAGTAAATCATGAAGTCAACGGTAGTTTAGCTACATATCAAATTGATGATCATTCGGGTGATTTACTTGAAGTAAAATGGTGGCATGATGTAAAGTTTTATTAATGAAACAAAATGCGATTAATAAAATAAAGTTTCATTTCAGGATTCTGGTGAACCATTGAAACCATTAACTTATGTTAAAGTAATTGGCCAAGTGAAAGTTTTTGCTGGTAAAGCTCATCTTGTTGCGCATCATATTAGTAAAATGCAATCATTAAATGAATTAATTGCACATTCTATTGAATGTATTCATGCAAGTATAAGTATTCGAAAGCTAGGCGAAAATGTACATTTTATTTAATATTGAATGAGAAAACAAAACACAGTTTTTTTTTGTTTTTGATCAAAAGGGAACATCTACAACAACAAACAATAATAATAATAATCAAGGTGGAAGTAATCCTTTCAGTCAACAAACATCAAATATATCGAATGGTTTTACACCAGTTCAAAATGCTGTTCTTAATCTTTTAAAAACTGTAACAACAATGGCTGGCTATAGTGTTATAGAAATATGTAAACAATTGAAACAATTTAATGAGAATCAAGTCAAGTACGATTTTCTTTTCTTTTTGCCTTTATTTAAACTGCATTTAATATTATTTAGACAAGCCTTGGAATTTCTTTCTGGTGAAGGTCATATTTATTCAACCACAGATGATGATCACTTTCGTGCTGCTGGCAATTGAATAGTTGATTATTCTTTTTATTTCTTATCAGATAATCTAAATATATAAACTACATTTGTTACATAAATAAAAGCAAGAAAAGATATACATATATATTCTTTCATTATCTTCAGATTTATAATTTAAAAAGAAAAACCTATGATGGATCTTGATCCTATGATAAATATTTCACAAAATGAAAATAATTATTCAGATTATGATGATCGACCCATTCGTCCAATGGATCAAGATGCTCTTAATGAAGCACTTGCTCGTTTACCGATTCTTGTTGATGAAGATGATTTAACGAAGAGTTCAGATCCGAATACAAGGTAACTGTAGATCAATTTTTCCTCATTGAAAAATTCATAACGTTCTATTATAGTATCAAAGCACGACGGCAACCCATCCTTGCATATTCAACAAGACGAAAAAATTTTTCCGGTTTTAGTGTTAATGAATCAGTATTGAATGTTACCGAAACACCGATAAATAATAAACGTAAATTAGGTGGATGTACACCAATGAATAAACTTATTAAACGTTAGTTAAAATAGAAGAAGAGTTTGAATTTCAAGAACTTCATCATTATTATGTTTTTAGAAATCGATGCTCGTCAAGATTTAATGCACCTGAAAGAAGAAAATAAAATTCTAGAAGAAGTAAATCTAATTAATAGAAAAATAAATAATTATTGATTTCTTTTTCGATTTAGGCTAAAATTAATTTACAACTTGAATATACTTTACTACAGAAAGTGAGTATCTAACACTTGAATGTATCAAAAACATAAACAATGTATTGCGATGAACTTCATGTATTTTGACTGATAGTTTCAATAGTTTAACGAAAATCATCATGAAATCAAATAAGAGATTTACATATGTGCTATAAGTCTTCACAGAACATATCATCTTAAGTCGAGTATATAATCAAATGTGAATATTTTGAATTACTATTACGTTTTCATATAACTTACTATCTAATTCATATCACAACAAACATCACACTAAACATTTCACTGAAATTCTCATTAGCTAATTGGTATTGTGTAGAACGCTAAAACATTTCTTCGAAGATTGATGTTGAATTGTAGAAAACTCCTTCATATGGCTTGATGATAACAACAGTTAACAGTATGATAAGATTTATACGATGATCATGTATATTAAAACATAGAGTAATTGCAGACTTTTTTTCTCTTTTTCTTATGGAAAAAAAAACTGGCATGAACTCTGATGCGTCTCATTTTGAAAACAAATCAAATAATTTTCATTACTATTGCTTTTTAGACACACGAAACTCAATTGGAAATATTAAAACAAGATCATCAACAACAAATTGAAACACTTATACAAGGTAACAGCAAAATAAAGTACAGCTATTGCTTAAATTTGATTTTTAGAACATAATTCACAGCTTGAACAATTCAATACATTGCTGATCGTTAAAGAACAATTACTCGCTCAAACTGTAAATAAAATTCTCTTCGTTTTTAATCTAATCTCTTTTAATATTTAGAATTTAGAACTTGATAATATTCGAAACAATCATACATTGTTATTATTAGAAAAAGATACACTTGATAAAGTAAATTTTATTAAAATTTAACATTGATAAAAGAATTCACTTCATATACTTATTTAGATTGTTGCTGAATATCAATTCATAAAAGATGAAATGAATAATAAATCAATTGAAGACGAAACCACTATAAAGTATGAATCTATTTATTTACTTAGAATATAATTAATAAAAATTCATTTATTTTAAGAAAACTACGCGAAGAAATTGACAACATAACAAGTATTCAACAACAGGTTTAATTCAATAAGCAAAAAAAGATTTAGTTATTTTCATGGATATAATGTTTTAGAAACAATCAACATTGAAATCTTCTCTAGCTATGGGTCGCATGCCAATAAAAGAAATAACAAGTAAAAATTAATTTTAAATATAAATTTTTATTTTCTGTCTTTGAATAGCTGATCGATCACGAACTACTAATAATACTAATTCGATAAATACAAAGAATGAAGCCAGCCGATCGAAGTATTGTATTTTTTAATATTTTATGTTTATATTGATTGTATTTTAATTTAGATCAAATAATAAAACTTCAAGTGCACGAGCATTAGTATGCTCAACACCATCTGTCAATACAAATTTGAATAAGTAAATTCATGTTTATATGTATTTATGTTTTATTTTGAAAAACAAAATTTAGACCCGTTCCAACGGCCAATAAACCGCCTTTATCAAAACCTAAACTAACTGCTATTCTTGCCGATAAAAAGAAATTAACATCGACAGATAAGCACAAAAGTTTAGCGTCTACACATCTTAAACCGAAAATAGTCGCTGTGAAATAATAATTATATAAAAATTAAATCAGATAAAATTATTAGTATTTTCTTTTGTTATACAATATTAAACAATATTCTGGTTCAATTATGTCAGATATTTGTGGATAGTTCTTTGCTTTTTTTTCTAATGTATATTATCGAATACGAACGCATCCTATTTTATTTCAGACTGTTTTCTTGATTGTACATTTTTTTTCTGTGTAACGTTGTTTATGCTATTGTTCAGAAAAGAAGACAATTTTTACGAGTAGATTCTTTTCTGTTTCTCTCTTTTCTTCTTTTCGATAAATAATATTGATTCATGTCAACCAGATATATATTTTGTGCTTTTCAATACCTACATGTGTAACACGAATCACATTTAATTCTATCATCATGAGAGATACAAAACTGAAACCTGATCAAATCTGAAATAAAAATTATGTTCATTTCCATCAAATCATATAAACTATAAAAGCAAATGTGTTAATTGGTTGTCATGTATTGAGACAATTCAACGATAGGATTTTCAAATGATGATTTTATGTATTAATTTTGTAGAATATTTTTCAGTCCATACTATTTTCACCGGAAAATGTCAACATCAGATTGGGACACACCTATTTCAAATTAATGATTGCAATTTGATAACTGGGAAAATTAATCAGAACCGGAATCGCGCTGTTTCAGTTCGTTTACCAAAGTATTAGATCGAGACAAAAGTTTTAAAATATATTTCTGAGAAATTTTCACTATTGCCTAGTTGCAATTAAAATATTACGTATGTTTGAATTCAAGCAAAAATATTACGATACACAAAACTATTTATTGGAATCTGTAATTTTTAAAAATCAGGTTATCTTGAAAGTGATTTAAAATGTTCTGTATCTAGCCAAATGTGTAATCGATACAGAAATATTTTAAAAAAGTCGCTTAAAGTTACAGTTGATTAAGAATTTTTCAGCTGTAAATCATCGTCGTTCATGCTCAATATATATTCTTAGAAATTCAATAGCAACGAGCATTTCCCTATTAGTTTTTTCTTCTTCAAATAATAAAGAACTTGTTCTGTCAATATGATCGAAGAAAAAAAAGTAGAAGAATAAAAAATATATTTCTTTTTTAACTTGATCACCATAGTACACATAATAAAACATTGATCATAAATCATGTATTATTTAAGATATGTAAATAGTAGAATCGATAGCATACATGCCTTGCTATATCAAACATAGTTTGTCCTTGAAAGTCTAGTTTAAAAGAATTAAATAGATTTGTATTTCAAATTTTTATAGTTTTTCAATGCTAAAAGAAGTGAAAGCAAAGCTTGAAATAGGATATAAAAGTGTACAAATTAGATGCATAAAAGAACGATATTGAGTTACAATGTTAGTTAAGTTAAATAAAATATTTGATATTTTCATTGTTCAAAAGTTAATAGCATACATAATGATCATCAATGTCATTCGATGAAATTTAAAAAAAAATATATTTGCTATTTTGTGTTTGTAAAAGAAAAGTATTAATCAAAATGAAATATGAATCAAGACAACGAAAGCAGATGGTTTCAATGGCTTCAGCTAACTTTTATAACGCTTCACCCCTTTTAATCGTCATTAGCATTGCTTTTAGCTGATTCAACAAGAAAACAAATCATGTTTTTTTGTTAATCGAAAATTTTATTTCTTTTTTTAATAAAAATAGATTCAGGGTCGGAGAGATAATGCCATAGAATAATTTTAATGATACTTTGCCCAATAAAGAAAAAATAAGCAATTGACAAGAAGGGGGGAAATTATTGAAAAAAAATAAAATGGTAACAACTGTTTCTTTTTTCACTATAAAATAGTTAATTGTCTCTGAAAATAATTCGTTTCTATTAAACTGAAATCGGATACTGTTGTTGTTGTTGTTGTTGTTGCTGATATTGAGTTTGTAATTCATGATGTGGCTGATAAAATTTATGACCTGTTGGTTCAGTATGATGATGTACAAAATTACTTCTTGGTGAACTAAATTGATAAAAAGACATAATTACTAAAGCATTATTTAAAAAAAAAACGAAATTTACTCGAGAAGAGTAGCAGGACATGCTTCAATTTCTTTTGGTGTAAATTCTGTTTTGTACATGGTTGCATCATCAAATGGAACTGTTGATCTAAAAGCAGCATTTTCGGGTTTATAGGATCGTTGTGGACCAGAATCATGTGGAATATAGTGACCTAAGAAAAATCCAATTTTAAATAGAATACTAAAGTATTATTTTACCTTTATACGTTGACATTCCTTCGAATGGCATACTTGGAGGTTCATAACCAGCTTGTGATTTTATAGCTGGCGGTCGTCCTCCAGGCCATTTTCTATAATCACCTAAATAAGTGGTATTTCCCTCGAATTTAGCATCAACTCCAGGTCTTTCAGTTGGTCGAATTGCTGTTACTTTTGTGAATGGCTTTGGTGTAAATTCAGAATTATACATTGTATTTAAATCCATTTCAGCAGGATTTGCACGATATTCATCTGGTCTATGGGTTTGTATTGGTTGTACTTCCCAAGGTTTATAATCTGTTTTCGTTGTTGTTGCATCATCGAATGGAGCATTTGATCGATAACCTGGTTGATCTGGTTTCATTGAACGTGTTCGATCAACTAAAGAAAAATAAATTTGATAAAGAAAACTTTATTATTCTAATGTCTTTTGTCCTACCATCTTTTGGTGTAAAATCTCTTCGATGTGTTGTTAATGAATCTAGAGCTGTTTGATTCGGAATATATTCTTCTTTTGCACGTTGAAAACGTTCTTGTTGTGGATGATGAATATAATCTGTACGATAGCCAGTACGATCATCAAATGGATCTCTCGATTGTAGAATAGTTTGATCGGGTCGAATAGGTTGACGCATTCCTCCTTGATGTTTTAAATAGTCAGTTGTATATGTACTTTCACCTCGAAATGGATCTGATGGTGGAAGCTTCAATAAGGAAAAGAAAATGATGATGAGAAAATATTCTTTCTTCAAATTAATCCTACATATCCAGCATCATGTCGAATTGGTTCAGCTCGGCCAGTTTCCCATTTACGATAATCCGCTATAAAAAGAATAATTATATAGATAATAATAATAATAATAATAATAATAATAATAAAGTTAAAACGAATTAAATATACTTCGATATGTTGGATCGCCTTCAAATGGAGCTGATAACATTGGTTGACCTTCATGTCTAATTGGTTTAGCTCGTTGAACATCTTTGGCTAAATTATTATTAGATACAATTTAATAAAGAAATATTTAGATATCTGTTTTACTTACGTGTAAATTCTTTATTATAACTAGTTAATGAATCAAATTCGCCATGAGGAATATAAACTTCTTCCGGTTTGAATGAGCGAGCTTTGTCAAGCGAGTGTCTTATATAATCATGTCTAAATAATCGATTCGATATTATATTTCTATTCAATGTCTCAATTACTTATGTGTTGTTTGATCATCTAAAGGTATTCCACTTGACTGAAATTTATAATCAGGCTTAAACGATTCTCGCATACCAACTTCACGAGGAATAAATTCCGATCGATATTCAGTTACGGCACATGGTTGGTCACCTTTACCAATAATACCATAAGGACGATGTGGACAACGATGTTTCCTAGATACAATAAGTAACAGCTGGCGTTTTTATTTAGAGGAAAAAAATGATCATGCAAAATATGGCATCGCTCCAGATTTTGTTTTTCTACCCCTCAATTAACGTTAGACTTGATTTTTCTCAATTATTAAAATAATCTGTAGACATACCCGCAAGTACAAATTTGACAAATACACAATTTAGTCATGGTGATTAATTATTTATGATATTAATTTGATCGTATTTCAACCAGAACGACAATGATAGAGAAAGAAAAATAGTGCTAGCAAGAACTAATGCAATCGTTCTGTTTTCTATTCTAAGAAATAGACATCTGAAAAAGAAAAGTGAAGAACTAGAAAAAATGGAAGAAGAAAAACATTCTTAATATGTTCGTGATCGATTTTGAATGATTGAATGTATGTTGTTTATGTTACAACCGCGACAACGAAAGAAAGACAAATGTTAAGAGGATTTTAATTTCTCTTATGTTGTTGTGAACCATTGATGACAACTAGAAAAATATTCAATAAATCATTTGTTGCATAGCAATGGACATAAACATAGATTATTAGCATTAAAATAAAGCCGATACGATTTTATTTTAGATTCAAGGTTGAGGCTAAATGAGATTTATTTTAATAGTTCTTGTTATTGAAAAAATTCGTTTCATGATTTCATTGATTGTTTGTGCACGCCATCTGTCACAAAGTTTACAGTATATTTAACCTTGCTGCTACTTGTAACAATTTAATTTACTCACAAGTATCAACAAGGATTAGTTGAAGAGAAAAGAGTACAGAGAGAGAGAGAGAGAGAGACAGACGAAAGGGAGAGGGTGTAAAAAAAGAGTTTCTTGAAGCTCCAAAACATTTAACAGACTGTGTCTAAGGCGGTTGTTGAATTCTTTGTTGTTGTTTTTCATCTGAAGGCCTTTTTAAGTTAAATAAAAATATCATTTAAACTGAAATGAAAAGAAAATTTTCTAAAATGCCGGGATTTCATTATTGCTAATCAAATATCCTCTCATATATTTTCCAAACTAAGCCAATCTATCTTTTCATGCAAAGATAGAACATGTATCAATCTAAAAAACATTTTACCATTGTAAAAGCCAACTCTTCAAGCATTAGGATAAGCAAAGATTGTTTGTAATCTAAAAACCTAATTTAGATAAGCATCTTCGGTTCATTTCATTCATACAGATAGTTATATAATTAGATATTATAGGCTCAATAGACTATTGAAATCGCTCAAAACACAAATGAGATTTTAATAGGGAAAAAATGAAAAATTGTATATCGAAAAAAATATAGAACATTTTTTTTAGTAAAAATTCTATCCTGTAGCGATCTACACTAAGTTGTTAGTTTTGTTGTACAGTGCTTGAAAATACGTTCTTACTTATCGTCATTAAAAATAATATCGAATAAAAATCAAGATTAGTACGAACATGCGACTACATCATGAATCGTGTTTTAACTATTTTCTGCTGCTCGTCTCATTTTTCAAATAAACTGAAAAAATAATTAACTTGTTGGCCTCCTGTTGATTTCTTGATTTCTTTTTTGTTTAATATTCTATAAATGTATAACATGTTGGTTTTAATAATCAAAAAGAAAGAAAAAATGATTCGTCGAAGCAGACGAAACGTTTTCGTAGTGTTACTCATTCTAATATTATTATATCTATTTATCAATTATCCTATTCCCATACGTTCTGCTTCTAAGTTAACTATGTTCGATCAGATTCATCATGACGATCATTTATATGTACCATCGAACTATTGCTTTACAACAACTGAAAAGAAAAATATTCGTCGAGCAATAATCGTTTATTTTCCAGTTGAACGTTCAACAGTTTATATATCAGAATTAAAATGGTTATATCTTTCATGGATTGAAACAATTCAAAAGCAACCTTTCGACTGGCAAACTGATTTGCTCATATACTCTTTACCTTCATTATTACTAGATGAATTGGGTTGCTTTGAGAATAATAATAATAAATTATCAAAAAATAATTGTTTTAGAATCAATTACAATTCGTTATGGGTTACGACAAAACATAGTAACGAATTATTAAGATTAATTCAAATTCATGTACCAACATGGTGTCGTCATCTTGATTCACTAGGAATTATATTTGAAAATTCAGATTTTCTAAATCAATATGATTATGTTTTGCGAACAGATTTAGATGTTTTTCTGACACCAAAATTTGCTCATTATATTCCATTTGATTGTTCATTTCAAATAGGTTAGTTTTATTGATATTCATAGTTGGATTTCAAAAATTGTTTTTTTCTTCTTTACTTTCAAATTCATAAACAGGTCTCGGTGGTTACAGTCTCGATTATACATTAAATAAACTTTCTCGTATAGCTAAAACATTGAATCTATTAAATGCTAATTTAACACATGTTGGATCAACATGGTTAGAAAACAGAATATATCTAAGTTTTGTTTGAATTTTCATTTCTCATGTTCATTTTAAAGGTATGGACCACCAAAACAAATTATTTTAGTCGCACGTTTAGCACTTTGGTTAAGTGTATGGTTAAGTCAAAATGAATTTAATCTAGTTGAAAAAGATCATAGATTATCAATATTATCATGGCCACAATGGTATATTGGAGTAAGTTAATATAGTTTGATCATATCTTCATTCAGTAGTTTATAATAGGTTATTTCAATGTATGCCAGCCATTTAGCAATAAATCATTTTGCTAGACTCGGACGAATCAAATTAATACAAAAACCATATTTGATTGATTATAGTTGTACAACAAATGTGTCATTTCATGAGATAGAAATTATACATATTCATGCTTGGCATGTTCGTTTTTGTTTTCATTTTATTTTATTTAAAATTAATTGGAATTTTAAATATTTTAGACGAGTCAAATGTTTTCAAAGTTCTTTTTTAAAAATGGTTCATATGATGGAATACTGAGTATGAAAACTCAATGGAATACAAATTATTCATTGGATTTTATACTTCGAATAGCATGGCAATCAAAGAAAATGACAACAAAAGAGTTGTACCAACTTAAATCGCATGTATAATACCAAACACACTTGAAACTCAAGATGTGATGTTATTGATAGTGAGAATCGAACTTTTGAAGGATAAATAAATATGATTTCACATTTTAAATTGATCATCGCTCTTTGCTAATATTCTATTTGCGTAATAGATAATTATCTTCTTTTTTACGAGTATTCTACAAATCAATCTTCTATCATATTCATGAGTGATGTCAAATTAAGTTTGCATTCCTTCGAATGCACATTTTAATCAAGCTAACTTTTCGATATTAGATAATATGATTACTTTTCGAAATGTAACTTGAATTTTTTCATAAAATTCTAATGAATAAGCTACAAGTATTTTGTAATGCGTTATTTAAGCAAAAAAAAACTTCATTAATTTCGTTTTGCAGTTTTGTTTTTGGTCAACTATATTTTTCCAGGTTAATTAATCATTTAGTATTGTATTTGCATAATTTTCCATCATTTTTGATTTTGTTTTATTGCGCATCAAGCATCGTTCATGAATTAACCGTTGAGCTAACTGTTGATGTTGATTATTATGAGAATAAACACCCGAATGAATTAATAATAAATAAAAAAGATCACGTTGTGCATTGGACCCACCAATTTGATAAATTTTATTTCGTATCGGATAAAGAAGTTCAAAAACTTCTGAATACTTTTTCTCTCTAAATTGATCAATAGCTTGAAATAGATAGTTTCCTACTTGACGAAAGACAGGACCACTATCAAAATCGGATGTATCATAGGAGTCTCTTAATATACGAATAAAATCATTTCGATTTTCTAAATCTGCATAATCATCGAATATAAAATAAATATGAAGATCATTAAATAGTAATAAATGATCATGCAAATGGTCATTGATAAACTTTTTTAATCGATCTGATGAATAAATAGTTGAAGAATTCTGTCCGGCAAGTTTAAGACGATAGATAAGTGCTGCAATATCGACAAAATCTAACATACTTAAATCACCGGCTTTATTTAATAAATGATTTACTAAGATATCTTCAGCTATTTCTCTGTTGCCTTGTTCAATTTCGTATAAAGCCCAATGCCAATCAATATGTGGTTTGATAAGATCACATGTTGTCCAATCTTGATAAGTTTTCTTTAAAATATCAATTCCTTTCGAGGTTTCTCCAGCGTATTCAACAGCATGTGCTAATGCATGTGTTGCCCAAGCATCATGTGGATTCATTTCTAATGCAAATCGAGCTTCTTTTTCAGCTCTTTCAATCATATTTGTTTCACCTAAACCAAATGCATACATTCCATATAGATAAGGTTTTAATGGACGATTTGATGATGTTTCCCATATTGGTAAAACTCTTGCAATGGAATCACGGATCATCTCTCGATCACCAATATAAAAATAATTATCTGATGCAAACTTAATTGCCATCATATCGAATGGATAAAGAACAAGAATTTGTTCCCATGTATCAGCTGCTTTTGAAAATTTAGCAAGTGACCATTCAATAAGAGCTTGAGTATGAAGATTAATATATTCACTAGATGATGTAGTATTGCCGAGTGATGTGACGGTTTTCGAATGAAGTGATGATGCAGGAGATGCTGTGCCCAATATATCGAGACCGGTAGCAAGAATCCGACTTGCAATACATGTTGGATCAGATGATAGAAGACGGGATAAACAAGTTTCAATACCACCTAATTGGTTATCATTATACCTAAAGAAAAGAAGGACAAAAACTTGAAATTTTTTTCTCTTTGTTCAAAAGTACTTTACTTACCAACCAGTATATTGTGTAAGAGTTGCATCAAATAATTTTGCTGTTTCATTACTAGCTGTATCAATTGGAATTCCATCATCGTGTAAAGTTTTCACATCACGCCATTGATCACGAAAGGGCATTTTTATTTATTTTATACTACTGAGAAATAATGTTTTAGATAAGATGTACTTTAGTGCACGTGTATTCTACGACTGTGAAATAGAAAGGATTGTTATTTGAAAGCGTAAGACTCAAAAACACATATACCTTGTAAAAACAAGAATGAAAAATTATTTTTATTTATTTTTATTCTTTTATATGTTGTTCTATCCAAATATAATATCCAGTATAGCCAATGACAGGTTATATCCGCAGCCAATGTGAATTCGAGTATCGAGATATACAACCAAAACAAAGATGATGTCTATTGATAGTGCTAATTTGATACTTTCCATCATTAGAATTGTTTTTTTGTACTTTATCTTCTGTATTTTATTACAGTAGACCTAGTACTTTTCAAATAAATAAGCAATAAAGAGAAAACTAGAAGTTACTTCGATATTTGTAGCGTTTTTGTTCTCGACTTACTAAGTTCTCTCATTTATTTGAGTAATCAGGTTGAAAAGTAAAAAAGAAAACATTATAGATTTTTATCTTTCATTATTTGCACTTTTCATTTACTGCAATTAATCAGAACCATGTGGAAATCAATGATTTGATATTTTCTAGTTATGAATAAAGTAGTTCAATGGAAAGTATTTGAAAATCAGTTTTATTGTTTGATTTTCTGTTGCCATAAAACTGTACTGGATGAACAGAATAAGAATATGTCGATCAATAGAAATACTCATGTTCTCAAATCATTGATATTATCTTTGGGATCATTTATTTACTGAGACTGTTATTCATAATAGAATTGTATGGCACATCACGCCTATATGGCTTAAACTCTAAAACGCAATGTGCCCACAATTCGAAACTCTTTGTCTTGACTTTCTCATAGGGTGATTGTACGACAGATACTAGAAAGCAGAATCTAAGAAGAAAATAATGTTGATATGTGAAGATCCTATATCAGTATATGACAGAAAAATTATAGAATGTATAAAAAAATGATCTAGTGCAGAGGTAAGTATTACTATGGTTGACATGCAATCTGAAATCCTAGTTTAATTGAATCAGTTCTTACAAGAGATTACGATTATTTTTCTTTCTATACGCAATTCAATCAATGGAGATTGTCACACCCTAGTTTTGAAAAATTCAAACAACTATGCGTTCTCAAGTGGTAATACATATATTGAACATTTCTCTGTCTTATTAGTTGTTTATCACAACTGAATATTCGATTAATTTATTGTTTCATCTATCCCAGTCATCATCATATTATAATAAGCATTCAATTCTTGTAGAAAATTCCCTAATTCACTGTATTATGAATGCAAAGTGATATATAAAAAATATCCGAATTTTATCGATCATTAATGATAAAATATTGCGAAATATAGTACCATCATCAACAAATCTCTACCGTTTTATACTCTTCCTAGTATTACATACATCCATACCATATTTTAATCGTCATCCTAACCTACGTTGTACTAGCGTAGGCTAAGGTAATCCTGATATGTTTCTAGTGTTCACAATGAATATGATTTATTTCATGAGACAATGTCAATATGTCATTTTGTACTATTCTTGATCATGAGCCAATGGCAATGAAAATTATATGTTATTTCTTTTATATATTAGCATATATGTCAAAAAGATTAACTATTTCTATTGTTCATATGATTTTATAATTCAGTTTTATAGATTTTTATCGATATTTACATTGAAGCAACGGATAACAATGCAAACATTTTTTCTTCATATTTTTTAACATCTTTGTCTTAGGTTTTGAAATTGAAGCGTTCTGAAAATAATTATACAGTTCAGATCTTTCATAAATGTGTACCATTTATTACGTTGTACATTGCTCTCAATTGTGAGATGAACAAGTATCGATAAGATTTATGTATTATAAGCTTTTCTATCATATAGATATAAATGAGAAAAAAATGCAGCGACATCTAAATATCTCACATCATTGGAGTGTTCTTGTATTCTCCTCTATCGACACATGAATCACATTATCGATATTGAGTACCATTATACGATTTTGTTCGATGTAGCGATTATTTTGCTTGTTAAATTGCTTTATAAAAAATGACAAGCAACCAACAAACGTCAGATGATACAACAAATTTAACGCTTGATTTGTCTTCCACTATTCATCAACCACGATATATTCAAACAACTACGCAATTACATGAAGTTCAACAGAATTCTCATGATTTTCAATTAGGACAACATGCTTTATTTGAAGAAGTAAAGCAATATTTTATAGTTTCTTGCAAATATTTAAAACATCCTTTAGTGTACATCATTTAATAATCAATCTGATCAGCGTACTAAACAAAAACAAGCAATAGATATCGCATCTAAGGTGTTATTAGACGAGCATCAACGAATAATCGAGAAAAAAGACGTAAGATTGATATCAATGAATAGTGATGAATATTGTTTAGTTGATTTAGAATGAATTAAAACATCTTCGTGAAACTACTAATGTTGTTTTACTCAATAATACAAGAACTAATTCTCTTCATAGTTAGATTTAAATGTAGATTTTACTTTTATTCAATTAACTTATCTTTAGATGATCGACCTGATGGCGATGCATCGATCAACCATCAAACAATACTAAATGCATTAACAGATGAAAATACACATTTAAAGAATGAAGTATTGAACTTAAAAATTAGCCTCGAGTCGAAAGAAATAATTGAAAAAGAATATCTCCAACAAATACATAGATTACAATTACATATTACAGAACTTGAAGATTGGAATGAAGATTTTCAAAGTTTGCTAATTAGTCCTTCTTGCGCGTCTGTTGAATTTCTTCTATTTTAGAAAAAGAATCATCGACAACAAGCGAAATTAAAAACCAGGTACGATTTTTATATTTTATCTGTCTCAGTAAACAAGGTTCTTTCCTAATCAATTGCTGTCTCATCAAATACTATTGAGTTAAGATTTATGGGCAATAATAGTTTAGAACAAAATCTTGATAAATCGATACCAGGCCTAAAATTTTGATACTAGTATTCTAGAAAATCGATTTTCAAACTAACCAGTAGTTAGCTAAAGTAGAATGAAGACATGTCAAACAGAATTATTACTTTTTAGACGATTCAATAATATATATATAATTTAATCTAAGTAGATCAATAACAAAATAAATCTTTGTCTGAGAATTTATAAAATAATATTTTCTTCGTTTTTGTTTTAAAAGGAGCATTCTGATTTACAATCAAGCATTGATTTATTAAAATCACGTAATAGGCAATTAGAAAATGACTTACACCGTTTACAATCACAACAACAGCATAATCAAGTAGCTTTAGAACGTCTTGATGAATATGAAGAAACCATCGCTCAATTGCACGAAGAACTGAATCAATTACGTTCCAATAAAAAAAAACAGCAAAGTATTAATAAAATATTTATTTTTAGCTTGTAAACTATCATTTTACATTTTCAGTTTCTTGCATTACATTAATCCTTTTTCTTTTACCAATACTTTATGTTTTAGTCGGTGATATCAATATCGACAACATGAGTCAACTTCTTATTGAAGAACGGAAACGATACGATACAATATGTGAACTTGTTGAGGAAACACGTTTAGAATTGCAAAATGAAAAAAATCAATCGAAAAAGAAAATTTTACAGATTGAAATTGATTTAAGCGAAAAATTTGAACAAGAAAATATAAATTTTCCAAAACAGCTCGAAATCGAAGTTTGAAATCAAATGATGATCAACGTTTCATTCTTTATATTTATTTCATTTATAGAGAAATGAACGAGAAAATCTTCAAAAACAGATAAACAACCTTCAACAATTAAAAAATGATGAAGTAACGTATCGAATAGAAATTGAAGAAGAATATTGTTAGTTATTCTTTTTCGTTAAAAGGAAGAAGAAAATCGTTTGAAAGAAATGTATGTTCGAGAAATGTTTGAGAAACAAATTATTGAACTTAATGAACAAATACAATTATTAGAAAGTGATAAAAGTGAACTTAATTATCAAATTGATGAACTTCGACAACAGCTACAATCAAAAGATAGACTAATTCAAAATTTTCAAGTTCGTACAAATTGATTATCAGTTTCATGATAATCTCACTTAATAAAAATAACTTCCAAAAAGCATAACAGTTAAATTCTAAATGACTTTGCGAGAGTGAAAATTCAAAAATTCTATACAGCAAGCGTATCTTAAAATTAGCTTGGAAAACGTGTTAGAAATTTCAAGTCTACTAACTGTGTGTTTGATCAATATATTACTTTCATCTCATTTTTATATAACTGAGTCTAGTAATAAAGTTAAAATATTTTTTCATACTTTATTGATACTCAAATGTTGAATTACGATACAGAACCTTAACTTTTATGTCATCATGACACTGATTAATAGAAGAGTTAAAATCACTAGAAATGTTTTCAGGAAAGTTTCAAAATATCCTAGTAGTAAAGTGAAAGAGAAAATTCTGTTTTTTTCCCCATTAATAACTAAGTAACAGCAAGCAAAAACGCCCTATTAATGATCATCAATATGTTTCAAGTGAGTACATTATTCTTCTTTATATTTTAGAATTTTGCTATGACATCTGGTGCACCATCTATAAATAATGCCTCATCACACACTCAAGGTCTTTCTCCGTTATCTCAAACATCGTCTGATCGTTTACTTGAACTTGAAAATCAAATGCATCAAAAAGAAAAACAATTTATTCAAATACATTCTATTTACAATCAATTTCTAACTCTTTTACCTTGTGAATTTTCTTCTTCAAATGATACGCATCTATCCTTGGACAATCGATTTGTCAATCTCTTCGAACAATTCTCAACTTATATTGGTACCTTTTCTATAATACAAGAAGAATCAGATTCTCTAAAACAAATTCTTATCGAACGACAAGATGAACTTGAAAAACTACGAACACATTTAGAATTAACAGCAGATAAATTAACACAATTACAAGAAGAACGATCGCTAATGCATAAAAATGAATCCCTTGACAGTGATGAAGATGAATTAGAGGAAATTCTTGGATTTCAACAACGTGCACCATCAAGACAATCACTTTTATCAATTACCCCAGGCGAAAAACAACAATTAATTTCACAAAATGAACTTCTTTCATCGTTGTTAACTGAAAAAGAACAAGAATTAGTATTATTACAACAAGCAGCAAAATCACATGAAGACTTGTTAAAAAATTTAGAATCATTGCAAAGAAATTTACAACAAATGGAATGTGATAAAGATAATAAACAAAGTGAACTAAATGACATAAGACATATACTAGATGAAAAGTTAAGAGAAAATTCTTCATTGAAAAAAGAAAAAATGTTTTTCATTGAAAAACTCGCTGAATTTGAACGTGAACGACAAGAACAACAATCGATTATTCAAATGTCATCTAAACACTCATCACAAGGCAAAGTAATCCAAGAAGACAATGTAAGTTAATAATTAGTTAAATAAGTAATTAAATCTTACAAGAATTCAGACTATTCTACAATTAAAAACAGAAACCATCATGTAAAATTCACTTTTTTTTAATATACAGCAATAGTGAGAAATATTTAGTCGTGAGTTTTATTAGAAAATTCTTGTCCAAAATAATTACGGGTAAAACGACTTATCGTCTTGATATTTAATCTCTTTTTCACAATCGATTGGATTGAGTTTAAGAATTTAATTTAAAAAAATGTTAACTTTGTAATATACTTAAGAACTCTGTCGTATCCTTATAAATATTTTTATTGGTGATTCAGATTGCGAACCATTCGATTAATAAGCTAAAACCTTACGATGAATTATTACCTTGAAAAATAGATATGCTCTATTCTTACTTGAAAAAGTCGAATTCAAAACCAGAAAAATGATAAGAAAAAAAGCTACTTATCACTGCCTCGATAATTTTCAATTATTTAAATCATTTTTTGAGCTTTTTTCAACTATTAAAATGACTGAAATGAGAAATTAAACAAACAATTAAACATTACTCTTTTACTGATTATTAGTTTTGATTCTTTGTTTAAATCTTTTAATTTTAATTTTCATGTATTATAGATCGAAAAATCTATAACTCAAGAACGACCTGAAAATCTTCTCTCGAATAACGATCAATTATCAGAAATATCTAAAAACCAAGAAGATGAATCTCTATCATACTATAATGAATATACCCGTATTCTTATTCTCTATAACGAACTTGTTACAAAATATAATCAACTTGAAATCGATTATAAATCGATTCAGCCGTTACTTCAGCAGAAGAATGAAGCATATTTACAATGTCAAAATGAATTAAATACGTATCGAAACTTATTATATCATCAAAAGAAAAAATCTGATGATATCGATCAATTGCGTTCAACATTAAATGAACGTGAAATAAAAATACAAGAAATACTTAGTAGTGAAAATCAGTTACAAATTAAAAAATCTGAATTAGAATCTAATTTGAAATTATTAGAAGAAAATAATATCAAATTGAAATCAAATCAACAATTATTCGATCAAATACAATTAGATTTAAAGCGTGTTACACATGAACGAGATCTAGCTGTTGTAGATAAAAAACAAACGGAAAATGAAATTGAAATCAATAGAAAAAATGTTTGAAAATTCTAACATAAACTAAATGTTTGTTTTTGTTGTTTTTCTTTTTAGCTTTTACAATATGAAGAACGTGAATTAAAATTAACGAACGAAGTCGAACGTTTATTTAAAATCGAAAAATCATTAAGAAATCAACTTGAACAATTAGAAAAGTCAGATCAAGAAAAAACTAAAATTATTCATCAATTCGCTTCGAATGATGAACAATCTCAGCAGGAGTTGTTAACAAACTTTCAAAGTTTGAAATGTGAACATGAAAAGATTAAAGAATCTAATACAAATCTAAATATTCGATTACAAGAACAAATCCAATGTACACAAGATTTACAAAATAGTCTAGAGCAATTTCAACAAGGTAAATACAGAGAATTTTTCTATTACTGTTTGTTTGAAAAGGCATTGACGATAATGAGACATACAAAAATCACTTCTTAGTTCATTACAAATAGCGAATCCTTAAAATTAGAATTTTTATTGAAAGTCGTGTTTCATAGGAGAAAACAATCGGAGATGATAAAGATTCTTTTTCCTGAATGCCGATAATGTAAATCGTTTGATATTCTTTAGATCGTGAACAAAATGTTAATGAACATCTATTTCAATATCAAGATTCTCTCCGTGAACAAATATCAATATCAGCTCGTTTGACTAATGAAAATAATGAGCTTCAACAACGTTTAGAAGACGCTAATGAAGTGTTATCGTCAATGAATCGTTCAAATGATGAAATTAAAGCAAAGGAAATATTAATTAACAAACTTCAAATTGAAATCGATCATAAAGATAAACAAATTTTAGAATATAGTAAAATTTTTGAAACAACCAATGATACACGTGTGGAAAAGCAACTTGTTAAAAACATTCTTTTATCTTATTTTCATACGCCGATCGATAAACAACAACAAGTTATTCCAATTTTAAGCGCGTTAGTTGGATTTACACAGGAAGAATATCAAAAAGTTATTCATTCTATATCAAATAACTATAATAATACTACAAGCAATAATTGGTTAACTGGCTGGCTTAGTGCAAATTCATCCAAACCCAAGACACAATCGAACAATTCATTGGACCAGTCAAATAAAGTAAGTGAATAAAATCTTTCCTAGTTTTTCAAATGCACATTTGATCATTCTAGTCATTTGCTGAATTATTAATACAATATGTTGAACAACAGTCATTGGATGCTTTTTCAGAAACACTATCAAATTCTAATACTCATGAATGTAACATTCATCAAAATCCTCCAAATTCATCTTTATCTACATCTGATAAATCTACGTATGTTTCTACTGATCAACAACTAACTACAACCATCTCAACAGTATCAATCGTTGAAGACGATATAAATATTGATAATCCACCATCGCTTCCAAAATCATCAATACTTGTTGATGATCTTTTAAAAATTTGAATTGTGTTTTTAGTTTCAATTATTTTTTTAACCATTCAAGAATTGAGCGTGTAGAATCGTGTATGAATATATTTTTCTTCATGCTGGTGTTTCTCTTGATCACTTCATTTACTTCTTTACTCTGTTTTGTTTTGTGTTTTCTTCTGATCCAAAGAAAAAAGATTCATTATTTCATTTTTAGAGTTTTTATTTATTCAGTAATATCAAACGTATAATGGTAAGACTCAAATCAACGTTATATGTAACGATTTATTTCTTTGTTTCAGGCTTATCATTCGTCGTTTGCTAACAGCAAATTTCGTCTAGGGAATATGGCGCTACTACCGATTCGAACTCGTTACAGTGGTCCAGCTTCTGTTGAAACTTGTAAGTGTAACTATCGACAGACGGGGAGGGGGGTGTGAATTCTTCAATACTGCCACTTAAGCTATATACTATTTTACCGTTAGAATTTTAAGAAAATCTAATTTATTTTATGATTCTTGATAAATGAAACTGTGTTGCAGATTGTGTAGCTTATTTCTAACTTTTGATTATTTAAAGAATTCACGGTAGATTATTTCTCGTTCGATCGTATCTGATACTTGTAATTTAGCCCCGATAAGACTATAGTGAGCTAGAAAATCAGTTACACATCTCAATACGAATCAAGTCAATTTCTTAATAAAATAGTAAACGATACCGTTCAATTCAAGTATGAAAGCGTGCATAGTGACTATCGATTTAATTCGATGAGATGTTCTGTTTTGAAAAGAAAATTTTCATCTTTTGCATCGCTAATAGAATGTCTTCTCAATATACTTTCAAATCATCCATTTTTCTAGCTACTGAAAATGAAGATATTATTGATGAAGCACTAAAATATTTTCGAGCTAACATATTCTTTCGTAATTATGATATTAAAGTAAGTTCATTGAAATTAGCTCTAATCAATTTATTATTGTTTACTAAAGCATGATGCTGATCGAACATTGATCTATCTCACATTGTACATAGCTGAATGTTTACGACGTCTTCAAAAGGTTCAAAATTTTATTCTTTCTAACTCAACCAAAATTAGAATTATCAATTAAATTTAGTGTCAATCACGTATTCAAGCACAAAAAGAATTATCAGCATTAGCTATTTCAACATTTCCAATTCCTGGTGATGCAGATTTTCCACTAAATGGCATGTTCATTAAACCAACAGATAGCGAAGTTGGTTAGTTATTGACCCTTTTCTTTGTTTAAATTAAAAAGAGTATTGAACGATTCATTTTTTTTAACTATAGATAAAATGAAACAGTATCTTGAACAATTACGTAAAGAATGTAGTGATCGTATGATCGATCGAGTCATCGATCCAGAAACGAATAAACCATCTAAAGTAAACAATACCTATTACGTTTTACTCAAAAATTTATATCATTTGTTTTAGTGGTGGCTTTGTTTTGTTCGTCGCTGTTTTATGGGCAAAACCTTGTTAAATATCGGATCATTGTAGTAAAGTTAAAAGAAACAAAACCAATTAGGATTAGGAAATTCTTTTTTATGTATCTTATTTGATTCTTTAATTTTTTTTATAATAAAATGGTTATTAATTTCTTCGATCTTAACAAAAAAAACAGTCATTAATTATAATCAAAAGACAAGGAATTGATATTGAATGAACATGTCATATTCAATTATCCAAACATGCCGTCATACAATAGATATGAACCAAGACAGTCTTCGTTTGATTACGTCCTGATCGATTACCGTCGGTATTTGACGACCATTTCCCTATGTCTGTGTAAAATATATATCTTTCGAATTCGGAAAATTATTCAAAAACGGTCGAAAACAATTGATAGAATTAATTATATACTCGAATAACCAGTGAAATTCTCTACAACCCTCTATGCATAAATTTTGAGTTGAATTATTCCCCTGCAAAAAGTTCAAGTACATCAAAGGCATTCTCAGTGTCAGATTTCCTAGAAACATGTATATCGTTGATTTTTTCAAATTTAACGAGTGGCGCAAAAATAATGAAGACTTCTGTTTTTCGTTAATATCTCGCTCAATTTTCATTGGACAACATTGGGTTTTTTCTAAAAGATGTGCCACTCAATTCTTGACAAAAAGCATGTCGACAATTATTTTGAAGAAAGTTAAGGAAAAAACATTTTAAATAGCACTAAAGGCGTACGGAAACGGAAACTATCAATGATGAAAAAACATTTGTACAGGATTTTCAGTTGGTTAGTTACGGTGGGAATAAAACAGAGTAAGCATTCTGTAGTCCGTAAAAAGCTTTATCGATCGTTCATGACTTGAAAATTGTTGTATTCATTCTTGCGGCATACTTCAAACAATATGCTTTTAGCAATCTCACACATTCGTCTAATAGCGTCAGGTTGGCTTCTAGCAACTTCTGGCGTTCGTCTAGCAGTGTCAAACAGTTTCAGTGACCCGTGACAGGCTCGTAGGAACCTTAATATATGGATGTCTGAACTCGAATTATATAAATTATAATTGGAATAACATTTTACTCTTTGCTTTTTTTGCCGTAGCTACATGAGTGCCAGATATTTTATTTTCGAAGTGATATTGTGCAGCTGAGGTTTCATTTATATTCGAATTCGAATTACTAGCAGCTCAGGAATGTTACTGATGTCGAATATTAAGCTTGTGAATGTTATTTCCTCGTTTTCTCAGTTAAAAGCTAATGATCCTATTGAGCCAACGTCAATATAAATAGATCAGTAAATAATAATCACGATAACTACTCATTCATCTGCCAACTAGATTTCACTATATAAAGGTCTGATCATTTCCAGTACTGGCTATTCAATGATATTAACAGAACAGAGCGAATACATTATGCTTCAGACTGTATCCTTATAAATGGTCATTGAGCCATCCAAATATAAATCAGTAAAATAATATAACGAGTTTCTCTGCAGAAATATGTTACACAACATATTTCTCAGCTCGTGAATAACTAATTTTTTTATATTCTACTTAGTTTCACAAAAAGACAAAATGAGAATTTACATCATAGATTTCTATTCAAATAATATCACAGCAATACGGAATTTACAATGAAGGAAAATAGTGATAGATATCTTCCGGAACAACTATTGAATCTTCGAAGATTAATCGTTGCACCGTAGCGAATTGTGGCGCGTTTCATCCCTTGCAAAATTTTCTGTCACACTTTTCAATATAATCGATAATTGATTTTTAATTCAGTTGGGCGAGGTAGATTTCTTTTTCTTTCATTGAGAAACTGATCAATATAAAAATCATTCGCAAAATTGAGCGTGAGTGAAATAAGATGAAGATATTCCACAACAGGCGAGCAGTGATCGATCGTATGCGAGTTATTAAATGACGAAAATACCGGTTGAATATTGTGAACACATGAATATCTAATTAATGGAAAAGATCGAGCAACTACAACGAAAAATTCATGTTTCAATGAAACAGTATCCCACAACACCAAATACGTTACATAGTTGGATATAATAGACGGAAAATTATTCGTGACCTTTGCGAGATGATCAAAATTAACCTGGAAGTGAGAAGACCTGGCATAAGGCTTTTGAATTGACAAAATGGTCTACAGTACAAGCGACTTGTTTGTTGCCTCTATTTGTAAAAGTTTGTTGCATATCATTATTGGAAAGGCGAAGACTCCAAGCATTGATATCGTTTTCAATATTAATATAAAAATAAAATGTATGAAGATGTGTCACATAAGTAAGAATTTTATTATGAATATCCGAGTGAAAAATATTCGCTGATTTCAATCGAATTACTGTGCAACAAAATCCAATCCGCAATCCGATTGATAATGTTGATTTTAATCGACCACCATTTAACCGAAATTTAATGTTATTGCTAGCCCAGTGGAAATTAGTTTGATTGAAATCGGATTGTTTTCCAGTAAAATCCGCATTATCAGTCGATTGATAATTTGAATTGTGCTACAGAACAATCAGATTTTAATCAAAATAATTTCCGCTGGGCTAGCAATAACATCACGCTTGAGTTCAATGGTGATCGATTATAATTAAAATTATTAATCGGACTGCGGATTGGATTTTGTTGCACAATAATTCGATTGAACTCAGCGAATATTTTTCACTGGGATGAGTGCCATCGACGAATGTAGGTCGATCCGCGACACAAACGTACAGAGTTAATTCTTCGAGATGTGACATACGACGAAGAGGTGGTACAACTAGATTGTTATATGCATCAGCTTTATTATAGAATATTAATGAGAAAGATTTCAAACCATGTATATAATCCTGTAAAAATAGAAAAAAATATATAAGTAGATCTTAATCGATTGAGCGAAGGTATAGGTTCAATAAGAAAAACTAATCGATAGGTATCAGTTATTTTTTAAATCTTACCTTGAACTATCTGATTTGGCCTCTACTGATCATGCTTTTAAGAGCAGGCGTTTAATAAAACAACTGAATTATTTGACTTTATTTGAGTTGAGTTCATTCTTTAGATTCATATTCGAGAGACAAGATAAATTTTGTTGGCGTAACAAACAAGTATTGCTCTTTAATTCTAATACCAATCATACAACAAATAAGTTTTCACTGATGCCAAAAATGGTTAACAATCAATTGAAAATCAACTTTATTATCTTGAAAATAACAATAATGAAAGAGATCGCAGAGAATGATATTACAAAGATTGTGACATTCTTCAATGAATTTCATGAATGTTGGAAATGTACCGAAATTGAATACTGAAAAGTTTCATAACTGAGCTAATAGATGGAATAGTAGAAAGGAAAGATATAGGTTCATTTGCGTGGAAGTTTCCTCTTTTTTAGTAAAATCAAGAGTAGTAATATAATTACCATTGTTGGTAGATATTGTTGACACAGAATATCGGACACATCTTGTCACGCACGATAAAATTTTAAAAAATTTGAAGGACGGATTGTGCAAATTTAATTTCAATCGCTATCAACACCATTGGAATAATTGAATAAATTCAACAAGATTTCATTGGACAAAAATTCTTAAATTCATTGTGTTTTCTTCTACGAAGATTATGCCATGTTCAGATACAATCTTTGCGTAATATATATTCATCCAGGAACATATCCCAAATATAAAGCGAAGTACTCGATTGGATGAGAAAAACAAATCTCGATAGTACGTTATGTTATAGAAAAATGTTCATTACACCATGTGGCTTCCTTGTGTCTCTAACGTGACGACTTTTCTCGATGATGCGGTACTATCAAGAAACGAATTCTACTTGAATTGAAGCAGGACTACTTTTGTGGAAAGATCTTCGTAGACAAATTAACTATGAAAATGAAAAAGCGTTTTTTATAACATGTGATCATAGTGAAGATGATACTGTTGTCATCAAATTTTTTCGAAAACAGAAAATACTATCGAGATATTAATGTTGTTTGATTAAATGTGATTGAATGGACAAGTGCTAGTACATTTCATCACACGACACTTCGTCGAGATCACTGCGTCGCATATAAATGAGAGAGTACATTAATTAAATTTATGTGATTTAGTTCAATACGTTATTTAATTCATCACCTTAATAAATGTATTATTTTACAATATTAGGATTTTTTCTTAACAATACAATTTTGTTTTCAACAAATGATACAAATGTTTATTTACTTTAAATAGAGCGATGTATGTAAAAACATGTTTTCTTAAATTGAATTTTTTTAAATTAAAATGTGTCACCTCTGAAAAATGATATCGAAAGAATACTGGAGTTTTATAAAATTTATTGATATTATTTATTTTTAATGTTTGCAGTATCGAAAACCTAAAAGTCCATTTGGAAAATTTCAAAAACCACTTCAGTCATTAATCGACTAACTTTGCAAATCACAGAAAATTGTCCTAGAAAGTGCTCAATGAATTATGTAGCCCAAGAAACAGCACATTTTACCCTCATTTCTTCTTAGTTTTTCTTAGCTCAAGATTTCCTCAGACATCGTCTCGTTAAAGAACTTGAGTTGAGTTTCATTTAATAGCAGACTATTTGCAATGCAACCGAAGAATGTTTTGAGTCATTTTTTTACAGAAATAAACAATTTTTTGTTCAAAACGAATCTATTATCCATCACATCGATCTAATTATTATTCCATAATAGAGTGTACATTTACGCGCTTAATTGAGTAACATACTAAGGAAAATCACTTGATTGAATTAATGTATCCTCTCCTTTATATACGACTAGCTTATCGCAACGAATTTTCATTGCGACAAAATATCGTGCGACGAAGTGAGCGGCCACCTTGGTAACCAAGTATTAACGATGATGATTTACAATTATTAGATTTTAATTTATTGGATTTTTTTCTTTGTTGGGTGTTCCGGGTGTTGTTGATCTTGTTACATGTTCATTATTAGAGCATCAAAATATTCTTAAATCTTCAGGTACTCATTGTTTTTCCTTCCTTTACTGATGAGAAGACTGCCTCAACTGTCTTGTGAGTTACAAGTACGTATTATTAGTGAAAGTACGTAGATCTCGAACATGATCGTGACCATGACTGAAGTCCGGTCACGAAATTTTATAAGCTTTGAAACTTTTCTTTTCTCTTGTCTTCGTTATATGAGAAGCATTTCTTTTTGAACAGTTCGAATAACTATTCAATCTAAAATAGATCAAATTCATATCAATTCTTAATCATCTACTCATAAGCATTAAAAAAATGAGAATATAACCGAAGAAATGCGAGTCAGTATTAAGAGATAAATATCTGAAGTTTTATTTCTCTTCTCTATTTGCCATTCATTCATCCATGTTCGTCTTCTGATTGTCATCGACACAATATTCTTGTATTTAGTTTCATACGATTCATCCTATCCTAAAATTAAATATCAACTCGAGTCTTCATTGTTATTGCAAGCATCGATTGAGTGGAAGAATCTTTTAGTTTTCGAATGATATTTTTTATCGACAAAATGTATTCTTTGGTTGACTATACTTTAATAACATTTGAAGGCAACTGTCAAGTCAAGTTTCAGTCTCGATCCTACGTTTTTACAATTTTTTCTATGTCGTATCCATTGATATTAATCAACTTTTACAGTGACACATATCTTGCTATTGTTGAAAAATTTCCTATGTAAATCATATTTATAAAAGGTATCATTCTTTGCATGAGATTGTTATTCATTGTTTGGTTAAATTCAACAGAAAATCTAACGCGAAACTAGTTAAGATTTGTTGACCATAAAAAAACATTTTCTCTTGCATCATATGTATTAGATTTATTAATGAACCGAATTATCGCACTTAACTAAAGAACTCTGAGAACAAAAGTTTTTATGAGAACATCGTGACCAAAAATGTTGATCGCGCTAATCTCTATTCGAGACTATACCAACATATTTGGCAATAAATCAAATAAACAAGTTTTGCTGATAAATAGCTCTTATATTTCTTTGAATATCGTAAATATTTTAACTCGAATAATTGAATACTTGTTCTGTCTCGAAACATTAGATGTTCAAAAAATGATCAGATTTTACAGAAAAAGTTACAAAAATCGATAAAGATATTTATTAGGAAGCATCAGATCAAATTCCTTAATTGATAGCCAAGTATTCTGCAATAGACTAAAATCCTAGTAAAATATCATCGCTTCGAAAGGAAGCTCCGTGGATATGAATCATTCTAGTAATTTCCTAGTCGGATCAAGACTTGCTTTCACTAATAATATGAATTCGTAACTGATGATATATATTGAAGTAAATTGTTTAGATTACAGTCGATTAATGCTTGTTCCTGAATATTTAACATCACTGTTATTTCTATTTCAATGGACGCTTTATGTTCTACTTGTATTTTACTGCTGCTCTTGTTTGTCTTGATGCTTCTGTACCTGCAATAATGGGCATTCGTATAAATAAATTTAATGAACATAGTAATGACGACGATGATGATGGATATAGTGATACAAGTGATGAAGCAACTTTTGAAATTCAACGATATGTTGTTTATATTGATACATGACATATACAATTACCTGATGATGCGCCACGTTTTCCTGATCTATCTTATTTTATTAGTAATTAAGTGAAATATTATCTTGATTTGATGATTATCTTAATAGTGAATTATCAATAGATTATGGCAAAAATAAGCGAAGATTTTCAAGTAGTGAAGATTGGACACATGTTGATGATCAACACACAACAATAGAAATAAATGATGAACCACGTCAAGCATTATCAAGACTCGCAACTATTGCTAAACGTGCTGCAATTATTACTGTTAATAATAATGAAGCTGAAAATAGGTTATTTCAAATATTTTATACTTTTTTTGTAAAATACAATAAAACTTGTTCATTTATTTTAAGGCCATTATCTTTATTTAATGAATCTGAATTTCGCCAAATCTGTGTAAATAACTGTTTACGTGAACCATTTGTCAATCTTTTTGCTCAGCTATTTAGCCAAATGGATGCATTTATATGTGATCCGCCATCGGGCAAATATTCTAACGTTGATCAATGGTTAGCAAAACGATGTTCAACGAAAAATTTTGAACGTACAATTTTTATTGCTGATCAACCAAAACGACATGTTCCTTCTTTTTATTTGCATTTATGGAAACGCAGTCGTTTGTTGATAGTAAAATTGCTTCAAGATTTAATGATAATCATCTTTTTACTTTAACACATTCAGCAATTACAAGTTAGATTTCAATATGATTATTTTTAATTAAATTGTTTTTATTGAAAACTTGTTCACTTGAGAAATCTGTTGATATTGATTTAACGCTATATTTATCTGAGGCAGAAACAACAAAATAGTCAACAAGATATATTGATTGTTGTTGTTCACTTAATAAAAACGATTTAGCTGGTGATGATATTGAGCACTCTCATCCTCACACCCTCAAGCAGAACATGCATCAACTCTCTGCAATGAAGATCTACTTACAACGAAAGCTTTTGAATGATTTCTATGGTGTTCACAATCGAGATGTTTTATTGTGATTCGATTTTCATCTCAATTTAGTATCATTCAACTTTGCTTGACAAGGATCTTTCATCAATTCCACAGATTTAAAGCTTCATGTTTTCGTAACACATTATCGGACATCATTTTCTACTATTAAAGAGATCTTATTTTTGACTAGATTTGTATTGTAACAGTGGAAATTGCACAAATGAAAGAAGCGCACGTGCATTTACAAACTAATAACATAATACAAAGCTTTGTTATGCCATAGAAGAATAGAACCTGTACAAAATCGTCCATCATAAGAGTTGGAAGTAGAAGGATGAACACACATTCATTCAAGAAAAAGAACTATCACAAAGCTTGAAATATAACAGGTGGACGTACAATGAAAAAACATATTGACAAAAAGAAATTGTTAATTAAAGATTTATTGCTGGTGTTTCACGATGTACTAAATCGCAAACATTCATGTTGTGCAATTCACTAAAATTTTCCATATATTCAAGAAACTGTAATGATGAATCGACACGATCATAACTAAAAAAAATCCTTTAAGAGCGTTAATATTAACTAGAAACTTACAATATGGCAAAATTCAGCCATTGAGGATTACTTGTTGCTGCTACATCGATATTAACTATCGATCCATGGACCTGGGATAGCCGGGCAATAAACTCGACAACTCCTATGAAATAAACATGTTTGAATAAAGAAAATAGATCATTAATCATTTACTTTGCCAATTGTTACCATGGATGTTCAATATGCAACCATAAACTTGACTACCACTATGACGAATAGACTAAAACAAGTATACAAGTGTTGATTGTTGAGTCTTTTACCTCTGGCAAAAAAAAAAGAAAACACAACACCCTCAAACAAATCTATATCTCAACTTACTTCTTCTGTTACACACATGTTTGATGAAATTTAACAAAAACTTTAAAAAAAAGAATCGAAAGATCCTACATACCATATCATGACCCCCATTGTTGACCGTTTCTTCTGTAATAATACGTGCATTCCATTTTTTTCAATAGTCTAAAAAAAGGACAATCCATAAATGACATCCAGAAAAAGAGAAGTAGGGTAAACAAATATCGGACTAATTTGTACATAGAAGTAGAAATAAAACACATCGGGGCCAAGCAGAAAACAGCAGAGTTTGAGACTCCAACTGAGTGCGCTCTCTTCTGGAGTCCGTAGTATTATATAAATGGGCCGGTTTTCAGAATCAGCTATTAAATCTACGAAAAATATTATGTCTGTGGGAAAACATGGAGATTTTTGAAGACAATATAAAACGATTATTTAATAATAGTTTGCTCAAAAGAAAAACAATTTTTTACTGCTATCAATAACTTGTATATTCGCTTAATAACCATCGGTTAAATGTAACAAAAGTTAAAAGAGAATGAAAATATGAATATGAAAACAATTAACTACTTAACAGATTCAGTATTCCGGAAAAGCATAAGTGAATTGCTGAGTTAAAAAACGTCGATGTGGTAAAAAAATGTTTGTTAATTAATAAAATCAAATAAGTGATACGAGAAGTACACACAAGACAATGTTTTGCATGGGCATCTTATTTTCCTCTCGTTCTATTGAGGGAACTATGAGAAGTTCTTTTTTTTCGAGTTAATTCTCTACAGGATTTATCAACATGTGCGACGGAATGGTAAAACACTGCAGTGATATATAATATCTTTATTCTTTGCCAATCAAAGGAGCTGCGTTTTTGTCGATAACAGATGCATATTTAAAGCTGTGTGCATGAAAGACACTTCTATAAATGCTACGCTGAGATCTACGCATGTATTTTCATCTATTCTTCTTATAAGCTCAGTAAATGAACTCTTGTTCAATAGGAAAGAAACAGTGCAAATGACCAACTGCCCTGCACGTATGACGTCTTTACACAACATTTGTATCCAATTTTCGCCAACTTAATGATTGCAGGAGAGAAACAAAAGCAGTCGGTTAGAACCAAAATTTGATGCTCTTTCTAAATATATATTCAGAAGCGTTTTTTTAAATGAAACTTGATTCATCAAGAGCAAATCTTTGAGATGAGCCAAAAATGATGTTTGTACAGAATTTTTCATGTAGTCCATTTTGTATTTTGCTTAAAACTACCTCAATTCAAGTTACAAGAAAGTCTCCTTACACATCAGTTGGTATAACGAAGCTTTCTCTAAAAAATGTCCAATTTTCTGTGCTTCTTGCATATCGTTGCAACCGATCAGAATCTATTGCGTTTAAAATATTGAAATTCGCAAAAAACGATTATTTCAAAAAATGTCATCTTGTGTAAAGAGAAGCGTTTCGAAAAATGATTGTAGCTATTATTCTCTCGACTTTTAGCTTATTGCAACGTATGATTTTGTAGAACGCTAAATTCTCTGCAATAATTAAAAAGTGAAAACCATCCCAAAATGCCCTTTAGAGAAATTACGAACGAGAGGAAAAAGGACTGTTTTGTGTGATGAAAACGACGTTTTTTATTGGTTCAGATTTTTGTTTATNGTCTAAAACAAGTATACAAGTGTTGATTGTTGAGTCTTTTACCTCTGGCAAAAAAAAAAGAAAACACAACACCCTCAAACAAATCTATATCTCAACTTACTTCTTCTGTTACACACATGTTTGGTGAAATTTAACAAAAACTTTAAAAAAAGGAATCGAAAGATCCTACATACCATAACATGGCCCCATTGCTGGCCGTTTCTTCTGTAATAATACGTGCGTTCCATTTTTTTAAATAGTCTAAAAACATTAGAAATTCACTTACCCAGGAAGAACAAACCGACAGTCGGATCCTAGCGGAAAATTATCGGATCCGATGGGAATTCGTCGGAAGTTGGCAGAATCCTTGGTATTGGATTCCGATAGGAAGTTGTTGGATGTCGGAAAGTGCCTGAATGACCAGGATCCTGTCGGAACCCTAAAAATCCGACACTTTCCGACAACTTACTGTCCGAATCCAATACCAAGATTCCGACGTATTCCCATCGGATCCGATGGGGTGAGTTCGACCGTGGCTTGGACGAAATGTTTCTTTTCGACTATACTCATTATTCGTACAGGCAACTAACGCAGTCGTTTTGCGATTAAAATGAAATGTGGAACTCACATAAATTCTTTATTATCATTAGATACTAATGATATAAAATGCATCAAGTGAAAAATCACTCACAGACTACTTATTTCTAGGGATGTAACAATACCAATACGGTATTGGATTCTTGGTGTTAGTATTCGTATTGTCACATCCCTACTCAAAAGCCTTCTCTCGAATAACGATCAATTATTAGAAATATCTAAAAGTCAAGAAGATGAATCTCTATCATACTATAATGAATATACCCGTATTCTTATTCTCTATAACGAACTTGTTACACAATATAATCAACTTGAAATCGATTATAAATCGATTCAATCGTTACTTCAACAGAAGAATGAAACATATTTACAATGTCAAAATGAATTAAATACGTATCAAAACTTATTATATCATCAAAAGAAAAAATCTGATGATATTCTAGAGTGTACTTACTTTTTGAGTACACAAAAATGTATTCTATCACCGAATTTATTATCAATACAATAAGAGACAGAATAATGAATAACAACACTAGTTACACAAAATACAATAAACAATAGAAACAGAAAATATATTCTACCAAAATCATGGCAACCATGCTGTTCGAACTTTTTTTGTACTTGACATTTTTAGTTTTCTGCATTGTTATGATAGAACATTTTGTGTAACTATTTCTCAGTTAATGAGATCATTTTGATCCAATTATGATTATTGTTTAATTATATCTTATCAATCTGTTGTCTTTTGAGGTAAACACGTTATCTACCACAACTCTACCATTCATTCCACAAAAAGCAAATTGGTGATCAAATATATATTTTTTGTGATCATTTCACAATAAAATAGATTTGGGATCATTTTTATCTTTTGTTGGTGATCATTTCGCAACTAACACATTTTGGTGATCAATAGTCACTTTTTTGGGATCAAAAATATTGCTACCCATTCTTTTTTTTATGTATCTTATTTGATTCTTTAATTTTTTTTATAATAAAATGATTATGGATATATTCGATCATTTTACAAGCATGAGTCCTTGATCAGAATCGAGTTTATCTTGTATGAGCATGCTATATTCAAGTGTGAAAATATGTCATCATAGAATTAGACATGAACAAAGTTCAGGTGCTTTTATTCAAGTTTTCGAGGAACTTTGTTTGATGGTGCAATATATAACAATGATTAAGAAATCATTTGTTAATAGATATTGAAATTGTTTTATGTTTTATTAATGAAAAACAGAGGCAAGAAATTATTTGATGATAGATGCTAGAACCATTTTTTTCAACGAAGCATTTTTGTGAAAAGTTCTGAATGTCCATTAATGGAATGAAACTAAAAGAAGCGTAGACACATATCGAATTAATGCGACATTTATTTCTTGCTTCCATTGATGGCAAGACCTATAGAAGGCTATTTCATCAAAACAGAGCGAAATGATTTATTCTATGCTCTTCTCTAGAAATGAGTAATCTAAGGCCGATGATTTTTTCGTTGCAGAGGTTTTATTTAATATTTCTATTGGTAAATTCAATTAAACCACTGATTCTGTTTCCAAATGTGCTCCGATTTCTATTCTTCAGTCTTGCAAACTTATCGGCGTTTGATTTTGAATAAAAAAAAGCGTAATAGAATCATCAATGCAACAGCTTTTTGTCTCATTTGTTAGCCTTCTCTTCTGTTCTTTATAGGCCTTGATAGAATAGAACTGCTGTTGCTTTTAAGGATGTTTTTTTTTCGCTTTTCAATATAGAAACAAGATTTCAATGGTGATGAAGCAGGCCGCTGTCTGCCAACCTATTTTGTCTGTCGAGGATGCAGATAAAACTGAGAAAAAACCAAGTATTTGGTAAATTTGATCTTGCATATATTCTAATTATTAAATCTAATACTTATCTAACAGGGCTTCCATATTATGCGATGTGAAATCATCCGCTAGAAAAGTACCAGCAACAAAATCTTTAGTGGTTTTAGGTGATAATGAAAGTGGCCGAACAACATTAGTTGCTAAATTACAAGGAAACGATGATCCAAAACGTGGTGCAGGTCTAGAATATCATTATATCGACATTAAAGATGATGATCGAGATGGTATCAAATTTTTATTTAAAAAATCAGTTTTACTCGTTAATTTTTCTATTTATAAGATAATCCAAAATTGGGCGTGTGGATTCTTGATGGCAATGTAGCATGTTCGGCTCCGTTGTTAAAATTTGCTATTAAACCCGAAACGATAGAAAATACAATGTTGATTCTTGTTGCAAGTATGACACAACCATGGTCGCTATTGTCAACCTTAAAAAAATGGACGGCACTTATTGAAGAGCATGTTGCTCAATTGAAAATTGACCCGACACGTTTACGTGAAATGCATGATCATCTTCAATGTGATTTTCAACATTATATTGAACCAAATGATGCATCAGTAAATTTAGTACCGCCAACAACAATACAAAATGCAATTAGTGGTGGTCATGTATCCAAGTCTATTTCATCAATTTCACTAGCATCAGCAACATTATCAGGTTCAGTAAATCCAGATGAGAAAAACGTTCTTCCGCTTGCTGATGGTATTTTTAAAAAATCGTTTGGTATTCCAATTATTATTGTTATAACAAAAGTAAATTTTTTTGTTTCTATTTATTAAATTATTATTCTCATTTTAAATATTTAGTCTGATGCTATGTCAACATTAGAAAAAGAAAATGATTATGACGATCAACATTTTGAGTTTTTACAATATCATATAAGAAATTTTTGTTTAGAATGTAAGAAAAAAAGCTTTTGATATATTATTTGATATAAATAAATATTAATTTAATTATTAAGATGGTGCTGCGTTGTTTTATACGTCTGTGAAAGCAAAGAAAAATATTGATAAACTGTATAAATATATTGTGCACAAGTGTTATGGCTATCCATTTACATTAACAGCGGCTATTGTTGAACGTGATGAAATATTTATACCAGCTGGATGGGATAATCCGAAAAAAGTCGATATTTTATTAGAAAATCTTCATCACCTTAAATCAACAGATAATTATACAGATATTTTTGTCAATCCTGCTGTTAAACGAGTAAATTCTTTTTTTTTTTAAATAAATAATAAAATATATTTTTATAGCCGCTAAAACGTGACGATGAAATTATTATGGCTGAAGATGATCAAGAATTCTTATCCAAACTTCAGTTAACACTGAATAGAACTGCATCGCCGACAAGAACCGTAAGTTTGAATCGTACTATTGTGTATTCAGTAGTTTATTTGTTGATAGGATGAAAACGTGACACCTATGCACACAAGATCAGGAAGCATCAGTGCTGCTAGCAATTCACAAACATTGTCTGCTACTGGACGATCCAGAACTCAACAGGTAAAAATTATATTTCTAATAGGCTTTCTTGACGATACAACCATACATATCTTACAGAGTGTCACGCCTGGAGCTGCATCAAATGAAGGAGCATTAGCCAACTTTTTCAACAGTCTTATCAATAAAAAATCTGCCGGTGCAGTTACTCCTACAGGTGTTAGTGCATCTGTTGCTCAACGACCAAGTAAGCAGTTCATTTTTTTCTTCTTGACTATATCTATTGTCAAAATAATATTGACAATAACGAGATAAAGAAAGAAAAATAGACTAATAAAAACATCTAATGAAATACTCTAATATTATTCCAGCAAGTCCATCTCCTACAACACCTACATCAAAGCGATTACAACAACATCCCTTAACATTTGCTGTTACACCGCCACCAGGTCGTACAAGAACACCAACATCACATAAAATATTTGTTCCATCGGTGAACATAGAATCACCACCCAAAGCTTTATCACCTGTGGTTGAAAGTCAATGGATAATAGAAAATACTGCTACTAGTTCACCGACTGTTGTCGGTATACCATTAGAAGATAGTGTCTCAATGGAAACTTTCGATACTACTGAAAATCAGCAAACGGAAATATCAACCGTTGAACCATTGGATCTTCTTCATAATGAGCAACCATTCAATAGTGCTGCACAATATGAAAAAGAGTCAATTACAGACGTAGACAAACAAAATAAGCAATATTTAGTATCACAAGAAAGCTCATTGTCTAATGCTAGAGATACAGACAAGGCTGAAACTAACATTTCATTTTCAGAATCATCACCAATAACTGATGAAAACTCAATTACTAACCAAATAATACCAAACGATGAAACTAATGAACCTTTGTCAAATGATGTCTCTCTTTCACAAATTGGAACACAAGATCAAGGACACGAAATTCAAGAATCTCCTGCTGTAAAAGTATCGATTCCAGAGGTTCTTGAAAGTGATGAGTCAACATCTAACAATTTATTGGGTGATACAGAATTAAGATCTACTTTTTTATCGAAATCAGATGAATTCTCGAATGGTGAATATCTGAATGATACCTCATCTACAAATGAATCAATATTACATTTTCCTATTGCTGCACATGATACTCATGAATTACTACAAGATGCAGAACTCGAATTACTTCCACTCTCTTCAAATCAAATGTTTGAGAATACTCAACGATTGGATGGTGAAGGAGATATAGAGCAACAATTATACCCTACTAAATCGAAAGATGAAGCAATTAAATTATACGACCATAATAGCCCATCGAATAATGATGAAGAACAATTAGCCAGTGGAAGACGATCTCTAGATTCCAGTTGTCGAAACAGTACAATCGATAAGTCATATCCACTAACATCATCAAATCCTGCATTGAATGAACTAAAAGAACAGCAAGATCTAAGAGTATTATCACCCGTTGCTACTATGCACACTCCAATTGATGATAATCTATTATCTCTTCCTTCAGTAAGTGAACTACTGGATGAAACAGTTCACCCTGAACAAATTTCTGAAGGATCTCCGTTGTCTGATATTCACGAAGCAATGCTACCAATTCAACCGAGACCAACATCACCTTCCAAACTCGAACCATCTGAAACATCAACATTTTTCCAAGACGCTAATCTAGAGAGTTCATCTCTTATTCAGCAAACCGATCATGCAAACATTTCAACAGATGAAGTTTTATCAACTGATCAATCTTCAAAGATATTTTCTACTTCGGGCGATGATACCGTTGAACAAGAACAACCAGATCAAATTTTTATATCTCATGACAACATGAATAAGGAAGACAATAGTCTTGATGCTACCGTTCAAATGACATCAGAACATATAGATCTACCTAATACAAAACAGGACATTTCTCCTCCTCCTACTAATACTGATGAAGAGACCTTACTCGAGTCAATTATCTCTGAACATCAATTCTTACCCGCAGCAAATGATCAACAAGCACGCCCACAGAGGATAGATGACATTCTACTACATCAGGCGAGTAATGGAAAACTTCTCGCATCTGAATCTATACCATTGAGCTCAAGTCCCGTAGAATTTATTGAAGAGTTCGAACCGGACGAAAGTGATACACAATTCAATCTTTCTCACAATGAACTTGAAGTGCCAATTGATGGCAAAGAACAAGATATAGATCGCACATCAACACTTCATTTTCAAAGGGAAGAACACAAAAGCCCTTTGCTATCTTCTCCTATTGAAGAAGAAATACATCAAAGAAGTCGATCCCAATCAACTACGAGTACGAATGAAAATGTAATAAATCAATCGCTAACATCAGGCATCGAAGAAGTCAAACAAAACAATCAAGGAAGTCAGCCGCCATCACCGATCATGCAAGACGAAGAATCCAGCAGGCTACCACTAGTACCGGCCGTTACAGAGAGAGAACACGACAACAGAACTTCATCCCCAATTCATGAAGAGGTACAGCAGAGAAGTACATCTCAATCACTGTTTACCACAAATGAACATCAAAACAATCAATCATTATCACCAACTACTCCAGAACTAGAAAAAAAGAGCGCATTATCACCCGCAGAATCGCACGAAGAAGTCCAGAACAATCAATCTGAACACTTTGTCGCAGAACAAAACGATCAAAGAGACAGACCATCATCACCAGCAGTCGAGGAACCGGAGAGTAGAAGTCAGTCTCCATCACCTTTTGTTACAGATAAACAACACCTAAGCCGATCCCCATTGTCTGGTAACGAGCATGATGCGCAACAAATCAGCGAGTCTATTGGAGACAAAGAAAATAACGACCGAAGTCGACCATTATCGCCTGCCTCAGACGATATTCGACAAAGAAGTTTCTCGCAGACATCAATCGTTCCAGAGAACCACGAAAGGAACCGGATGTCGCCGCTTTATTCTGAATCAAGAAACGAGCAAAGTCGAACAACTTCGCCTTGCATCGAGAAGGAAGAGTGGGCACGCAGCTTAGAATCACCTATTTTTGACACAAAATCACAAATTAGTAAATCAAGTTCCCCCGTCATAGAAGTATCCGATGAGGGCAATGTGTCAACTAGTGCCGAACCGAGCGATAAACGCGATCAATCTCCGTACTCCATCATTGAAGATTCACAAGAAAAAAGCTCATCACCGTTAGGCATTCTGGAGTATGAGCACGAAACGAACAGATCGTCGGGTCACGTTGAACAAAACAACGCAGAAATTAGCTCATCAGCTTCTGAAAACGAAGAGCCTGGAAGAATTTCATCTCCATCCTCAGTGTCCAAAATCAAAGATGACAAAAGCCGACCATTCCCGTTCATAGCCCATGACGCCCAACAAACAATCATAACTGCAACATCTGACCTAGAAGATGACGGACAAAGAAACAAATCATCATCGCCCACCGCACATGAACTGGAAAAGGCTAACCCATTGTTTCCCGAGGAAAGAACACACCATCAAAATCATTCATCGTCTCCTATCCTGACAGAAGTACAACAAAGAAGCTCTTCGCCATTAGATGATATTGGATCTGAACAAAAATTCAGTCGATCTTCATCACTCAGCTTACGGGAAGAGGGACACGAACGTTCATCTCACTCATCCAATTTCCAACTACTGGACAAGGGTAGCCGTTCCCCATCGCCAGCTCATGGTTCAATACATGAAAGAAGCCGTTCCCCATCGCCAGCTCATGGTTCAATAAATGCAAAAAGCAGTTCCCCATCGCTANTGAAAGAAGCCGTTCCCCATCGCGAGCTCATGGGTCAATGCATGAAATAAGTCGTTCTTCATCGTCAGCTCCAGTACCGTTGTATGATAGAAGTCGTTCGTCGTCGCCACTTCGGGAACCACTAGATGGAATAAGTCGTTCTTCGTCGCCATCTCATGGTTCAATACATGAAAGAAGCCGGTCTCCATCACCAGCTCCTGAAGCAATACGCGAAAGAAGTCGTTCCCCATCACCAGCTCATGGGTCAATGCGTGAAATAAGTCGTTCTTCATCGTCAGCTCCAGTACCATTGCATGAAAGTAGTCGTTCGTCGTCGCCGCTTCGGGAACCACTAGATGGAATTAGTCGTTCACCATCGCTAGGTCCTGTACCAATCAATGAAATAGGTTATTCTCCATCGCTCAGTTTACGAAACGAAGAACATAGGAAATCATCTCAGTCAGGTGATGTTGAAGAGGTGCAGTGGATGAAACAATCGGCATCCCGAACTGAACAGAATCTGAAAGATGAGAGCGCGTTGCCTGCTCTAGATGAAATGGCGAATCAAGTAGAGTCAGCATCACCAGATGACGAGGTAGTAGTTAGCGGAGTTTCGTCGTGGTCACCTGGCCGCCTGGAGAGGCAATTAAGTGATAGACCCGTTTCACCCGGTACTGAGGAACAAGATGAACGAAGTGAACCAGTGTTGGCTGTTGGCGGATCAGCGAAACAAACAAGTGGTTCTTTTTCATCCAGTATGGAACATGAACTGGTGGGAACAGACTCTCATTCATCGGCTGGTGAAGAATATCACGGTGATCAGGCGAAACGCTTTTCCTCGGATAGAATCATTCAAAGGGAATCTGATTTGGCAGAAAATATCAGTAGCGTTTCTGAAGGAAGTGATTTGAATGAACCGGAAACTAAATCATCTAATGAGGTACTGTGTTTGCCTATTAATTATGATCAACAAGAAATTGGATTCAATGTGCTTACATCAGTGATAGCTGAGAGTCGACAAAGGGACTCCCTTGTGAAAACAGACGAGGACACAATCAATTCTGGTGCTTTAAAAACATCAAGATCTCCGTCAGTTTTATCAGAATACTTAATTAAGGACAATGATCTTCAATCAAGGTGTGACGTTATGTATGAAACTGTACACAAGTCAAATGAAAATGAGATTATTTCGCAAATGGTTCAGTTGCAAGAAGAAGATCATGATCAAGCATCGTCACTGATAGTTAGTGGAAAAGAGAATGATAAAAGTCAGAACGACTTGCAATCTTCTACGCCATTTACATTTGCAGATGACAATACTGAACAATCCAAAGAAAATAGACATATTTTGTTAGATAGAAATGGATCATTGAAAGATTTTTCATATCCGTCACCTTTAATGGAAGAACCTTTCCTTGTTTTGTCACCAATTCCAGATTCTCCATTAGTAGAAGAACAAAAAGAAACACCAAGCAACAATACTATGGAAGAAAACCAACAACCTCGTTTGGTATCACCGCCAGTGGTATTTCACACGGAAAATCATACTTCTTTAGCAAATACTTCGCTTGTACATGAATATGTTCCAACAACAACACTTGATGAGAAAGAAAGTACAACGTCGCCCACTCAAGGTATTCAGCAAAAATTATCGAATGATTCTGATTCATCAGCTTTAATCGAATCAAAACCTCTTGAAACAGTTGAAACAATTTCATTAGAACAAACTTTACCAGCTGATCATCATATTGAATTGAATACTTCTACTAATCCTTTATCATCTGACAATCGCTTATCGACTATTATACGCAGTCAAAATTCATCAACAATTGCTCGTCCCAATAGTCTTCCATTTTCTCCCAACGATCATGATCTTGACGGACTTTATATTTCAAATGATTATGATGATGAGGGTGAAGTAGCTGAAAATAATGAATATGATCATAATAGTGCTCCGATCACAACAAATATGGAATATCATGATTCTAGCCTGAAACTTAAAAATAATGTTGAAGAACAGAATGCTCCAACAGATGCAAATGATACTGGAAAAACTCAGTCGATAGTAGAAAAGTCAAAGATAGAAGGTACTTTCTACACATCATATATGGGTGATGCGTTCACGGTGTTGGAAATTCCTTTTCTCTTCCTCTCCCCTTATGTTTATCTTTTTTTTGGAGGGGGAAAATGTATGCGTTTATTTTGATCACCAACACATTTCGATATATTTTTAGATAATGACAATAACGGTATTGATTCAACGAATTCCAAAAGAAGTTCAAATTAGATAGAGCAGTTTTGATTAAAATTTATCTTGGTACAACTATGACAATATTTATTCTTTGTGGTAATTCTTGCTTTTATACTATCATCTATTTGTTTATTTAACGCATCATAATTTTTTTTCTTCAAGACAGTATTTTCTTTTCATCTGTATAGATATTCACTCATGCATATGCTCGTTTATTTAAAAAAAATATATATATCATTGTTCTTAGTGGGGTATTTTATGTATCTCTTATATATTTGTACTTTATTTGTTATTATGAGGTGACACAGAACAAACTATGAAAATAGATACTTTTACGAAAAAAATTACATTACCATTTCTTTCGTTCCAAAACTGAAAGATTTCAACTAACATATGAAACAAAGTCCGACTATACTGTTTCTATTATATTTTTATAGAGCATGTATTTTTTTATGGTGTTGACAGCTTATTCGTATACAATAAAACAAAATAGAAGAATTTCCTTTCATTCATTTTTGTACAGATCGCATATTTAAAAAAGGCACCAATGATGAAATTTAAGTATAAATACGGGATTTTTGGTCGTTCAGTGTTTATCAATACCAAAGTTCATGCGTAACATTAAAGACATTGATCCATAATTATAACACCACTGATAACCATAGTCATGATGGCAAACGAATTCTTAATGGATTTTAAGGAAGGTTACCAATATTCAGTGGAAATATTTCTACAGCACTAAACGCCAATGTGCATTAAATTTCTCAAGGATAGCGCGATGGTTATGAAAAAAAAAGATATTGAATGGTATCAAAAACATAGCTGAGACATTCCTGGCAGTATTCTACAATATTTTTTTAAACTTGATTAACTGGGATATATGTTTTGAGTAATCTAAATAGCACAGCTTTGATTTTTTGCATATATAACCAACTCTATGTCTGATGTCAAAGTTGATGACAAGTAATGTTTTGATTTACAATCACGACTGTCATCACATGAAAACACATCAAGACTTTGAACAAGTCAGATAGTAAATTCGCAAGATAATCAACTTTCATGTTGCTGAGATCATTGAGATGCATGACAGTGCGTTGGAAGATCTCGCCAATATTTTGCACTCAAATCCATTATTAGAAAAAGATGAAAATTATTAACAATGCTTTTGTATTAAGAGAAACGAAATAGGAAAAACTCTATTGAAGATGTAGAAATGAACAGGATATATTGTTGTACTGATAATAAATGATGCGTGACAATGAACTATTTAATCATGTGGCATATATGGTTCTCTTAACATATATTGTATTATTGTAATGAAGCTAAAAGAAAGCCATTTGAGGTTGATGTTTAAACTCAAATTGTACTGTGAGGATACATTCTTTTTCAATATATCTGTAGATTCGTTTTGATCTTTCGCGATTAATAAGCCTTGATTTACGCTCAAGCGGTCGAATGTCTTTCGTATCCCACTAAATAAAATTTATTAGTTACTATCATCCCACTTTGACCTATGACAATAATATTTACTTTAGCTTTTACGATCCATTCAAATGATACCCGATATACGTAGATATATAGTTTACAATAACCCGCACGGTATTGCAAATGAAAGTGCTTGTTTTTTCTTTCGTTTACATATAATATATTGAAATAAACTATTTTCGAATGCGAGTTTAATGTAATAATAAAATCATTTGTACATAAGTATACCAAACAAAACACTCTCTACATAGTAAATATCACTGAAAAAGTGAATAACTCTACATGGAAAATTATGCATATAAGAAATCATAAATGACACGCCAAATGACTATATGAAAAACAAATATTGAGAAGAATCATTCAGAAAATGAGCGAAAGAATGAGAAAACTAAATCTGATCGATGCCATGCAAAAACAATAAATAAATTCCGTCTATGACTATAGTTGGATTGGAATGTTCTTAATGAGAAGAAGTACTGTTCTGATAAGGAAAAACGTGTAGAAAAAAGTAAAAACTAAACACGAGAAACATTGTCTTTTTTATTTGATGAAGATGCTTCGAGTACATCTGCTTTTGACTGCTGTTGTGATGAACTAAGTTCGGTTGCATTTTGTCGTGATGGAGATGTAAGCTGACGAGGAATTCGTTGACCACGATGTCGAGAATCATGTGGCTATAATTATAAAATAGTAGATTTAGTTTCCACTGACATTAAGAAATAAAACATACTACATGTGTAAATGAAAACGATCGCGCAGGTTTGAAACGTGGATTTGATGAAGGTGTATGAACTGAACAAATTTTTACAAAAATACTCATAAAACCAAGTAAGCCTAATAGACCCAATACCAAAGCCCACCAATATTCCTTCAACAAAGAAAAATACTTTCATCTCGACTAATTAAATTAAAATCTAATATACTTGAACGATTTCAGTCAGCGTACGTATATTCTCATCATTGAGTAACATATTTTTCAATCGAGATAATGGACCTTCAGCATCGACAGCGCGACATTTACCAAATACATCACAATATCCAGCTGTTCCAGCACAAGCATGTCCTATTAATATATATTTCCAGGTATATGAAAAGCGAATGATAAATAAACTAACCAGGTCGATGTTTATAACCATAACCAGTTTTACTGTAATTATTTGGCATAAGAAGAACATGCGTATCTACACACGAATTTTTTTGTTCTAAACAACAACAAAAATAGGTTTTCTTCTTGTTCAAAATTTGCGAAACACATACTATCGAAACAGCCAATATGACACAAATATTCTCGATCAATTCCTCGCTGACGTAATGGTTCAACAACATTTGGTATGGTTAAGGTACATTCACTTTGACCAATCAAGGTACATATACTTTTGTTACATTCCTGATAGGAAAATATTTAATTTTAATTAAAATTGAACGTGTTTTGTTTTGAAATACAAACCCCTCGATCGCATAATGCCGTATTTAGATTGCATGGTGTATCTATTCGCTTAAAAAATTGTGTATCATTGAGAGGACATGTCGCTTGAATACCACTAGAAATACAAATAATATATCGTAATCAGTAAAATGTAATATAACCAAGAAATGTGAATGTAACAAAGTTCAATTATACAGATTGGCAGAAACACAGTAGTGGAAAGATCTCGAGTATCCCATCAAATAATGAGGTTTTGCTATTTTTCAGAATTTAAACTGATCCATTTGAGAATTAGACTTCTCTCGAGCATCTATAATTGATCGAAACTAGCCTGAAGAGTCTTACTTGTTGATTTTCTGCGACTGTATATATATATATATATATAGTTTTCAAAGGGGGTATGTAGTGTAGAGAAGAACACGATTATTTATGAAATTTTCCTTTTTAGTGACTTAACGTACTGTAGCATAAGTTTTGCATGCAGTTTACCATAAACTTCTCTCTTGAGATATTTGTTTTCTATTGATCACGATTACTCGCGTGCTATGTATAGAATTAAGCTTTATTAATTTTAATTTAAGCACGATCATAACCAGTTAAAAATGCTGATGGCTGGAAAATTTACAATTTTTCTTTGGCAACCTATAATTGTTTTCAATCACAAATCAACACATGCTGACATGATTTTATATTACTCGCCATAACGACAAAGTAATACGATGATACATGCTGTACGATTATCATCATCCAATGTTGCTGTTTTTTCTGTTTCTTTAAAATATTCAAGGTTACTCTAACTTTTTCATTAATATCTATCGCATGATTGTTTATCATTATATCACATTTGTTCGTGTTCTTCATATAACTTAAAAACATATGCTACTCACATTACAGAGATTGTTCATATTTGAGAGATTTACTAGTGAGAATATCCTCGTTCATATAGTTGAAATACTTTTGTTTAGCAGGTACGCATATAAAACGAACTTACTCGCATAGGACATCGCCAATACAATCTTGACTAGCTTTATCTTTATGACATATGTGTGTAGTAGAATGAAAAGTACATTGATCGGAGCAACATGTTCCTTTTGATGGACTAAATAAAAACAAAAATAAACTCTCTAATAAAAAATAATTTAATATATACCTGCAACGAGCACCAGGTTTCAATTTACAACCTAATTTTGCGTCGGACACATCAGCTGGATAACAACAATGATCTGTACATTCCGAAATAAATCCACAATCACATTCTTCATCATCTTCAACATTCCTATTGCCACAATAGCCAACCTGCGAGCACTCTATAGAAATTAAATTATTATTTTTATGTTTTAGAAAACAATATCTCTTTTGTTTGTAAAAACCTGCTAAACAGTTTGTTTTTCCATGAAGTTGATTTTTAATAGAAATCATAACAGATCCCATTTTATTCATACTACAATTTGAAAATTTATTATTATTTTCTTCAAGACCAGTTGTTGCCCTTCGATACATTATATAATGACCAAATGTTGTACCTTCTCCACATTTATCATCATCATGCTAAACAAAGCTCACAAAATTAATAATCGTGAATAAGAAAAAAAAATATTGATAAACAAACCTCAGCCCCTAAATTGTGTCCAACTTCATGAGCAAATGTTAATTCTGTCATTAATGCTGATGTTCTCGTATTATGGTTAATAACAGTTATCATTCCTGTATTGAGAGTTTTGATAACCCGTTGTCCTTCATAGATATCTTTTGCAGATTTTTCACAAATACCACCACGATTATCTAAATCAAAAGTTAATTAATTTAATTCAATTGCTATTCATACAAACTTGGTAGAATGCTTCCCATCCATGCTAAACCTAATGTTCCATCACCAAAATCTCTTGCAGTAAATAAATATGACAAGCAATATTCATCGAAATTTCCAACTGAATGCCATGTTAATAAAACATTTGAATCAAGAAATGAACGGCATATATTTGTTTCACTTAGTGTTATATTTTTTTGCATACAATCATCAGATGTTAAAATCTAAATAAACTATTTTAAAGAAAGAAATAACATCTAATCGAAACTATACTCGAATTCGTTGTATTCTTAGTGTAAATCGATAAAGAAAATCACCATTTGATTCAAATTTTACTGAACGATATATTGCATTTGCTGCTGTTACTACACGATATAAAAATGTAACCAGTGCATGAATAGTTGCTTCTTTTTCCTATTTAAAAATTGTTTTGATTATTGATAAGAATAAAATTAAAAAAAAACTTTTCTTACATTCAGTCCTTCATTTCTATAAACAATATCCCAAAGAGTTGGATCAATACGGATGTACATATAGCAACAAGTGCGTTCTCGATCTGTATTATTTGTTGATTGTCGTTTTGTTCGTGTGAAATACGATTTCGAATTGAAATCATTATATTTATCTTGAACTAGTCGTTCTGCTTCTTCTTGCATTTTTTCTCGTCTTTTATTATCATTTAATGCACAAAAAGATGGTAATGACTCTTCATCTTCATTCATAATGTATCGTTTATACCGCAACGCTTCACTACTATTATATTTTGTCATGTCAACATCGAGTGCATTGTATATAATTGATGAACCAAAATCGACTAAAGTATTGCCGTATTTACGAGTTGGTTCTATATGCCATGTTTCATTTGACAATTTTATAATACCATCAAACCAATTTGAATAAAATCCACCAGTAACATATGAAGTTTCAGGATGATCTAGTAGAATTAAAATCAAAAATAATTATTTAAATTCGAAATTATTTTGTAGGTCACGAATAAACTAAGCGAACTTCTATATACAACTTAATGGATTATCAATCAACTATGCTTCATAGTTGTGCTTTGAAACATTGTTCAAACAAAAATATGAGTTTGTTCTTCCATATGACTTTGAAAACTTTTGACATAATTAAAATTGATTACTGATCATGTTAACTGATAGACCTATTTCATTATGTGAACTGCTTTAGTGTCGAAATTGTATTCGTAAAAAGCATTTCGAAGAATTGCTTTGTAAATTTCATTTTGCAAATCTACATAAAGATGAGATTAGTTTATTTTCGAAAGTATTAGATTTTATCGTTGTGCGTTTCCTAAGTTTCAAGAATGTTGTCAGTATGGTTTTTATACTATAATCAAGATAGAAGTAAATTAGACTTTATGAAAAGTTTCAAATCGAAATTCGGATATGATTTACTCTCGTATTTTCAAGAGACAGAATCTTGAATTAAAAGAATATTTTGTCATCCGGAGAATTTCTGTCGAGATTTATGACTGTTGTCATCAAACACTAACAGAAAATATCCCCGGTCAATTAAACCTCATATTCAAATTTATTTGTTGAGAGAAGATGAAACTTTGCAAGTAAATTTCAAACAAATAACAATCTAGAAGAGTAAACTATCACTGCCATCTGTATTTTGTTTATCAAACAATATATTAATGACATTCTAGAAGAGTAAACTATCACTGCCATCTGTATTTTGTTTATCAAACAATATATTAATGACATTCTAGAATTTATTCTATTAAAATATGACGAAGATTGTTACCTAATACATAGCCTTCATAAAGAATAGAAGAATTAATCGGAAGAAAAGTTGATGCACCAAGATGAATATCTGCGTTGTTAGCGAAGAATTCATTTATGCTTTTCAAAATCAATGTAATATTTCTTAAAATAAATAAAAAAATAAATAAGGAAAGTATATTCAGTTTTTCTGTATATACTTATCATCAAGTTCAAGAGTAAGAATTCGATGCGGATTATTTTTCAAAATGGATCGTTTATATCGACGCGTATTTGTTTCATCATGAACTGCACGAATAATCTTATATTCTTTAATACCGAATGATGAAAAATGACTAGCATCAACTAAAATAAATAATTAAACTTGAAAAGCAAGTGTTAACTACAATAGATATTTACCAGATTGAAAGGGCCATACGATTGCCAAGAAAAGCAAGAAAACGTTTGGCCAAAGCATTCATTCAGACATTATAACTCTATCTACAAGAATAAAACACTGCTAGAGATTTTCAATGATTAACAAAAGCAATAAAAAAATCGTCCTATTTTTCCTAATCAATCATTTGTTTCAAGATACTTCAGATATATTCTGAATCTTTTGTTTTTGGGTCTTAATTCAAATAGACACACGCATATGGACCAGCAAGATACGTATTACTGCCGATCATCATGTTTAATTATCGCACTTTTAACAAAACGAGGAGGACGTGATGAGGGTTGTTCAGTGATTTGTAGAGACGGTGGTGATCGAAGATGATCATTTAATTTTTCTAGCTTTTGTAAACATTTTACTAAATGAACAATGATTATATTGATATGAAAATCAAATTAGTATTCTTACTGAGTACACATGTGGAAACAACTAATAATGGTATGCGATAGAGAGGTCGCATTTATAAATTAAAGTATAAAGACAATACTATTAATCGAATTTTCAACAATTAGGAACCTGATCATGTTCATTCCAAACTTTTAGTATCCAATGAAAACGTAGATAATTCCTATTGTGCATGCTGAAATTTCATATTTCATTTAAAAATCACTTTATTAATAAAAATCATAGACCAAAAATATCTTTTGAAATAGAGTTTATTATTTATCTATCATGTACGACGCCATCTATATGAAAAGCAAATCGTACATGAACTATCAATTTTTATAAATTCTATTTTCAGATCAGTGTTTTTTATAAGTAATTGACATAGATTTAAATTAAAAATAAAATATAAAATTTGATGACGATACCCAAACAAATCTATCTATCATCCAATCATAAAGCCACATTTGAAAACAAGAAACAAGTACACCTTGTAACAGTTTCGTCAAATTTTATGAAAAACAATTAAAGAATATTTAACGTATTTTTGTCATATTTTAGATGTCATCTGCATCATTATTTGAACAATTGATCAGCACTGTATCATCGTCTAGGCTGGCAAATATTTCAATAACTATTCTAGCTCCGTTGTTAATTTTTACAGTCGTTTTTCGAGTTTTCTTTTCATCATCGAAACCGAAAGGATCGCCTTCCAATCAAAACTTAAATAAAAATAAAAAAGCCAAAGAATCTAACACAATCAAGAAACAACAAGGTGATGCAACATCTAACAATAAGAAAAACAATAATAAAATAAAAACGAACTCACTTCCGGTTTCATCGTTACCAAGTGTACAAACTGAAGAAAGTGAAAATGAAAAGGCAGCGTTGATTTTATCAATGAAAAAAGTGATTTGATAATGCTAAAACTATAAATTCTAAATATTTGTGACATTATTTATTTAGTCAGCACTCTCTGTGAAAGCATCAGCAGGTAAAAAATCAGTTGTTGTCGAAGAAAATAACAAGACTAATTCTTCAATAAATGGCGTCAAACCATCGCTAGCTAAACAACAACCACCTGTTCACGGTCAAAATGTTGAAGGACAAAATGGAGATAATAAAAGCAAACAATCTAAATCTATTTCAACAACTACATCGACCAATGCTACCATTACATCTAACAAACAAAAAACATCAGGAAAGCGTAAGTTATGATTAAAACATTTTTAACGCAATTCCAGTGAGATTCAAATGTGAAACACGATGTGGATACTAGTGCTAATCATGAGAAGCTAATTCTATTTGATAAAATTTGGAATATTTTTCTTGTGTTTCCTTCCAATCAGTCCTTTAAAAGTGCAATGCAGATCAAAATTCAGATATTAAAAACCAGATGTTATTGCCATAGTTTCACCTTTCACATTCTATTTTTTAAAGATAACATTTTGAAAAATTGACTATTGATTTCTAGATGATATTACCAAAAATGTCAATACTACTAATGCAAATAAAAACGAATCTGCGCTTGTTAATTCAGAATCTAAACGTACACTGGTTGTCGATGCCGACAATGATAATAATCAAGAAGATGATGGGCAATGGCTGACACAAGGAATTAAACAGGTTTGTGTATAAGCATTAAATCGAATTCTGAGTCAAATATTTACATTAATAATGAATTCTTAATTACATCACTGCACATATGTTTATCTTGAATACTTTTATAAGTTTTCATTGATTCTCTTAATATATCTCTGGAAAATCTTTATTTCATTGCAGGTTAATCATCGTAGTCGCAATAAGGGTAAAACTGAAATATCTCACAGTGCGAACCAACAATCATCAAATAAAAATGTTGTAATAGAACAACGATTACCTGTAAAATTATTACAGAGCAATATTTCACTACCGATAAATAGTGATGAATTGAATATTGAAGCAATAATACCATCGAATAATTCAATATCATCTATTGAAAATCGAGAACCAATTGAAATCTATCAATTATTACCAAAAAATGAAAATCTTTACGTATCTACTGACAATTGGTGGAAACAGGCTTTAAATAAACAACAAACGTTCTCTATCGATGATATTGGAGAATGGCCTGAACGTGAGCTAGATGAACAATATATTGTTCAAATTAAAAAAATTATTCCTGGAAAAGAATTAAATGAAAATCAAAATTCTGATGAAATATAATTATTTTACAGACCAAATAATGGAAAAAAATGGTATCGGTTTAAAAAAAAAGAAAATAATTTTAGTCAATATATGAAATTTACATTAAAAGATCAATCCAAAAATGAAATTTTATAAATCTATATTAACTGACTTGCGTAAATTAAGAACATAATTCAATTCTTATTTTAATTTTCTTTCTCTAATCATTTATCTCATCTTTTTCTCTTTGCATACTATTACAATACTTCTTATTCCAATTATTTATACTAGCGGAGGATTATTATCCTATACCTAAACTGGAGCAGAAATGAAAAGTATAAATGCACACAATTATCTCTACATATTTATGTATACTTTTTTTTTCTTCATATAGAACATTTTTCCGATGTTGTTAATTAGATATTTAAAAAATAGGGAGATGTGAAACGAAATTAGTATATATATATGTATGTATTCTTACTTGACGCTTTGAATTAATCAATTTTGCTTTTTATTCTTGAAAACATTTTCTCTTAAGCGATTTCTGTAGTGTTGTTTTTTTATTTTTTTCTTTCTTTCGTTCTTGTTATCGTTTCCTTTCTCAAAAACAAGCAAACTAAAGGTGAATCTTTTCCCTCTGTATGTTTGTTGTTGTTGTTGTTGTTGTTGTTGTTTTTTTATTTTATTTGTTATGTTGAAAAGTAAACACGGTTCTCCTATATAAGTTATGTAAAAAAAAGAAAAGAAATAAGCGATTATTGATTTATGAAATATCAAAGATCTCTTGATTCATTATTTTTATTGATTGGATTTGAATTAAGTTTAGTTATTAGTTAAATCTTATATCGATTAGCATCATCAACGATAAAAACATGATAGTATTGATGCTTATTGTTGGGATTCTAGAATGTTAATTTTATTATGAGAATTAGACAGAAATCGTCAATATGTTCACTTACTTTTTAAATAGAGAATAAGAACAATTTATAATTATTGGGCATGTTTGATTGCCAATCAATTGAAACATTTGTATCCGATGATTGTTTCCGTCACAAACATAAAGATTTCCAAGATTATCGAATGCTAAAGCGTTTGGTGATGATAATTGATTGTTTGCATCACCTCGTCCTTAAATTAAACAATAGATAAAATATCATAGTTTTTCAACTAAACTATTATATATTTATAATACGGTATAGAAGAAAAAAAGCAGCATTTTATAGTATTGCTTTTTCTTTGTCTTGAAAGTTAAGTTTTCAATGATTGATAGGGAAGAGAAAATGTGTATTCAAAAATTTTATGTTCTTAAAATGTCGATATTCTTTGGTTTAACTGAGAAAAAGGTATTGAATGAAGAAATAAACAACATTGACAAGTGACTCATTAAAATAGAGACCTTCTACTATCGTTGTCATTATATTTTATCAATAGATAAATTATACAAAAGTTAAAAACAGAGTTCACTCTTTAGATTCCCTCCAAAAAATGAACTCACCTGCTCCACCAGCTATTGTATTTCCAATAAGGGCATTGGGTAACCATCGTTGAATGCGATTGTTTTCACTATCCGCAATATAAATCACATCAGATTCTTCATTGACCCATACATGAATTGGACTTGCTAATTTTGAATTATCATAGCCTGAAATGCCGTCTTTTGAACCAGCAACCGTGATACTTTCCTGTGAGTTCATATTTAATTTTTGGATTCGATTATTTCTCATATCAGTTATATAGAATACATTATTTAAACGATTCATATAGATTCCTCTAGGAAAATACAGATGATCCGAAGTTGATCCGTGAGCATCGATTCGACCAGCGACAACCGTACTTGTATTTGTTTCTACCGACCATCTCAATACTGAATGTGTTCCCGATTCTGTCATGTACACATTTTTCTCATTGTCAAGCCATACACCTGTACATTGTTTGCATTGATTACCTACTTGTTCACCGTTTACACCACTTTTTATCCATTTTTCAATACGGTTTTCATATCGTAATGCTACATACATAGTCAATCCATTATCATCAACATAAATAGCTGACATTGAATCTATATTAGACGCTACAGTAATAGCTGTGCTCGATGTTGAATCAAGTGAAAACATTTGAATACGTCTATTATTAGTATCCGCTACATATATGGTGTTATTTTGTTGATGAAGAAACATCCCTTGTGGTACATTCAATTGATTAGAAGCATTACCAGGTGAATTAGTACCAATTATGGTAATTCCTACAGTATTCCATGTCGCACAAGGACTGATATAAATTGCCTCGATTGATATATAAGTATAATAGAAAATGGAAACTTGAATAGAAATAAAAATATTACTGGAATACTCATGTATATTTTTCATTCTTTTGAGAAACTTACTTATTGTATAGATGAGAATCATCGAAAACAAAATCAAGAATTTTGTTATATAGCAGACGACCTGTAAAAGTGGCTAGCTTAGATGTGTTTGCCTATTCTCGTTTCTGATAAGTATGTAATACTATTAAGTGATGACAATCTTGTCTTGTTTTATCTTATTCAAGAAAAAAGAATCAAAATCATTCGCTTATAGCTAAGTCTTGTTTCGCAGTCATAAAAAATGCACTTACAAATAAAATACAGAACAAATCCATAAAAAAGACTTGAGAGATATTTCGTGAAATCAAAGACATTGTAAAAAGCAAAGGTGTGAGTGAAGCTTATCTTAATAATTATCGAGGGGTGTCCAAGGACTGAGAATTAGGAATTCCTCATCAGTTTCCTTACAGTTCCTTGCATACAAAAGGAAAAAATATGGAATATTCACGATAATTTTTGTTCTTACACTCATTTTCACTTGCAAAATTGTGAGAATCAATGATTTTATGTAAAAATTATTTTTAAAACAGTAATATCGCGACTTTCGTGAATGGTGGAGCTGTGAAGGAACCAATAGTTGATTCCCATTTCCTCTAGGAATTATCACAGCGACACTGACAATTCCTTGGCACATTAGGAATTCCTATTTCTCAGTCCTTGGACACTGCTGTCTCAACGATGGATGTGGAGTAGAGCCTATGGGGTTCAGAAATTTCTGGAACCGGACACGATCCCAGGAGAATCATTCTGACAATCGGATTTTATGTAAACTAGCCCAAGTCGAAAAATCCGACGTCAGATCTTACAATCTGAACGAAATCTTATAAGCATCAGACAAAAAATCGTCGTCTCTGACATCTTGCATCAGGTCATACTATGTTTTCTTTAAAGATCGCACATGCAATTTATTTTCAATACAAATTTGTCGTAACATTTTAAGGAGACACCCAAGTCGACTAATCCGACGACGGATTCTATCGGGCCCTAAAACATCTTACTAACCGAGGAAATCCAGTTGGATTCTGTGTTTCGAAACTATTGACGGATCCGACGGAAGAATTTTAAAAAATATCGAAATTCTATTTAGTGCAAAAGACCTTTTTAGAAGTTGAGTATAGTAGAATTTTTTGGCGCATCGGATCCCAGAGTAGGATACGATCGGATAATATCGAATTCCGACGGAATCTGTTGGTTCTTATCGGTTTTCATGTAAGATCCGATTGGATCTGATTGTAGGAATCAGCGACCTGGGAATCCCAACATGAATTTCGTATGATATATTAATGAGGTGGAAGGCGCACCTCTGTATTGGAAAGTAAGAAATACAAAAAGAAATAGTTTTTCTTAATTATGAAAGCATGAATGGAATGGAGGCAAATGTATTAGTCGAAATTTGATTTGAAGTGAAATTGTTTTTTGCGGTTGACTTTTTAATTAACAGCTTACGTATGTTAGAGCTCATTCCGGGTGAATGAATCCAACACGGAATCCGCGATTGAATCTTGCAAGATTCAACGCGCGAGCCAACGATATCTGGTAGGGTTTTGGGTTGAAGAACTACAAACGAATCCAACAGGAAATTCATATTTCATTGTTCACATTTTACTTTACATCTGAAACTAGCACTAGAGGCCAATCAGAGCCCTGAAACGGGTCTCATCCGATCCGACAGTAAGATACGATCGGATAACAATACTAGGAATCCAAATTTTGATCCACAGCCCGGATCCTACAGGAGTTCATAGGTTTTATACTCCCATGGTGAGAAGCCAGACTGGAAGATCTTACAAGAATCGTACGTTTGACCATATCTGATCTTATCAGATTAGACGAAAACTTGCCGTCTCTGATTTTTTACACTAAGTTGTATCAGAAGATTCTTGAAAGATTTTTGAAAAGTTCTGTTACCAATAGAAATATCACTGTGATATTTTAATTAAACTAATACTTAGGTCGTTCATTCCTACAATCGGATCTAAAAATGGGTTGCATCGGATCTTACATGAAAACCGACAAGAACCAACAGATTCCGTTGGATCCGTCAATAGTTCCGAAACCCAGAACCCAACTGGATTTCCTCGGTTAGTAGGATGTTTTACGACCCGATAGAATCCGTCGTCGGATTAGTCGACCTGGATTATGGCAACGCAAAGACTTTTTATTTCGATCTGGCAAAACATAACAATTATTTTTCAAATTGCTCGTCTATATTCCAAGTGAAATCAGACAGCTACTCAGTGAAAGTAAACTAATTATGAAAAATACTTAAAAATCGCTGAAAGTACATTTTTCTGTTAGCTAGTCGGCGAAAAAAATCTAAGGGTTGCCAAATGTAAAATTGTGTTCGCCCGCCAACGAAATAGTTTTGTAAGTGTCATCCGCATTTTCCCTCCTATTGTCGGCTTGAATGCTTGAACTTTCTTTTCAGAACGTGTCTTCATTAAAAGAAGACATGAAGTAGATATTAAAAATATCATTGACTATAATATATGTGCCAACTGTACAATCGTCGACATTATAGAAACCGGCTCAAACCTATGCTATCTGTTTAAAAGTGATTACATCGACTCTCAATTAATAAGTGATTTTCAAAAGAATCAGTTGCGCCCTCTAGAAATGCTTGTTACGATTCGTGTATTTTATTATACTATTTCTATCTGCAATAAGAATATTTATAAAAACAGACATCCTATGATCTATCAATTGATTTAATGCAACGAAAGTGATACTTATTTAACTTTGAACACTATTAGAAAATGTTCACATGAAATTCATAGGCACACATATCAGTATTTAACAGTAAAGGTGTTGTCTCAAGTAAAAAATAGTATCAGACGAAACAAGGAAGTGTGATCGAAAAAAAGAAAAATCTATTATTTCTTATACGCATCATGCAAGTATTATATATTTTACTTTTCAGATATCTATTATTCTATATATATATATATATATTAATACATATAATAATTTCATTAATATTGAAAGCTCATCATGGTTGACGGAGCTAGCATTGGAGCGAAACAGCAATCATCTGTAAATAATAGATCATTCAACGATCAAAATCAAACTAAAGTGAGTTCAATTTAATTTTTGTTGACTTTTTTCTAATGTATTGTTTTTATTATTTTATTAAGATCGTTCTTCGTCGATTACCACCTACATTAACGAGCGAACAATTTCTTGAAATAGTTTCTCCTCTTCCCGATCATGATTATTATCGTTTTTGCAAAGCTGATATAAGGTATTTGACTTCGATTGATCTTTTCATTTGTAACTATTTCTTTTAGTTTGGGTCAGCAATATGCTTTTTCTCGTGCCTATCTTAATATTTCTAACCGACAAGATCTAATTGTATTTACAGAAAAATTTCAAGGATATGTTTTTGTTGATAAAAATGGTAATTTTATCGTTACATATTCATTTTAATTTCAATTATTATATATCATAGGAAATGAATATATTTGTTCAGTGGAATATGCACCTAATCAATGTCGACCGAAATCAGAACAACAATTGCGAAAAGATCCGAAAATGAATTCGATTGAACAAGGTAGATAAATTCCTACAAAAATTTCCATTCTTAATTATCGTTTAGATCCTGAATATCAAACATTTGTCACAAATATGAATGCACCTCCAAGTGCTACGGAAGCATTACCAAATGCTGAAATAATGCTTGAAGAAATTGAAAAAAAACAACGTGAAATTCAAGGTAGAACATATATTTATAATTCGAAGTATTAGTAATCTTTATGAATACAGATAACAAAAATAAATCAGGCGCTACTACAACACCTTTACTTGAATTTCTAAAACGAAAACGTGAAGAACGGAAACAGGTTTGAATGGCAGATTTATGTTTTTTTCTTCTATTTAATATTGAATTTTTATTTAACATAGGAAAAAATGATGCGTATTCAGCAGGCGCAACAACATCGTAATAATAAACAATCATTTAGAAACAATCCATCAAATATACATGATGATTCAAGACCATCTAGTGGACGGGTATGCACTTTGTGATTTTGTGAGGCATGACGTACAAGAATTGTTAAACTGCGAAAGAAAAAGATTGAATCTTTCACCACTTCTAACAGATATCTTTACAATATTTTCCTTGTCTGTAACGAACCACGCTGATATAATTAATGGCATTCTCTAATTTAGAACATGAACGAGGACGATTACAATGCTTCATCACGCTATGGAGGTGGTGATAGATCAAAGTAACTATTTTTTGTTGAAAATATAGTTGAACTAATAACAAACGTTTTCTATCTAGTCGTCAACAACGTGGCTATGATAAATCAGATTATAGAACAGGCAATCAAGAACAGGTAATGGAATAATAAGTAAGCAGATATTCATTCGTTCTTTTTATCTTTTTCTTTAACAGAAACGATCTAATGCAAATGATTATGGTGGTAATAAAGCATCGAAAAATCGTGATCATCAAAATACTCGATCCAAACAACAACATAACTCGAAAGAATCTAAAGTTGTTACAAATATGAAATCAAAAAATGAAGAATCATCACAGATTGAGAATCAAGCGAAGCGTGATACGACATCATTGGATACTATCAATAACTCTAATGATAATTCTCAACAATCTCAAAATGATGAGCGACCTAATTCATCAAACAAAGGATCATCAGCTTCTTCGCAAAAAGTAGGCATTCAATTCAGCAAGAAATCTTATATGAAAATTTTTTTTTTTGATAGAATGCAAATGGTGTAATAAAGAATCGCCCTTCTATTCAAATTTATAACCCAGCTGAAAGAGCTCGATTACGAAAACAGCATAATCCATCATCATAAAACCTATTTTATAAAATGCAAAACTATTTTGTTTAATTTGTCTGACTAAACAGCTTTCTCTATATTGATCACAGCTGCTTCTGTTGCCGATTTTTGAATCATGGTGGATATTCAATTAGATGCTGATATACTTTCATATTAATATGATGTGTTTTTTTTGTCAAACTCTATCTAAAATTAATCACATTATTGACACAATTCAGACAACAATCATACTGATTGTTGAAACTAAACTAATTTAACAAAATAAATAAATGTCAACTTCTATATAGTTGATATTTTAGAAGATCAGATGATTGAAATAGAATATTATTAAGAACCCGACAATGATTAATGGGGAAAAGTTAAAAATAATTATGTTATTTAATCGGCATGATTTTGAATGTAGATGGAACTGGTATTTAAGAACAATCACATATGATTATGCTTGAATATAATTGGCATGTTAGTTTCCTTAAATATAGATACGAAAAAAAAGAAAAATTCATTGTATAATAATCAACGTTAAACAGAAATAGCACAACTCTGTTGAAAAAAGATCCTAAGAAGTAGTATTTTTATGCGACACACTTTGTAATGTACAATCTTCAAGAAAAAATTTGATTTGTTTCTCTATTCTAAGATCTTGCGAAAGAGTGAACAGTGAATAATTAGTGGGTCATTCAAACAAACTGTCCTACTGTTTGCGAAAACGACTAAATGGTATGATTCTACTTTGTAAAAAATTAAAACTCAACAGATATGTAAATCAATCTAAGAATATCTGATGAAAATAAAAATATCTTTAGCAACCTATCAACTAGCGATCATCAGGAATTATATAATCAAAGAAGTAAAACTTCTGGTTATAGATGATGAATAGTATAGAGTTGAGTATCATTTCAAGTTTCGAATTACGATTAGTAATATTTGCCGATAACATCAAATCAATAATAAACATCAGAGATGAATGTATCGTAACAACTTAGTTCCGTCAAGTATAATATTAGCTTCAATTCTGTTCATCGTCATTTTTATACATACATCAATGTCAAAATGCTAAACAATCAAGATTTTTGTTTGTCTTCAATCACTGTCAACCGTCTTTGCTCGATTGTATGTCGAATGAAAGGTATCGGAAAGGATTATTATCTCTTCAAACAAATTAAAATGCATAATTCTTGATGATAAAGTTTCCTTAGCTTACGTCTATTCGAGAATCCCTGAATTCAATAGAAATCGTTTCAAGTATAAGCTTCATTTTTCTAGCCAAGAAATAACTTCAGCAACATTTTATCATGATGCATAAACATCGATAGTAATCAAAAATGTCTTTTTGGAAATCTCAAAGATCTCTACCCACTCTCTTAAGATACATTCAATACAACATTATCAGTCAATAGAAGAACCTATCTTCAAATATCACTGAAATTTCGCTATTTGAATCTACTGAGAGAAATCTAATTTATAGTATTTACTTCAAGTAGAAAAGGAACATTCGTACCATATTATATTATTCGTTATCAAGTTTATACAAAATGTTGATAAAAAAAACTGCATTATCTATCGTCATTTTCTATTCGTTTAATAATCTTAAGGTATTCGTTCATTATGTAGTTGGATTATCTACTAAGTTCTACATATGTTATTATATGGACAATGACGAGCTACAATTCACAACATAGAGGAACACTGATGCCCAAGCTGACAATTGTATGGGTATGTGGGCAAGTGAGGGATATTGCATTTCTTGGTATTAACGCATATATACTTTGAATTTCGATGAATAAACTATAACTTTACTTTTCACTCTTTTTCGAGAACTCACCCTCATCGTTACATCAATATTATGAGTTCTACATGTACATGGGTATCGACTTAAGGATTGATTTCATTCTACTACACTAAAAATACTCAAAATTGAATCTTATATAATGACAATTCCTTTTAAAATGGATTTGTTTATTCCGATGCTTATCATCTCCATACTAGAATGATCATGTGAAGTTGTACACAATCACCTCTGTTGTCAATGTTGGATGAAAGCTCGATTGGAGAGACGCTAAAGAAAAATTCATTAAAATATATATGGATCAATGACGATCAGTGAGAAAAGAAATCATTTAATCTTATATTATTTCATATTGCACTACTTGTTTCGATAACATTTTACGATATATCATTTTCATTATGATCGTCAGAGAGTAGACTCAATGCTAAAAACTATTAAACTAATGCTAAGATCATTATCAATTGCTTCTGTTGGTTTTTTAAATTGTCATAAAAAAATACTCATTTGAGCTTTTTAAATTTTGAATTTATGAAATCTATATGTTGTTTTTCAAGAAAACGAAATTATGTATTTAAATAGAATAAATGCTTTTTTTTGGTTTCTTGACAATATGAAGAAACTTCATACTGTTGCAAAACGACAGGAAAGAGTTAACACGTGTTTGTGTACTATCAGTTAGAAATTTAACCTATACGTTTTCGTTTTCAGTCATGACTCGACAAAAATACAAAAGACGCTTTCATTTCTTATCTTACCCTTGATAAACCTATCTTACTTAGTTTTTTATGTAGCTTTTAGATTTTTATTCATTTTTCATCCTTTTTTATCACTTTTCACATAAATAGAATGTCATCATCTCAATTTGTTCGTCGTATTATATCAACAACTGAGGCTGGGCCTATTGGTGGACCATATAGGTAAATCACATAAGCAGTAACTCGAACAATGAATTATCTAAAAGAATGTCTCGTTCAGCCAAGGTGTTGTAATTGGACACACATTATATTTAAGTGGATCTATCGGACTTGATCCTAGAACTGGCCTATTTGCTGGTGAAGGTGTACAAGAGCAAGCTCGTCAAGTATAGTAACATATTAGTATAACTTTGTATTTTACTTCTCTTTTATTTAGTCGTTGAAAAACCTCGGTGAAGTTCTCAAAGCTGCCGGTGCTTCATATAAAAATGGTGAGTTAATCGAAACAGACAACTCAATATGTTAGCATCGATATTTTTGTTTTAGTTGTAAAAACTAATGTTTTCCTCAACGATATGAATGATTTTACTGCAATGAATGCAGTTTATTCTGAATGTAAAATATTTTTACTAATTGTTTTACTAAAACATCCATAAATGATTGTTGTATTATAGTCTTTACAGATCATCATCCTGCTCGATCAACTGTTCAAGTCGCTGCTCTTCCAAGAGTAAAAACAAAAATAATTTATCCTAATTAACTAATTTCATGATTTATTTTTATTTAGAATGCTAAAGTTGAAATCGAAGGAGTAGCTATATTAGGCGACATTCAAGACGAGTGACAATTGAAATTTTCTCATCTATGACTGTAATATGTGATTGCACGCTCAAAATCAAGCGATTTTTTTTTGTCCACCTTTTCTTTTTTCTTTTTTGTTCGACTCAGTCATACGACATTAACAATGATAGAAAAATGCAAACAACATACAAGCAAATTAATTGCTTGTTCATTCCATCATTTACGAGAGGGGAAAATCCGATTAAACTATTGTTTCTCCCGAGAGATTGTTTTTGATCGTAATCAAATGTCGAATATTGTTTGCATGCAAACATGTCACAAAATCAATTGATTTAGTGAGCTGAATATTTGTCTTTTTGAAATAATATGGAAAGTAGAAGCTGATCCACTGTTAATTCACAAGACAACTTGGACGTAATACAAAGAAAGAAAATATATATATATGCGCAAATGAATGTGTCTGAAGGTTAATAGTAGAAGTAGAAGAGAGCTATGACTCAGACATTATATGAAAAGTTTTCTACTGAAGTGGACTAGATATACACATGAGAAGATGAAAAAGAAGTTATCGATTGTTTAGGAATCCTTGAGCACAAACAAACAAGTTAACTCTATAATTCAAATCGGAGAAAAAGAAAAACTTTCCAAGATGACAAAATCATTACCTAATTCGGGACACGCGTGTACACGAATAATACTAACTTATAGTTTACAAAAGGATGGAAACCATGAGGAGCACTGTATAAGTCAATCTCCAACTGATTCTGTGTCTATTGTGATAAGCAGTGGGAGGCAAAAAAAAAATGATTCAATTAGAGCAAAAAAAATGAGCAAACTCAATCATATACAAACACATCGACAAATAAGAGAAAGCAAGAGAACTATTGAGGCATTAATCATTGATGTAGTGTTGCACCTCTTACACTTGTCTAAATATAAGAAAAAGATGTGCTCAATTAATTATAGATGATGAACAGAAAAGAGACAATGTATAGAATTACCTGAATAAAATAGATCATATATTTTTACACGTATCAATCAATACTTTGCTGAAATTGATTGATCATGCGCGAGTAACATGTCAGAAATGTTCACTATTATCTGCCATCTTATTACCAAAATACATCAAGCTTCTTACATTGATAGTGTATTCATTCTAGCGGCTAAGATAAAAGTAATGTACATCCAATTTTTTCTCATTAAACTGTATTATATTTAATCGAAATTAGCTTTGTTAAATTGATGAAAGATTTTTAGTTTTCATTGTCTGTCAAGTGTTGACAATCGATCATCCGAGTGATAATAGAGAATATTATATATATATATGTGAATAATGATGCGCTATTTCATGCAATTATGTCATTGAGATGGATAAATGCGAGCACACTGGGTATTCACGCGTCAAACTACTTGCCAATATTGTATGAGTGTAAAATGGGTGTGAGATTCCTCAAAAATAAAATTTGAAGAAATTATCATTCTATAATTGTCATCTTAACTTTAGAAGAGAGAACAAGATGAAGCATGTGAATGAATAATCGAAACTTATTTTAGTTGATATGTGTAATCAGACGAGAAATTTAAATGATTCAAGAAACAGCAGGTTTATTCTAGTAGAAAATGTATTATTAATAATTATTTGGAAACTAAAGAGCTATCATATATGATAAAACGTTTCCTTGTAAATCTTTGAATTTTGTATAAAAGCGAAAGCGTCTTTCTGCCATTTTGTTTTCACCTTGTGATATTTGAAACAAGTAAGTACGATATTCTTTTGGTCCATGAATCAATTACAAAGTAGTATTTCAATACAATTAAGACCATTCAAAGCATTCCACATCAGAAATAGGAATAGTTTCTTCAATTCTAGCCTGTTTGTGACCTTTTTTTTTTATACCGAAAAGAAATGATTAAGTACTAATCAATTCCGAACGCTGATTTTCTTTGAAGTCTATTTGTACACCATTGAAACAATTACCAAATGATAAATTCTGAACCAATGCATCGGATAATTTGATACCATCTAATGATGTCAGAATAGCACAGTAGTCTTCATATATTGTTGTCTTTGTGTTTCTCTAGTCTCATAAAAGTCAATCAATTAATTATTTATTCGCCTTTGACAAACACTCGCCTCATTTGGAAATATGAGATGAATCGATCAGAGAAAGAGTAAGCAATGGCTAAGACTGCTTTTCTTATTCGCTAGAAAAAAATACAAACGAAATAACATAATTGGGTGCAGATTACGAAGAAAAAAAAAGATTGTAGAGAACGAGTGAGAATTTTCTTTTTTTTTCATTCTCATTCGTATTTTGATTGGCCCATTAACGTAGATATCAGGCTTGTTGAGCCAATTCCTTCCATCTCTGCCTGTCGCTTTGCCCGACATGTTCCGATTGGGTTAGTTAGTAGGCAAGAAAAAAAAAACAGAAATCTCATAGAAGCTTCCAAGCATTCTCTTATTCGTCTGATTATTAATAAATTAGTTCCTGAAGTTTTCTCTCTACATTTGTCTATGTTAACACTATCATCAACAGTCGATTGATTTTACATCATGAACTTGGCTCATTATCCTCAACAACTTTCTTCAACGAATACTCGAACAACAACATTTGCTATTCAAGAACTTCTTAATCTAACATCAACAGATCTCGCAGCTGCTCGTGCCTATGCTGATCATCAAGCATATACAGCCTACCTATCACGATCAAGTTTATTTCCTTCTTACCAACATTCAACAGAAACATTTACTAATAGAGATATATCTATAACACCAACTCATCAACCACATACGAACTTTTTTCAACCATTTTCATCAACAAATAGAAATACTTTGTTAAAATCTTTACCGGGCAATATAGGTATGATTGAATAATAAATTTTTGTTTTGTATCCATAAGAAAACTTGAATTATGATTCTTTTCATATTTATTTAAGATGAAGATGAGAAGATTATTAATAATGCTAATGAATTTGATAGTAATAATGGAAAATTCAATACAAATGGAACACAGAGTAACATTTCTAATAAGAGAAAACAATGTAAACGTAGGCATCGGTAAGTATTTTCAATAAAAGAAAAAAAACAATTATTTTTAATTAATAAGGTTTATTTTTTTCTTTCTATGGATAGAACTACATTTAGTAGTAATCAAGTTGATGAATTAGAAAAAGCATTTAAAGATGTTCATTATCCTGATATATTTGCACGAGAATTACTTGCTGTTAAAACTGATCTTCCCGAAGATAGAATACAGGTTTGTAATGACAAAGTTTTTAATTGTTTGATTAATTCTCTAGTTACTGAGCCATCATTATCGCACAATGTGCGTATGTTTCTATTCTAACACGCACACCAGTCTTGTACATGTTTCTCGATATTTATTATTCTACATCGACAGCATAAATAATCGCTCAGCGTGATGTCTTTAACCTTGTTCTAATGAGCATTTTTTTTTATATCGGTTGGTAGAAAAACTGCAATAACATATGTGTTCGATTGAATCATTTTATGACTATCAATGCGAGCGTATTAGATTTAGTCTGTTTACTAATTGACATAATTTTTTCTACGAGTTGACTTGTTTTCGAAGCTGTTCATTTAATAAATTCTTCGTGTTATAGGTCTGGTTTCAAAATCGTCGAGCTAAAGTAAGTTTTCTAGATTTTATCTTTTTTTTCTAGTTGTCAAAAAAAATTGAATTGTTTATTTTTTAAGTGGCGCAAAACAGAAAAAACATGGGGAAAAGCTACAGTCATGGCTGAATATGGACTTTACGGAGCTATGGTTCGCCATTCACTTCCGCTACCAGATACAATAGTTAAAACAGCTAAAGATGGCATTGATACGTCATGTGCACCATGGCTTCTTGGTATGCATAGAAAATCCTTAGAAGCAGCTGAACAATTGAAAAACATGGTTAAATATAACGGTGGACAAGACGACGACGACGACGACGACGACGACGATGATGATGATGATGATGATGGCTGCAGCAGTACACATTCGAGAAAATCATCAATGCATATAACAGAAACAATTAAAAGTGAAAGTATTGCTGCACTTCGTGCTAAAGCTCAAGAACATAATGCGAAGACAACGATAATAAATAGTTGTTAATAATCAATATGAGTTTTCATTTTTTGTTGTTGTTGTTAAATATATATTGGTTTTTGAGAATAAACAAGGAAAAATAAATTCAAACCGTTTGATTATCGAGCTGTTTTGAAATACTTCATTGTGATCAGGTATTTTTCTTCCATAAAAGTGAAAAATCTCCGGAAAAAATCAAGAGCTTCAGGATGTCATTCTTAAAAATGACACAAGAAATTGGATATTTGTAAATTTTAATAAAATGTATGGCAGACAAAAAATTTAGTTAATAATTAAGCTCTACAAGTGTCTATTATAAGCAATAATAATTTTATTTGAAATTTTTAAACTTGCTTTTGCTTTGTCCATCAAGAAAACTGTAAAGAATCGAAACAAGAACTACGAATAGCATGAAATATTTTATCTACTGTCGCACGCATATTTGATAATCGCTCATCACATTATAATAAAGTCTGTAATAACAATGGTACAGTTTTGTGGAAGAGAATTTTATCGTGTCTCAAACTTACCCTTTTCACATCCTACGATACTTGATATAGTAGTATGTCGTCGCGAGCAAATCTCTCATAGGCAGAGGCAAAAATATAAAGATATGATTTTTATTCCAAAGAGCAATATATTAATTTTAAATGATCTCTAGAAAAATGTGTTTGTGCACATAGATGAGGACTATAAGAAGAACCTTTTTTTTTAATATAAACTCACAAGTATGCCATTCATTTTGATCTTTTTAATTATCTCATCATCATTTGAAAAAAATCAGAATTTGTTGTACAATTCTACTTATGAGATTTGGATTATTAAAGAAATTTTCAAACGATGTAAATAAGTTGTTGTGTATCTGCAATATATCAATCACCATGTATAGTGTGAAAACAAAGTTAGACGTAATTCAGTGATTTTTAATGACATTGCTCGATAATAATCTGTCTTTTCTATAAAACGACTAAAGATATTCCATATTTATCCGTACTCTTTCTCTTTCAGAAGCTCCTAATTATACGTGACAAAACTCTATGTACAATGCACCTTCTTAAATCTATAAGAAAAATTTTAGTTCAATCCAAAAGTGTAGCTATCTAGAATTTGATTAGAATTTACTCTAAAACTTTCGTTCGTTGTAAAAATTCAAGAAATCTATAGCATAGATTTTATCTTCAATTATTGGTTTACATGGCATCCTTCAGATAATTATGTACCTGCTAATGAAATGATTGCAGCATTGCCAATATTATTTCAATATGCAAAAAAACTGTGTGATTGAAACAGACGTGCAATATTTCTGTTAAACATAAACCTTAAAAATGACGATATTCTACTCCAATTATGTTTCACTAAAGTCAGTTTTTTAAAAGCTAAAAAAATATATCTATGAAATCAATTAAGTACTATAGACAATATTCGAAATTTTATTTTCATTAACATCTTATCGTAGAAATATTATTGTCTTAGAAAATTCTACACATCAGGTTTTTTGAAAGAAAAGTCCTTGATGTTAGAGTATCACTCAGTTATACGAATGAACAATTTCTAATAAATTTTAACATATCATAGAATTGAATTTTGGTTGTTTTTCAAGAAAATCAATTTTAAATGATTAATGGTGACTATATATTATCTATTGGACATATAATAAAAATCCAGTCATAGTACATAACAGAATTTTAAATCAAACTACAAGACCTTCATAGATATTTCCATAAAGTAATTGAACTTCAATTTCTGTGCGATAGCTCGTTCTGAATGCCGTTTCAACTGTCAAAATACCTATGCGCAACTTATAATTGATAGATAAGAGAAAATTTTGCAATGCCAATGCTTAATTGATTTGATTTAGAAAATAAATGATTTTATGATTTCGATGGTGTTCATCACTAACTAGAAGATCAAGTAAAGTATTCATAGCATTTAGAAGCATGCGTAGTATTTAAGCATAGAGATGAACTAAGTCCACCGAAGTTAATAGTATAAGCTACAAATGTACATCCATCTTGTATGATTCAACAAATGATTCGAATTATTTCTTGCATTATTTAACAAGTATTAGAATTATTTGACTTTACTAAAATCGTAATGTTGATGAGGATAACATTTTTATGTGTACTCAAATAAATTACTGAAATGATTGCTAAGTTTCACCGCATCGACATGTTTTATGTCACTCTATTTTGAAGCTCATATACAGTAGAAATTATGTTGAGCAGGCACGAGTGACTTTTAGTCTAATAGGTACCAATAAAAATTAGTCTGACTTCGAGATTTAATTTCTACGAATAATAATGTAATTATCCAATAACGTCATGGTGTATTCATTTTGAATTTGCCTTGAAGTATGTTTATAAGCGTTACAAAATTAGAAATTTTGAACCGTGAATATAAATAATATTCAGATTAACATAAACTATATCTCGACCTCAAAAGATCATAGAGTAATATAATATATTGTCTATCAGATCAATTACTATGTAAAAAAATATTGGCGAAACTATTATGCAAACAGTGGAATTTTGATTTCGGTCAAATTAATTTTATTTCCTATATTATAATTTGTATCCATCGTATTAAAACTTGAGAAAGATTTAAATAATTGACGAATAATAAGCTGAAGTAAATATCAAGAACTTGATGATTTAAATCGAATAATTACAATAGCGAAAAATAATTCTTAACCATCCTTATCTGATCCATCAGCAGCATTTTTATTTTTATTTCGACCATCATAGTTAGCATATCGTCTTAGTATATGTTATTTAAATTAATCTTTAGCAAATTAATCATTACATGTATGCTGTTTATCACTTACGGCAGATGTATACAGTTGACATTAAAAATTAAAAATAATCTGTTAATATTCCATGTTTTTATTTTATTTTAAATTATTATTATTATTATTTAAAGCAATAGAATATTTGAGGAAAATTATCAAAAACTAACAAAATTTATGAATGAAAAATAGTTGATACATGATTTGTTGTCAAACAAAGACACGACTCCATTACGTGTACGTCAACATTTTTACTAGATTCAGATTTGCTTAGCTATCTATTCGTCTGTTCATCTACGTATTTTGTGAAACACGATCACAAGAAATATAGAATTGGATAGGATAGAAAAACATTTTGAATCTAGTTAGCTTCAGGTTTATTTTAATATTCTGTTTTACGTTTTAACATATTTGATAAATAATCAATCGAAATATTATATTTTTGAGTCAATTTACATTGTGATAAACCATTAATCTTGTTACTATCGAAAAATGATTGTACGTATTATTGCAAAGTCTCCTCGTGCCATGATATCATTTTTTAATTCGCACCTACAGTAGTCGAATCATACAAAAAATGTACTTAATAGTATTATATAAGAAGAAAAAGACAGAATAGTAAGAGGTCACAAAATATGTTCATAATGTTGAGATTATATAAGTCAAAGGGACTAAAAAAGAAACTTTCACTTTTCAGAATAAGGAGGTGTTCATTAGCAGGGGTTTTACTAGATCATTCGAGTTTAAATTTTGTTCTTGCGGCTTAGTTCTATCAAGAATGATTATTTTATTTTGACTCTTTTCTAAATATAATTTTTATTCTATAAATATTTAACGTCATGAAATAATTCGCCAAAAAATTGTCTTGCAAGATGACGATCAGTTTTGTTGGCTAAAAACATTAGCTGTATTCAATGTAATAGATAAGAAAAAATAAACAGCTCGAATTTATTATAGTCAGGAAGACCTGAATTAATTATATTCGATAAATTTTCTTTTGTGCTAAGTAAAAACAGCGAGATGTGAAAATATTTTTCTGATTTTTAGTAACGTCATTTGGCTAGACTCTTTTTTATCGTCAGTTTTCAAGCAAAATTGTACGCTTTGATAAAGTTGACTTTGAAAAAGAAAACGGTTATTTCAACATTGTACGTGCACCATTCTCTTTTGTGTAATGATGAATTAATGTCGAACATTTCACCACTATTTTTACCTTTTTTTGTACTATTATTAGAGATTGAAATAAGATTTGAAAAAACCAACGTACAGAAATGCTTTGATCAATTCTAATTATAGTTTTTTCCCGAAGAAACAACGGAAATCACGTTTTTAAATAAATTACCCACACAGCAAAAGCGACGAATACAATATAATCGGTTGCTCAAGAGATTCCCTGTAGAGGGCTCTTTTGATCCTTGATCGAAGCGTATGAGTAAATTTAGAAAATGAAAAAAATCAGTAGACATTGGTTTTTTCTTAAATTTAGTAACATTTCCGAGAGAATATAAATTTAAGAAGAACCAATTAATTCAATAAGACTTGCAGTAGTCATCATGTTTCTATATATTTTAATCGAGTTCGACAACATACAGACATCTATTTTTAAAACATAAAATAACAACTTAGTAGGATCTCATGCACTGTTCAAGTACATAAAGAGTATCAATTGTGTGAGTATAATATGCTGAGAAGGCTTCTTCTATGCCGATAGTCTACTTCATCTTATGTAATATGAAGTTTCATTTATATTTATATTCATAAATCTTATGTTATGATTAATGATGATAATAAATCTGAACATTTTATTTTGATAACAAACATTTTTCTCAAATTCAATGATTAATAACACTTTAATTCAAATTTAATTTAATGGTGATTTTTCAAATTAAGATCATTTTTGTTGATCAATGATGTTTCGTACGGAATCTACTATTTTAGATCAATAGATGATTTCATTTTGATAAATTTGGCATGGTATTGAACATGAATGACAATTAATCTAGAGAAAAAACTATCAGTGTATTATACACGATCACACTGTCCGAATAGATACAATAGTTTTATCGGTCTCTTTTTTCACTAACTATACGCCTTTCATCATAACTTTTACTGATTATAAATCACAGTGGAGCTAAAATATCCGCCATAATTATGACTACTATTCAATAGCGTGTGACAGATAATTAATGTAATAATAAGAAAATCTATTTTACAAAATCATTGTTGTCTATACAAAGTTTTCTCTTTCTATTATAAATGTTGTCTTTTTTTCTTGTACTACAATTCATTCAAGATCTTTGCCTATCCACTTAACATGATAATACTTAACTTACATAAATTCTTCTTTCAAAAAGTAACTAAAATAATTCGAAACAAACGATCAAAAGTAACTACTATTCGATTCATTCTTGTCAATAATACTCTTATAATACACGCAATATAGGCATAAATCAATGACGAATTTAATGTTCTTCTATACACGTATGGCTCCAGTCCATAGTCTATATATTAACTGAAAATTGTAGGTCGTGTACAGCTAAGGAAAGTTTATCCAAGAACATCATTACGCAAAATAACAACAATACATAGATAATAAACAAGCACATGACTTCTGTGCGTTTCTACGTTCTATTTTATGCCTTTTTTTGTTGTGAAACTTTTACTGTTTGATTCACATTCTACATTGATTTATTATTGTCACTGCTCAACAACTACGTACAGAAAGAAAAAGAATATTGCACTTGATGTGTTTGCATTACTTCTTCGAGAAAAAGAAACGAAAACTGTTCTTTTTTCTTCTCTTTCCTTTTTTTTCTTTGAGATTTTAACCATCTTCTCAATTTTTAATTGACTCTATGACAAAAAAAAATCGAAAAAGGGTCTGCTAGAAGGATATCAACATTTACGTATATTACAGAAGGTTATTCGATACTCACTATTGTCGTATTCATCTAACCTTACACAGCAGAAGTAAACTATACCATATACCAGTATTAGTTTTATATAAGACCTGAACCACTGAACAAAAAGCAAAACAATACAAGTGAATTGAAGCCAAAAATGATTACTCACAATATTGAAATAAAGGTATTATAGATGTGAAACGGGGAAAAGAAACTTTTTTTTTCGTTTTTTTTTGTTATAAAACAGTTCATAAGCAAGTCAAAGAATTCAAAGAAAAGTAAGTTAACTTGTAAAATGGGTAGACGAAGAAAAAACTTCGAGTACTTTTTCTAAGCAATAAAAACATGAAATAAGTAAGCATTTTCGTTGATTTTTCGTACGTTGAATGAAAAACTATTGAGTTTTTATTTTTGTCGTCAACAGAAACTATAACTCACAGGAAAGAACGATTTTGCTTGGTTTTATTTTTCATTGCATTTACAAATATATTAATTATCTTTATGTAATAACATCTGAGAAAAAAATATTCATTCTTTTAATATTAAAACCATTTTTATTTGAAGTGGTAGAAAAGACAAACATTGAATACACATGCCATGAGGTCTACTTATGCGCTTATTTTCATGATTGAATGCATTTTATTTGTTTATTTAGGGTACTGTTTCGCTAGTGGACAAACTCTAGTTTAAACTAAAGTCTAATGGCTGGTCGAGACGATCAGCATTATCATCAGAAAATTCATTATGCTTCAATTTTACCGACAGCTTCTAATTCTCACACTCACAAAGAATCACATCTACTGACTCACAAACCTACAACGCAGCAAGACAGATCCAAAGCAGTATGACAGTTATTCAATATACGAATGAGATAAATATGAATATTTTTTTTTCTTCATTTAGCTTTATCTCGATTTTGAAAGTGCATTTCAAGATGACACAACAAATCAAGATTATTTTGGTTTGCAATTTCCTGAACATTCTCATCAAAATACTCATCAGTTAGCTAATTTTCATCTTCAATCAGTTGAAACAATTTCTGAAGTTAAAAATTCAAATTTTTCACCTTACGTTCGTTATCATGCCTCACGTGAAACTAGTCATTCGTCAACACCATCGGATACACCGCCACCTTTTCCATTACGACATAATCAACGTTCGAGTCCTTTTGGAGCGATGCCATCATCTCATTCTCATCATGTAACTTTTGCAAATGACCATAGAAATCTTAATCGAAATTTTTCGAATTTAAAAATGATTTCCTCAAACGATAACAAAGATATACCAATACCATTTACTCCTGATGCTATTCTACTTAAAACAAAACAACAGCCACAACAACAACAACAACAACTACTACAAGAAACCACTGCTAATTCCTCTTCACAATCAAAATTAATATTACCGCAATATTTTTTTGTCAAATATTTAGGTCGAGTACAGTGTGCTCAACTGTGGGGTGCTAAAGCAGTGCGTGCTCCTATCGATGATATGGTGCGAAGTGCTCGACAATTTTCATCTATGAGTGAAATTCCTACATTAGAAGCGTGTGTTAATACACGTGGCCTTACATTAACCCATCAAAATTTGGCAACACAAAATAAACAAAATCATTCGCGTAATCCTAGTCCCGAAAGACACCAGCACGGTCTTATTCCTCTTGAAAATATATCTTATGCTATGCACGATATCAAATATTCTAAAATAGCATCTTGTATTGTACTACGTCAAGCGAAATCATCATCTCCTATTCAAAAGAATACAACCGAAACATTGACTGAATGTTATACTTTCTTATTTCAATCAAAAGAACATGCACATAGATTTGCTCTTGCTCTTGCAGAAGCATTCAATACACAAAAACAACCAGTAAGAACTTCAAGGCAAAATAATGACGAACAAAAAGATGGACGTTCGCCTCAACGTCATTCACGACATCGCAGTGCTCATCGTCATGATAGAATACGCACTGCTGGCAAATATGATCGTCAATATTTAGGAGATACAGAAGTGTGATAAAAAAAATATGGCTTTTTTTTAATTTTAAATTAGTCTTTCATTTACCAGTGATGTCAGAACAATCATGCAGGTCATGAGGAAGAAAGAAAAAAAACAAAGATTTCAAAATAATTTATTATTATTATTTTGTTTTATTTTAAAATTAAACAGTGAATTTTTTTATATATCAGCTTTGCTTGGTTTTAGCAAATATTTTTCATTACGAAGTCTTTTTCATGTCAATAAAGGTATACGAAATTTAAGAGTATTCTAATTAATATTAACAATTAAGATGTATAAATTTATTTAAAATGAAAATAAAGTACAAGAACTTGAAGAAACACTTGAAATTTACATCGTGATGAAAAGAAGAAAAAAATAGGGTTCTAGTGCATTCAAAAGAATATGGCTTCTTTTTTCTCTCCTCGAAATAATTTATTGGTTCCTTTTTAGTAAATATGTCATGTTTCTGACGCGTGTCTCCTTATTGACACTATTTTATTCTTTAAATACTCATAAACTATGATACCTTATACATTCTGTGTTTAGTTTTATATTACACGCATAATTTCGTCAATCTAATGTTCATCTCTGACATATATTTAAATCTTAATTTAAACGAAAGATGAGCTAAAACGATGCTAAAATTTGTTGTAGTTAGATAAAATTATTCGAGATTTAAATAGTTTCTTCAAAATGTTTTTATTACTTATTGGTTTCTAACCAAGAATGATAGGGACAAACAAAATCGATGGAATAGACGTGTTTTATCAGATAATTTTATTATTTCCAGCCTTATAAGACATAGAGACAAATATTAGAAAGCTCGATACTTCTTGCTGGATAAAATCCATAGGCTCCTGTGTAGTAATAAAAACAAAATATTTCAAGATTTATTATTATAATATTCAATGAAAATCGATGAATTATACAAAGATCATGTGAATTCTTTTTGACGAGTTATAAATATGCTTCATTTCTTTTTCGTTGTGTAATGTTTGCTTCAGTAATTTACTGTGTATAAATCGAGCATATAGTGATGAAGCCACGAGGTAGGTAAGTTTGTTTGAGGCCAAAATTATTCAGTCTAATTGACTTGTCAAGGAAAATGTCAGATCAAGTAGAGTGCAAATAAAGAAGAATATTTTTAAAAATTTATTAGTACTTAGAAGTATGGTTGACAGAGGAGCTAGAAATCGTAGAAGAGATTGAGTTTCTTTCACGAAACATTGAGTCTTCTTTCTGAGATACAAAAATTTCAGGATAATGATCGACGTATATATATATTTCTTTCTTTTCTAGCATTGACAGATGATGAAGTCACTTTCTCTCCAAAATTGTTCCTGATTCGCAATGCCTGAAGTATTCTTTCTTTTTTTTGTAGGTATTACGCAGTCAGTAGAATATGTTGAATTTTCTATATTAATGTCTTTGATTTTATTCTTAATTTGCTTTTACTTTTTGAATTTTCATGCAAAAAGAAACAATAAATTCAGACATATTTTTATTTTTTTTTGTAATCTTAACATCTTTGAGTTCTTTGGAATATTTATGTGTATGTGTGTTCATTTTGAAAATAAATTTCAAGCTAGTAACAATAATTATCATTGGATATTAATAATATCTATATTTATACAAAAGATGTGAGGAATCTTTATCAACGAAGAGTTCTCTTCTAATATAATTTTATACAATTATCAGTTAAAAATCAACTATTCAGTTTAGTAGAGAGTTTTTCTTAGTTCAACTTTTCTATTGTCAATGAAAATGATTGACTAGAAAATGTTTCTTTTAGGTTCTTACCAATATAGATGACAAGTGGGAACAAAGAACCATGTAAAGTAGCATTAGATAATTATTACTTGATTACTTTGATAGAAAAGAATTGCATCTTGTGTAATTGTTTATCAGCATGTTTTTCCTTTCACTATGTACATTAAATCGAGATATATACCCGTCGTTCAGAAATTAGCAATTCAAGTAATTCAAGAAAGTCAAGTTAGATTCATTTTTTCGAGTACCCACATCGGAATTGTATATGTCGTTGTAATCCCGTTAGTAGTGGGATTGTGTGTGACTATGTTTAAAGACATATCATTACCGAATGCCTTGAATCTTCACAAGATTTTACCTCATTAGTATTGAAAGTGCAATGGCGCAATGACAATTAGTGCTGTTTTAATTAGCGAGAATTATAAATGAATGATTCTAGATTAGATAAAAAAATATTTCGTCGCGATAGACTTATTATTAGATTTCATTATAAATCAATAAATTTACAGAAAAAAATCTGATAAATATTCTTTCCTTTTGGAATATGAAATTTCCAAACCTTGAATTGTATTCTTTTCCAATGAATAGCTTATTAGTGTGATATACTCAGTTAGAATTTAATCATAAACCATTGAAGATCTTAACTGTAACTCATATAATTTTATGATTTAAGCAAATCATAAATCCAATCTTCTTTGATATTGATTACAAAAAACCAATAGAACTATGATCATGTGTGAAAACAAAAAGAAATCAGATGTTCTTATTCGAATGTCTTAGTATTAGAAAACTTATTCAGCATTGTTCTGTGTGTTGTGGCTTTCTTGCTTTTTGTTTTATCACTTATTTGACTGGCTTTAGCGTGTGTATGTAAAGACATAAATTGCAGCTAGGCTGAATGTTAGTAATGTTAGTCTAATAAGAGGGGGAGAATATTAGAGAAAGAGAGAGAAATAGGAAAAGACAATTGTTCAAGGCACAAAGCAAAGAGTGAATCTTGTCTTCCGATCAATTGTTCCAAAGTATCTACTCATCTTTTCTCGTCGCTCTCGTCAATTTGGTTGTCGTCATTCGTAGACACTCATAAAGACAGTGAAAAAAAGAGGGAAAGAAAAGAAGGATGATCAAAAAAGACCAAGCGTGAGATAAAAAAAAATGCAATTTTCCTTATGTGTATTAGCATTAGACAAGAGAGAGGGTGATTCGATCGTGAATTCACATCTCATCGTGTTGCGCGCGATCGAAATGGAACGCATGTGTGCGCACAAAAAGGAATACTAATAAAATATTTTTGTGTCTTTTCCGTTCTTTCTAGTTCCTTCTCTTCGAATCTGATGATAGATGCATCTATTTGCTTCGTGTGTGGTGTATTAGCTCAAGGACTAGGAATGTTAGTAAAGAAACGAACGACTTCAAATGCGAAGCGGTCTAATGTGTGTTGTGTATGCTCTGCAGTCATAAATAATAATTTGAACACAAAAAGAAGAAAAAGAGAATGAGAGAGAGAGAGAGAGAGAGAGAAAAAGAAAGAGATGTTGCGTGCTAAGTTATCTACTCAGAATCTAACAGCAAAATTGAACAACAATAGTAGTCTTTCTCTAAATGCTTCGACTTTGTTTTATGCATTAGGTATATATGAGTGTGTGTTTGCATTTTAGATGATTTGACACATCATCAACATCATCATCATTTCTATCACCCTTGTGTCTCGTTACACTTAGTTCATTGGCACTTTTTATTTTTTATTGTATTCGCTAGTCGATTTTAACACAGGGCCCTATCGCGGTTGCGCAGTGACGGCGCATGGATGGGTAATCTTCATCATAAGGCACTGATGATCTCTGCTTCGGTCAGTGCCTATACTGCGCCTGCACTTATGACCGTTTGTTTACTTACTGATTATTGGATATATGGAAAACAAACAAGATTAGCACAAACTCCAATAGTAAAAGCAGGAGATTTACGAATTTTAAATTTTACTCATCATCGCATTGGACTATGGAGAGAATGTATGAGAGAAGCAATAGATATTCCATATACATGTGAGATTGTTAAATATTCGAAAACAGAAGCAAAATTAGAAAAAGGTTTCAAAGCTGTAGCATGTAAGATTTCAAATTCTATTTTTACCAATTTTGTTCTTTGTTTTAATTTAATTGAATTGTAAGTTATCGGTTTTTTTTGCTCTAAATTAGACCGATCAGCCCCAAGTATGGCTTGTTTTACAGCTGCATCTGCTCTTTTAATAGTGGCTATTTTTCTATTTACACGTGGTCTATGTAAACGACGTCGAAAGGCTGTCTTTTTCATCTCAGGACTTCTATTTTCTATCTCAGGTAATATTCAAAATCTGGAATGCTTTTCAAGTTTTCTGTTTTTGTTTTTATTGTTCTATTTAAATAAATAGGTTTACTAACAATGGTTGGTGTTACCTTATACGTTTCAATTACAACTGAAGAATCGGTTAAAATTGATCAAGATTTTCCGGTGATGAAATGTTCCTATGGATTCTCATTTCTGTGTGCCGTTTTATCATTTATCTTACAAGAATTAACTGGTGTTTTAACTGTGTATTGGTTCATATATCGTTTTCGTGCATTAGTACGTAAACAAGAAAAATTACGTGAACGTACCCGTCAACTGATGGGTAATTGTTTATCAATGACAACTGCTTTACCACTAAATCTTGTTGCATCGTCTCAAATGAACGATAATTCAAAATCCATATCAAATCGTTCAAATCAAAATCATGTACGCTATCAAAATGCATCGAATGATATCACAAATCCTATACTATATAAGCAACAGTCAACACAACAACAACAGCAGCAGCAGCAGCAGCAGCAGCAACAACAACAACAGCTACAACAACAACAACAACAGCAACAACAACAGCCGAGAAGACGTTTACCATTTGATACATCCTATTCACCACCACCAATACAACGAATCGATAAGGCACCTTATCCATCATATTCACCAGTACAATCACCAACACTTACTTATGGAGATTATTGTCGTGTTTTAATTCGTGCTGAAGATATGGATTTACTTACACAAATGGTTAAATCCAAATCGCAAGCACAATTATTAGCAAATTCAAGACCAGCAACACCAGCACCCGCAATTAATACAAAAATTTCAGTAAATTCACACGTATCCCGACACAATAATGATAATGCAACACGACGCAATACAAGAAAAGGCGTTAAACGAACTACATCTGTTTGATTTTATCTTTTTGTCTTTCTTTTAGCAAGATTCTCTTTTTTTCTTCTTTATTAGTTGTTATTCTCTATTCCGTGACTACTATTTAATTTTCAATCAAAAAAAAGCATTTACACATGAAAATCCATGTGCCTTTGATCTTCAGAATAGTTTTACTTCAAGATTTTTCAAAAAAAATTTCTGTCTCGATTATTTTAAGCACAATGGATTACACCTGTTTAGAGTTTATTCACCAATATATACTTCAAGATTTGAGTAAATATTCTATTATTCCGCTGTCAATATGCTGCCTGTCGTCGTGCCATGTGGTGACTCTATTTTATTCGTGAATCAACAGACTCGTTTTCTTCATTTTATTATTTGCTTCAACGATATGCTGTTGTTGAGTTTGCTAAAGATGCACATGCTCTGTGGTTGGCATGACTCTGAATTACACAAAGACACATCAACACGTCCTTCTACTTTCATTCTCTTATTTTTTTTACATTTGGCATCGCCGATCACAAACATACACACATACTTGAGTAGTTGAAGTAGAAGCAGAAAAAAAAGAAACTTTTCGGATTAATATAGATGCAGAGAGAATAACATCGTAAAAAAAAACATAAAAAGGTAACGACAACGAAAACATTTATTAAGTCATATTGGCAAAAAAAAAGAAATAGAGAAATATGAATTTTGAATTAGCTTGTCTGATTTCTACACAATGAATTTATTTGTTTTCTTCGTTTTTAGATATTTTCTTTTAATATTATGGCGTACTCAAATATAAGTTCACATCCACGAACAACATATTCAGGTGTTTCTCAAGATAGTATTCCATATAAAAAGCCAACATATTCATTACAACAACCAACATATTCACATGCCGAAGAACGCCATATTTATGAAGAACAACCACACTATTCCAACGAACAAAGTATCGCTATAAATAATCGACCAGGTGGACAGGTTTGTGATAATTTTTATTTTTACTTTTTCTACGGAAATAGAAATCTCAGCGATGAGATAAATAAAATGGTTGCATTAATTTTCACATATTTGAAAATATTGCCTATGAATAAGTCATTTGAAATTCTAATTATTTAAAATAATTATAATATTAATTTTTGTCGAAGGTTCAATACCACGTCAAAGTGAACGTAGGTATCAAAAGAATAAATAAATAAAACATAAAGTTCTAATATTATCATTCATCGATATTTTGTGTGTGCTCGCATTTGCCGTAAAAAGAAGCTTTGGGGCATAGCTTTCAATCATATTCATTTTTTTTATTTTCTAGGAAGAAAATATATCTGAATTGACTGCAAATAGTTGCTTCTTTTATTATTTAGCTTTTTCATGTAATTACTGGGTACTTAATTCAGGTTTTATCGATAATATTTTTGTTTTAAATATTATTCTAAAAGAACAGCGTTAAACCCACTGATCGACTGCTATCCAATATTGGCATACAAATACACATGTGCCTAGATTTCTCTTCGCAATAAAATGGAAAAATAAAACCGCAAAACAGAATTCGTATACACCTTTTATTTCATGCATTTCCCTTTCTCTCTCTCTCTCTTTCTCTTTCAATATTTGACACTGAGACAACATAGAAGAATAAATATACAGTCCTCAATTCGAACACGCCTTTATAATATTCATCATCATATGGGTATTTGCTATCACTCAAATTTCTCCTACTGATAAGATCTGGATGTCCACTCTTCTTCTTTTTTGTTTTTGTTAAACAATGCTTCATGCATAAATCTACTCTTACATAAAGTAGATTTTTCCGTTTATTTTTCTTTATTTTATACTTCGAACAATCAATAAAGAAAAGAGTTGCTTAAACTTCTTCCTATTGCACATCTACACAAAGACTTGATGTGTATACGTATGTTATTCTTATCGCTTTCGTACAGCTTCAACCTACTGGTGGTGATACATCTGCAATATAAAAGTATATACACATGAAAACGAAAAATTTTTTCAAGTGTCTGCAACTATATGCCCAAACGATAAAGAGAAATTACTATTGACCATTTTCTTTCTTTCTTCCTTTCTTTCTATCTTAGAAGTAAGAGTTCGTTATGTCAAACATTGCATGGGTGTGTGAGGTAGATGTAATATCGTCACAAAGATTTAACATGTCCTTTATGCTTCTGTTCATTTTTGTCATTCTCTTCTAGGCTGCATGCTTATGTGTCCTGTTTGCACATAACTTCTCTCTCTCTCTCCTTCTTGGCCTCTACCTAAGCATATTCTTCGCTTATAAATTTCTCTCTTTCTCTTAGCAAGTTTCTCTCGTTTGCTTGTCCGTTCAACACTACTTTGAAAAAAGAAATACGGACTAAGAAAGAAAAATAAAAAGAGAATAAGAAGAACATATAGATCAATATCTCTCTTTCTCCGAAACAAGAATTATTGATAGAGTCATCGTGTTCATGAGAGAGATGTGCTTGTTATCACGATTATGATCATCAATATTGCACTTTTGCTTTTGATTTAAATTAATTGTATAGCAAGAAAAAGAGAAATGGAAGTCGAACTAGTACATGTGAGTGTTAATAATATCAATCGATCTAGATAACGAATTTTTACATTTCTTCATAGTAAAATAAAACATCTTTAAATATATTTTTAGGTAACATATAATAATGGTGATGGTGACTTTAATCGATCAATGCATACAAATACAAAAATTAGTAATGGTAATTCACCATATCAATTTGATTCACTTGCTGGGGATCGAGAACAATTTTCATGTAGCAATTGTAATCGAAGTTTATCTGGTTCACGATACATACTCAAAGATGAGCATCCATATTGTATTAAATGCTATGAAGATCGTTTTGCTAATGCATGTGAAGAATGCCGAAGAAAAATTGGAACCGATTCAAAAGTGAGTGAAAAAAAAGAAAGCCTAAAAAATAACAGATCGTTTCTCTTTTTCTTTTCACGAAGGATCTTTCCTATAAAGATCGTCATTGGCACGAAAAATGTTTTTTTTGTTCAATGTGTAAAACACCACTTGTTGATAAACCATTTGCTTCTACAAATGAAAAACTTTATTGTGGAGAATGTTATAATCAACAATTTGCTTCACGTTGTGATAAATGTCATCAAATCTTTAAACCAGGTTAGAAAAAAAACCTATCTTAATTATTTTATTAAATCAATATCAAAACAAAATAAATATATTTTAAGGATCTAAAAAACTTGAATATCATGGGCAACAATTTCATGAACATTGTTTTACTTGCTATTCATGTTCACAACCGATTGGTACAAAAAGTTTTATTCCAAAAGACCAAAAAAGTTATTGTGTTCCATGTTATGAGCAACATTTCGCGACAAAATGTGTTCGCTGTCTAAAGGTATAGGGTTTTGTTCAGAAAGGACGTTGCAACTAGAACGGAGAGTTTACAAAAGAAAAGAAGCATACTGTTTTCAGATAGAAGTATTATCAAAATACAAGAAGTTCAGATTTAGAAATATGTTCGTCAGTTTATCCGATCGTTACAATAGTCAAACCAACATTTTTGTCTTTGAGTTTTCTATCATTTTGTCGATCTTTACGATCGGAAGTAGCATTCTTCCGACGGAAGTTTAAGGATTAAGATATTGAAAACATTAAATTGGGCTATTTCTATTCATACACTAATGATTGTTTCATTCAAAATATTACAAAAAAATTATAACGAATGAAAAATGCACTGTTTTTGTACGAACAAAGACTCAATCAAATGTACGTTGGAATATCTCTGGATCTCTTCTATCGATTGCAATAGTTTTGCTTGTCCCAAAATATGATGGGGTTTTCTAGTGAGATTTCATGAAATTATCAATGTCTAATTATATCTCTTTTTAAGAGACTCACATAGGACTTCATATTTTTAGAGGAAACATCTTTTTAGATTTTCGTCTGAAAACTACCTCCAATTAAGACTACAAATTTGTTGGATGATAAAAAAAAGTTTCAGACTCCGAAACGTCCAAGATGAGAACTTTTGAAAATGCTTTTTTTTTGAATAATTCTTGAAAAGATCGCTGCTTTTGAAGAAATTTATAGGTAGAAAATAGAAAATTCTGTGGTTGTTTGTACAATCCGATGTTTGCAAGAACATTTAGTGAAAATATTCTCTACTCTACATTAAAAATAGTACGGTGATCATTGAAGCTCAGAGTACTACACGAGTCTCTCCGAAATTGACATACCTAGAATTTAATAACTTTGCTAAATTCTAATAAGAAATCATTAAAAACTAAGTAAAACTGAATATTCTTTATGGACAATCGCTGTAGATCTCTCTCTCTCTACATATATGTATAATGTTTTCGTTCATTTTGATAGGTGATAAACCAAGGTGGTGTCACATATAAAAATCAACCATGGTATAATATTAATTGAAAATCTATTTTCTTATTTTAAACTTTTATTCTCTAAGGCATCGTGAATGTTTTACATGCACAAATTGTAAAAATTCTTTAGCTTCTCAACGTTTTACATCACGTAATGATCAACCTTATTGTGTTGATTGTTTTGCTCGATTGTTTGCTAAAAAATGTTTTGCATGTAGTAAACCAATAACTGGTAAGCAAACATTAAATTAATTAAATTAAGAATGAAAATATGACTTTTGTTCTATTCAATAGGCGTTGGTGGTACACGTTATATATCATTTGAAGACCGTCATTGGCATAATGATTGTTTTGTTTGTCAACGTTGTCGAACGTCACTTGTTGGCCGAGGTTTTCTTACTGAAGGACCTGATATTCTTTGTCCTGATTGTGGTAAACGTGAACACTATCATGAGAGAGAAAATAATGATTATACTACTGACCATCGTACTGTTATCAGTTATCATCATAGAACAAATTGAAAAGAAAACTGAATTCCACTCTTTTTTTCAAATGTGTACTTTTGTGATGAGAAAGAAAATTGAGACATTTTTTCCCTGTTTCACTGATTGATATACTAATTTATAAGACTATTCCACTGAAGATTTTAAAACAAAAAAAAAAGAAAACTAACTATTAACTCTTTGATTCTTCCAATTTTCTTCTTTATTCTGATTGTCACTGCATTATGTTTAGTTTTTTTTCTCTTGCTTATACTTTTTTTTCTCTTAATTGGCTCTTCTTTTTCTTTCGATAATGAATAGACTAAGTAAAAATAAGACGTATGTGTGTGCGTATTATATAATTCAGAATGGCTCTCTATAGATACGTATTTCTATACATGCGACTCTTTGAATATTTTTTTTATGAGATGCTTGTTCAATAACTACGATTTGAATAATGATAAATATGACATCATTTTACAATTGAAAATAATCATAAAGAAAAACAAAGATTAAACTGTCTGAGTTTCGTACGTGCATTCAGAGTATGACAAAACAATTTATTCAATTATTGTTCAAGTAATTTAAAAGCAGCAGGAGCATTTTGATTTTTCTTCTTCTTTTCAGATCAAGCAATCAAAAGATATAAGAGCACGTATAAAAGAAAAAAATTATGAAATGCTAATGATGAATAAAATATATGATTCGAATGTTCTTGATCGCATTAATGACAGATTTGTATTTTGGTATGAAAATGATCCAATAAAATGCGTGTTGATTTTGATGTTTCAAAAATGTTAGATTCGATAGAACCGTACTAAAGTTTTATAAGACTAAATAGGTGTTTTGAAATTTTCATTCCACAAAAACAACAGCGGAGTAAGTGTAATCGATGCTTGTTGCGAACGGGGTTGGATTATACCTGCATGCACAGTCAATAGTTTAGTGTTTTTCAAAATTAAAATGAAATCTGACTCTTTAATCAAAATATTTTTGAATTGTAAAACCAATAAATTCTTTTGCATATGAGACAAATCTCGCAGCTTCGTTCTCGTCTTCTATATTTTATAGTATCCATATGGAGACACACAGATCATATCTTAGGAAGAAATATTCGTATATTGATAAAATTAAGACGGGATGTTGTGTTGAATCGAATTGTATTTCAAACAAGCCAATGGTTGTTAATCAGTTTCTTGTTATTTTTCGGTACAAGAGGGTCGGATATCATCAGAAAAATTCCTAAACATACAAGATCTAAAGGGAGACCGGAATTTCGGTCCACGGAATTTTCGGGCCGGTCCGAAAGTTCGAAAGGAATCTCGGCCCGGCCCGAAAATTCTCCGGACTTTCGGGTCAATTTTATACAAACTCATTAAACTCGGAGAAAAAGCGAATTTTTTTGAAAATTGGTTTCTAGATTTTTTTAGTACCGAGCGAAGCGTCGTAATGCTGAGGGAAGTGACGTAGTGCCGAGCGAAGCGTCGTAGTGCCGAGCGAAGCGTCGTAGTGCGAGCGAAGTAACATAGTGTTAAAAACAGCACTTCTATTATTATAGAACATAGTATGGCGTTTTAAGACACATATCGTTTATCCACAACAAGCACGAACGAATCTAGTGTAATCTCAATATTGGCTTAAGGATGCACATTTTTTAGTTTTATTTTAGATGTGGAATTCACTATTGCTGGTATATTTTTCGAAATTTGTTGAGATGTATATTAGGTATAAATTCGGTTTTTTTTATTTCAACTAGTTTTTCTTCTACGGAATGAAAAACGCCGCTTCGCTCGGCACTAAGCCGCTTCGCTCGGCACTACGACGCTTCGCTAGGCACTACGTCACTTCGCTCAGCACTACGACGCTTCGCTCAGCACTACGTCACTTCGCTCGGTACTAAAAAAATCTAGAAACCAATTTTAAAAAAAATTCGTTTTTTCTCCGAGTTTAATAAATTTGTATAAAATTGGTCCGAAAGTCCAGCCCGAAAATTCTGTGGGCCGAAATTCATGTAACCCGATCTAAATACCGTCGCGTCTAATTTTTATCAATTTTTTGAGCTTTTCTCTCAGATACAGTAAATTTTTACACGTTTTACAAATTGAACAACAAAATTTACTAGTTTAGAAAATCTAAACTTAATGATCTAGTTCAAAAATTCAATGACGTTTCTCCTATACGTAATTCATAAGTTTAGAACTAAAACCAAATTACAACCCGACTGGCTTTACTTATGTTGAAATCATAAAAAAAAAACTTCAAATTTCATAGACTTTTGTGAATTATTAAACTTTAACTATGTAATTAGCAAATATATATAGTATTAAGATGAAACTTGTTTGTATTTTCAGAAACAATAAATGATTATAACAGAACTTATGTAGCGTTTCTCAGAATAATCGATTATTGTAAAAATAAAGATTCTGATGTATTATTATTATTATTATTATCTGTTATCATTTGATAATGATAGAAAATGTAAGGGATATATATATATATATATATAGTTTTGAAACTATGTTTCGAGAATAATAGAAGAGAAAAATTTGCACGTTGTTGTTATTTTTCTAGCTGGTTCAAAAGCATCATAAGAAGAAAAAAAATCAACACAAAAAATAACAACAATAACATAAAATCTATTTCATGTTCATCTTGATTAAATAACGACATATATCATTCGATATTTTGGTTATTTATCATCTTTCTTCTTTTTAACTGGATCATTATCATCATCGGAATTTTTCTTTTGTTGTTGTTGAACTTGTTCAAGTGCTGCTCGTACAGCATCACTATCAACATCAACGCCAGGTAAATCTCGGAGAACATCTCGTAGAAATTGAGGATCATTAAGGGAAGCTGCGAATAAATCAATATTTTGTTGCTCTTCATTTTTCTTTTTATAGAAATGAAAATAAGAAAACCATATTGAAAAGTATTCAATGAAAAAATCTACTAACCTTTTCTGGTTGTTCACTATTGCCTGAAGCCAGAGCTTCTTCTTTCATTTCAACATCGTTTGTATCTTAATTAGATATGAGTATTAATCACATCATAAACAAAGACGTGACATCTGTACATACTCATATTTTCAGCTTGTGACATAGACATTTGAATAGCTAAAGCAATTTGCTCATCTTCTGTAAGCCGTGTTACATCCATTTCGTTTCCAGCTGTTAAATTTTCAAGAGAAGGACCTATCATCAAATAATAAATTAGAATAAAATTTAGCACTAAGTAAGCCTGAAGATGGACAATTATTACTGGAACAAATTGAACTATGCGCTCACCGACAAAGCTGGCTGAGTGGTCATAGTAAAATAATGTCACTCCGAAAAAATAAGAGACTCATTGATCGTAACAGTGTATGGGCCATATGTCTGGACTGATGCTCTAGACACAATATGACCTCATCTATTCCGGCTATTGACCGCAATGACATACATAATTTTATCCATTTCTCAGAAACGTTCTAACTGTCTGTAATGTATTGCCTTCTCTCTTTCCTTATTTACAGCTTGTCGTATATAGTAGAGAAATATATGAAATAGTAGATGTGGATGTGTTATGACTTGAGACTACCCTCTTTCTCCCTATTCTATCATGATATTATTGTACATTGTGCTTAACTACATTGATCATGTATTTCCTTGGTACTTATTTTTATTTTGTTATTTCACTTTTTCTTTTATCTTTGACGGCTTCATCTTTTTTTTTCCTTTATTTTTACTGCCTGATTGTATTACCCTCATCGCTTTTCCTTTCTAAAGTTTGTAAACGAATGAAAACTGTTATTAATGGTGTCCCTATAGGACCTAGGAAGGCCAAATGGTAATAAAAACGCAAACAAGTAATAAATAAGAATAAAATAAAACAAGTAGAAAAAAATAAATTATTTACCAGAACTTCTTGTGTTTGTTGGCAAAGTTTGTTGACCTCCTTCACCGTCTGTGCTTCGACCTATTTCAGCTTCTTGTACTCTTCGCTGTTCTTCCATTGAAATACGAAGTGCCTAAAATTCGATTTCAATGCAATATTCAATTCAGTATATGATGAAAATAATAACAAACCATAGCTAATTCAGGATCATCTTCAGGATTTATTCCAAAGGCAAAAGCACTAGCTGAATATCCATTTGGTAGACCAGAACCATCTTCACTTTGAATAATCGGTGTATTAATAAGTGTATCTGGTAGGTTAGCTCCTGATGGAACACATATCAAATGCGAGCTAGATTAATGTATAAAAATAAAAACAAACAATTGTTCAAGCATTATTATTCTTAGCTCTTGATTTTACTTTGAATTTTCTTTTCCATTAATTATTGTAATGAATTCTTCAAATTTTTCTTTGGATGACTAGATATAAAAATGATTCGTAACATTGATATTATTTAATTAGAATATTCTTACTTCATCACCAAATATGACAACGTCAATTGATACTTTTTCTTTTTTCAATCGTTTGGCTAATTTCGTAAATTCACTTGTGTCTACTTCAAGTGGACTACCAACAAAAGCAACAATACGGGGCCGATGATTTTTTCCTTGGCGATGTTTTAATGCTAACTATTAAAAAAGAGAATAATAACGTTATATTCTATTCTTTTAACATTTTTCGTGTTTTCTCAAGTGAATGTTGTTTCCAATTCACATGCAAAATTACGTTTTACGAGCTCATAGGAAGTACATACTTATGCATACGCTTGAGCAGAAACTAGTGGAATAGGATCTTAAAATTTTAGAAAAGTTTATGTTAGAATTTTGATAGGAAGTTTTAGGGTTTCCGTCAGTTACTATTGGATTTTTTGAATGTTGGTTATTCTGATGTTCAATCAACTACTGTATCATCAAAGTTTGATTCAAATAGGATTGTTGTTTTCATCTAATAATCACATTTGCATTGTCGTTCTATAGGAACAATCTTTTTTTTGCTTCTTTGCTTTAGGGAAAAACATAAAATTGACCATAGCAATTGGAAGCGCGATAGCTGATGATTTGATTTCTTGCTCATTTAAAGATCTAACTAGATTTTGTTTGAGCATCGAAACAGCATAACTTACATTAGCTACTTTAATTCCTTTACAAAAATCAAGTTTTCCTTCTATTGATAATAAATGTAATTTTGAAAAAACTTTGCCGACATCATTTGTCAATTGAGTTACAACTCGACCGCTAAAATGGTAAAAAAAAAGATATTTGTAGAAGCAAAATTTTTTTATTGAAAATGCTTTTACTCAGACAATGTTAATAATCCAACGTTATTTTCAGGATTAGATCTTGTCTTAGCATGGAATATTAGTGAAACAGCATCCTGTTGTACTTGCATTCGTGTTGGAATAAAATCACCATCACGCATAAAGTCACTATTATCAACACTAAATATATATATAATTAAGGAAATAAATAAAATACATATGCATATGTTTATCTCATAATTATCAAAAAATAGCATAATTATACTAACCAAATGATCGTACTTTCTAATGGCATAATTATATTTCTATAATTAGAAATCTGAAAAAGAAAGTTTTTAAATTTTTTTTTTGATCCTCACTTATTAGTTAAAACTAAAAACACAAAACAATGAGCGCGATAGATACACTGTTCTATACATAGACTCACACACTCAGGAGAAAAAAGCACACACCGGGCGTCATAAGTGAGAGAGCGAGAGACGCAAAATATTTATAAAACAGTGACATATTGCATGGACCAGCCAGTGAGCAGACATTTACGGAATGGAAGTAATTAATAGCACCCTAAATGAAAAACAACTAATTGAATAGTACCATTACGATGAACGCTGTTTTGGTAAAGCATTTTGACTTCCGATGCGTAATGCTCGAATCCAATCTTTACGTTCATCTTCTGATGATGCAGACATTCTATAAACTGTATGATGACCTAAAATAATTAAAAAAAAAAGATTCTATTCTATTCAAATAAATCATTTAATATTAACCTTCCGTAGCTTTTCCTGTTTCACCTGGTGTGGGTTTTGTTGTTTTAACTTTTTCTCCAGCAAGTGGGAAAAGTTCAAAACAAAATTGTTTCGTACGATCGTCGTCGATCTCACGAACGCCAACATCAACCAATGGTATTATACCACGAGGATTATCAACTTCCTATTTTAAATAAATTTAATTTCTATTCTATAAATAATTTTAAAATAATTTACTGTTCGAGATTCATAATAAAAAAGACAACCATCAGTAATAACAAACCATCGTCGTTTCCATTGTCGAACACGACCACCTAAATAATATATTTTAGTTTTTATCTATTAGTCACCATGTATTTCTGTTTACCTTGTTTCCATAACCATCCTTCTTTAAATATTGTAGAATCACTGTTAAATAAAATTAGAAATAGAGAATGCAAGTAACTCAATTGCTACTGATAGACAAATCAAGACCTCAACAATTCTTCTACTAGGCTGCAATCGCTGATGTTTTGTGCGAAATCTGCCATTCTCTGCTGACTCTATGATTTTTCTCTATTGACTACAATATTTTTTTTATTACTGATCATTGTACTTATTAGGTGTAGTTTCTTTTCTTTTCATCATATTTAATTGAACTTTTCTCATGGAATATTTATCTATACATGAATATTGCTGTTCAATTAGTGCCACTATTTTTTATTGTCTAGATCCAATTCTCAATTAAAAATGTTTATCGAATATTACATACGTAAACAATAAAAAATAGTTTCTACTAAAAATATCTCTAGTTATAAGAATTCGTCGACACTGTAAGAAAAACGTATCAATTTCGAAATCATTATTTTTATGTGAAATAGTTTTTCATATGTTGTTATAATGTAGTTTGAATCTTTAGTATCCAAAAAAACGATTTTTACACAAACTCACAGGATTCTATGGTAACACAATCTACTAGAAAATCTCGTGATGAACTAGAATAGTGTATACATCAATGAAGACACGAAAATAGTTCTAGTCTTAGTGTTGCTTTAAATTTAGAAAATTTAATAACATAAAATACTGCCCTTCGTGATTGATCATAGACTTCATATGAGAATAGATTTAGATGTCACAGTAAAACAAACTTATGCATTTTATGTAATTTCAAACAGGAAGCAGCATTTTATACAAAGTTTCGAGCAATATTTTCTTTGAGTTAACAAAATCTTTGAAAATTTTTACTTTTTTTTCTTCAAAATCATCGGTTGCAAATTAGTTTTTAGATATTCCCATGTAGATTTTTGTATGAAGTGTATGATTTATTTTGAATTAAGTATTAAGAGAACAATCTGAGTACTTCTTATGTAATGGAGTCATTTTTAAATGAGAAAGGTGATACTTATTGCAGATCAACTATGAAATTTGAACTGCATTCAGTTCGAATTCATATTTCATTACGTTGAAATTTATTGGCACTGTTCCTAAAAGATTGTATTAATTTCATTGGTCTGTTACGACATATTTCGAGCACATTATGATACATTTAAACTATGTAACCTCTAAGTTAACTGACTTGCATAGATTTCACAAAGAAATTATTAGTATAAATTGTCTCACTGCAAAGAAATATTATTGGAGATGATAAATGAACTTATTTTCTCTAGAAGTTTTCAGAGAGACCTTTCAACTATGATAAAAGTGATTCTATCTAGCTTTTTTGTTCGTTACGACTACTGTTGTTTTTAATGAGACTTGCTAGGAATAAACTTCGATGGTGGTGAAAAATGAAAAATAAGGATGAGGTTGTTGATACAGATGAAAAAAATATATTTCTAGTTTATTCGATTCAACTTTATGAAATAATATTTTATGTTTTATATGGTTTTTATCTGATAAACATAAGTAAAGTTCCGAGAACCTAAAAGTTTCCACAGAGAAAATCAACGTTTCACTTTATTCTCACTATTAATTTCAATATTGTTCGAAATTCGAATTAGTCTTGTAATATTATATGTAACTATATATTTGATTCAGGAAAAAATGATTTTATTAATCTTTTGATAAATGCGACGTGTATCAAATATACAGAATAGAACTATTTTGTCGTCCTTGACTATCTATAATAGAAGTCAAACTATGGTTACAATCACGATATTAAATCAAAGCGACGGTAGTGTTCTTATTGTCAAGTATTGAGAATTAGAAAATAGCACGGGATATGCCAACGCTGAGTTTCAAGTAGAAGTTTTTTGATAAATCTGACTATTTTAGCTTTCTGACGAAGTTAGAAATCGAGTGTTTTCGTTAGTGCATTGGTTCGCTAAAAGAGTACAACTTTACTAGGCAGTAATTAAAACTTTACGAAGTTAGATGTATTATTTCAGTTCGTTAAAAAAAGAGCCTCTGATATTAGTCTTGTTATACTCACCCTTCTTTCATTCTTGCGCTAACATCAGATAAGTCAATATCATCATCAGGAAATTTTAATTCATTATTTTTTATACTATCATAAATATTCTAAAAATGTATAATATGTAAATCAAACGTAAAGAAAAAATTGCTATTACAAAATCCACCTTAATTAGATTTGAATCTGGCATAGCTTGACGCGAAATAGCTTCATTTAAACTGTTGACAAATTTTTCATGCGTAAGAAGACCACCCAAACGAGCACTTTTATTATGCAGCGATGTATTTAACATTATGATAGCAAATGATAAAATAAAGCATACTTCTATTCAGAATTCGAAGAAGGTTTTATTTGTATCGACATGAATATTATTTGATTTAAACTTACCCGCATTAGCATAAATATCTGGATTACATTCATAATAGCGTTGAGCGAATGCTTCCATTATTCGGTCAATTTTTTGTGCTTCACCCGGAAGAAGAAATGTGTATAAATAACGTCTAAAGAAAAAACTAAATGCCATCAATTTAATCAAATAAAAAAATCAAACCTGAGAGCTTCAACAATATCTGTTGAAAAGAAATCAAACATGTGAGCGTAATGTTTAAGCACTTCGACATGAGAATCATCTCTATCGGTCAAAATAAAAATCGAAACAATTATCTATAAAAGTTAATATAATATAAAAGTAGATACTTTTCTCCAAGATAATCACCAATTGCACGTTTACTTAAACCTGTTTCATTGAATAAAAATGCAGCCAAATGTTCTGGTGTATTTGGAAAAATATTATTTTCAACAAGCCAACGAATGCCCTAGGCAAAATGAAGAAAGAAAAAGAAAGAACATACGTTTATATCTATATACTATTTTTGCTGATTCGTATATTTACTTCATTTGGATTTTCATTAAATTGTCTTTTGCCAATTAACAATTGTTTGATATTTCCATGTTGACGACTAAAATCAAACAGAAAAGGACAGTAAATTTTCTTGAATACGGAAACATAAAAAAGTAAATTAAAAACCTTAATAGTCGAGATTTTTTAAGTGAAACAGTTACATTAAAATAACAAACATAAGGCATTGGTTTTAATGGTTCTGTTATCGAAGATTTTGTTGTATGTTTGGGTTCAGTTGTCAAGGAATGTCCATGAAAACGCGTACGAAAATTATCCAGTTTCTGTTCAATATTTGAACGGCTTGGATCTGATAATCTACTCTCATGAAATTTATCTTTCTCGTGTATTCTTGGCGAGCTGATGTTCTTCGCATTCGATAGTATCCATGATGATTTTGGTTGGTGGCTGTCCATCGTCAATATTACTGGTGATCAGAAAAAAAGACTCAATATTTGTGTCAGTATTTGAATACAGAACATGCGCTGCTAAGAAAGAAAAATAAATGTGACGCTTCAATTATTTTCGTTTTGCCCTGACTATATTTTACTTTAGTACTCAAATGAATATCGTACTTATAGTTATGATATAAGCCATTTTCGTTTACCTTTCTTTTTCTCTTACATTCATAAGCAATAAGAAACATAAAAAATCAGACAGAAGTAATGACTATTTTATCAGTTTCATACATACTTTATATTATTATGAGATTGTATTATAGACATTTCAACTTCACATTGAGCAACTTTTTCACGAATTTCCTTCAAATATAAAATTTATTTATTCATATGGCAAATATAATTCTGGATAAAAACAAGAAGCACGTGTTTTCACTTATCTTAATTAGCTACTACAATATTTTTATATTTAATCCATAGTTGAAAAATATACGTGCAATAATTAACTTCTATCACAAGCAACAACACAATCTCGATTGATTCACGTGTACCGAAATGATCATTAAAACAAAGTATATTCTTATCTTCAGCTCGAATTATGTTAGGAATCATTTATAACGGACTAAGATATTGTCTGGTCATTAGAAAGAGCTGGTGAAGATCTAACACAGATTGATTGTAACAATAACATCTCGCTGACAGATTTTAGTAATTAATTATAAGTCGGTAGAGAAATATTGCGATAGGTTTACGAATCTGTTTACCAAATTTACAAAATTTCATCATTGAAAGAATTCTAGTTAGGTTGACAATATAGATTCGTTAGCTTAAAATATTGTAACTAATTAAATGTTCACTGTATGTCAATTCTATTGGCAACATTAAAAAAAAAGACACTTTATAAGATCTTAATGCCACGTGTTGTTTATTTGTGTACATATCAGAAGTCTCGTCAGAATAACAACAAGAAAGAAATACAGCAAGAAAAGATTATAAAGAAAAAAAGGAAGTTAAATTCATAGTTTTAATGGTAGAGATCGTCACAAAATGTTTTATGATATTTATCTAAAGAAAATACAAGTCATAATATACGTAGACGTTCCAGGGAATAAAAAAATGCCACGGCTTTCGTGAATTTTAGGTTAGAAAAATGAAAAAAATGCCATTCTAGACGACGAAACAGGCATTAATTGTGACGTATTTCAATTGCTTGCATGCAAATATTTATATTCATGCATGGAATTGAAATAAATAAAAAATAATATCCGTTTCATCATTTTAATCACATTTTTTTAATTTCCTAGCATGAGACTATTTTTAGGACTAAAGAAAAACACTAACAGCTATATGAACAGCAACATCACAAACTAACTATATTTTTCAACTAGATATTTTTCAAAACGATATTCATGTTTGTTTTTCACTGTAACTACTAGCATGTATATGAATCATGTTATTGCTCACGATTCAAGTTTATTTTAGCAAGGATGTATCCAACACATCAGGGAAAAAACAGTATCGAGAAAAAACGAGAACTTCCTTTTTTTCTCATGATTTTTATAGCATACCTGTATTTCTCGTTTAAGTTGTTCTTTTCGACGACGAATCACATCAATCGGAATATATGAACCAACAACGGTTTCGTTTCCTAAAATGAAGTCACTAGAGAGATATTTTGATTTTTGATCGACATACCGAAACCGTTGAGCGTCATTTATCAATCTATTTTTTTTATTAGATCTAGAAAAGCAAAATATCAATTAATTATTGTTTCTTTTTATTGAATTAATATAAAAATGGAATGATTCTATAAGGAACACGTCGACAATATTCCTCCCAATCACGCCCATATTTCTCTTGACATCTCTCATAATCAGTTCTCTCTCGAGCGATAAATAATGCTACATAATACAATGGATATAACCATGGATATATTCCTCCATCGATAGCTAGACTAAGACCAGTTGCCATTAAAGTGTCACCTAAATAATTAATATGACGTGAAATAGACCACCATCCTGAACAAAGTAAACGTCCATTGATTGATACCGGTTGAAAAACACCTAAAAATCTTGCTTTTGGTTGTGTTCGAAATAAATATTTTTGATTATTTGCCCCGCGCGATAATATCCAACCAAGAAAAAAAACCGTAATACTAAAGCATTGTCGAGTAAAAGACAACGATGTTGGATGAATTTGACACCAAATAGTGATTGGATAGAAAAAAGGATAGAATACAAGACAACCCCAAACTAATTTAAAACCAACATATTCAACAATAAAATCAAATGTATACAAGTGAACATATTCATGATAAAAATATTCTATTGTAAAAAAACTAAATAGAATAACATAAACCATTATATTTGTCATGGGTTTATTTTCTTGTGCATATTGAAAATAGAATAGAATTAAATTAAGTTCTAATCCTATTCCACCTATAAGATAGAGTAGAATTTTTCCATCGGTACGATTAGAAAACAATTGAGGATTTTTTAAACGACCAAGATAAATATCAAGCCAAAACGACGATGAGTTTTGTTTAAATGGAAGTACAATAAGAAATGTAAATATTAAACCTAATAGACAAGCGCAAATAGAATGTTTCATTCGAAGATGAATCAGATATTGAATATCAAGATATTGAAAATATCCAATACAAATAATGAACGAAAGACTAACTATAAAGAAAACTCGTAAACCATTGAGACGATAAAATTTAGGACCATCATGAACATAGCCACGAACATGATGAGCAGGAACAGCAAGATGTAAAAGAGTAATTAATGTATAAGTTAATAAAATATGAATAAATGCAGAGAACCATTCGGTTAGATCAAGGTTAGTCATAGTTGAGTTGAAAGTATATCACCTATTTATATATTGAACATGATGAAGAAGAACAAAGAAGCGCAGAATTGAATTTCAGGAAAAGAGAGACGTTAAAGAGCAGTTGTTTCATTGCATGATCATGATGAAGACAGAAAGGAAGCAAACAATCAACATCTCAAGGTAAAACGTAGCCCGGACCAATGCTTCCATTTATTCATTCAACACATTTTTCATTATTATTCTTACTGGAAGAAAAGAAAAAATTGATTGGACGAATCTTATTCAGCTTATATTCATAATGGTACTAGATGACGCTACATATCGAACATATTGTGTGTATGTACAATAATAGAATTCAAATAAATCTCAATACTGACTTATATTTCCGTTTTCTCAATGGTATAGGTGATTGTGAAATGTTATAGAGGCTTTCAAAGTTATGTTTCAAAATATTTTTATTTATAAAGTAACCATGAAGTGCAGTTCATACAATAACTGCGTTGATTGAAAATTAACACTCAGATATTTTATCTGAAAGAATTTAAGTAACGTACGACGTATATATTGTTTTAATTATTGTACTTATGAACTTTTCTGAAAGATCAAATTGAACTTACTGATCGTTGTAAAATGATAATGCAATTCAAGTAGTGTCTACAAATGTCAAGTACAGACTTTAATACGAATGATATTCAAATAATTCAACATGAATTAGCAGAAAAACATAATTCTATAGGAAAGAAATATTCGTACAAGCTCTTGTAAAATTAGTATTAGTTTGAAAAAAAAATGACTTCTTTAAAAGAGATTAGAAAAAGTTAGGAAACAGTTGTCAAATACTGGATACTGATTGATTGTTAGTATGTGCTTTTATTTAAAATCCTGTTACATCTCAGAGTTATATCAGTACTGGAATTATTGTTTTCGAAGGAGTCTTTGAAATTACAATAATTATTAAACATTTTTGTGATAAATCATTTCATTTACTTTCTTTCTTTTGCTAAGAACTATTAATTAATATCTTCAAATCTTCCTTGAAGTAGAAATCAGAAAAATCAAGGTTTGAAATTATAAGATTCAATAACTTCGACAATCTGGTGCTTAATAAAAAAAAAGGAATATCTTCAAGTCTTTTTTCTACGAGATAATTTCAAAAATATTGATTTATGGTTTGTTTTAATAATATAAATCAGTGGAATTCGATCATCCGAGTTGATACAAATCTTACACTCCTTTTCATGTTTTAGAAAAGCAACAGATAATATAAACTAAAGTTAAACATCACACTAAAAGAGAAAATGACTTTCAAAAACAAAAAGAGAAAACAAAAACAAAAACAAACATACATAAATCGTATCACTCGACAGTATGATATGGACACGGTAGTTTTCGATTGCATAGTTTATTATTTCGGAGTTTGGTTTTAAGAACAGTTCCACAAAGTTTAACTGTGGTTGTAGTAACTGTTGTTGTCTTTGTTGCAACTAATTTTTTCTGTCGTTTTCCAGGTCGTTTTCTTAAATTATAAAATTTGATAGCTGTTGTTTTTGTTGTTACAACCGGTTTTATATTATCAGGTCGACGTGCTGCTTGTTGTCGCATTTTTTTAAGTAAGTAAGTCGATGAAACAAATGGATTGGAAAGTGAACGACGATTTTTTGATATAGAATATCTATTACTACTAATACAAAAAATGTTCGATGAAGCAAGTTGCAAAAGATCATCCATAGCATCGTCATTTTCAACCGATAACTGCTGTTGTTTATGCTCAAAATAATGATGTGAACACATATTTGAACGACAGTGAAAACAATGAACATCAAACGGAGTTGCACATTGATCGACGGTACATAGAGTTAGATTTTCGGATACTGGATCGGTAACTGCTAACACCGACATCACGTGCAATAAATATGTTTCAATAAGAGAAACAACAAGAAGGGAGAGAGAGAAACAAACTACGTATTCGTACTCACAAGTGAGGACTAAGCATGGCAAGGATGACCGATACGTGAACCCGTTCCAACTTTTTTTTGATGTTAATGGGTGATCGCGAGAAATGAACAAGTAGGAAAGAAAAAGAAAGATGTCAGTAAACATTCAAGTGACATCTAAAGTGTGATTTTCCTATATTTTGCTTGCATAAAATTATAGATGTTTCATAAAACTGCATCGCGAAACAAAAGAAGGTTTGAATCATTTGCCGTTGGATTCGTATTCATTTTTCTTAAAAAAAATTTTTCACGATGAATACAAAACACAAGAAGAAAATTAGTCTGTTATATTTAACTAATGTGACAATAATCGAATAGATATTTCATAAAAGATTGTTTGTATTTTAAATCAATCGATTAACCATTGTCTAGATATTAAGAAATCTCTTATAATGTTTTAGAGTCATTTAGTAAATATTTGGTTTTCATTCAGATAGTTTATTTTTACTTTTTATCTAATATTATTTAACGATAAAATATTTAATTTTGTTATCGGCAGACGTTACCACTCATATGAGGTTAAGCGAAAAAAAATAAGAATGCATGTGCAGTTGAATTTTTTTATTAATATCGGTTGAAATATTCAACCAGATTTTAAAAAACAGAAACAGAGAGAAGTTCGCTTGGTGGTTTTAATTAATCAGAAGTAGTCGAATAGAAACAAAAGTGCATGTGCATGTGCCAAGAAAAAACGATAATTATTTTCAAGAAAACAGAAGACAATCATAATTGAAAGAGAAAGTAGTTCGACAGAGAACAAACAAAAATAATAACAGCAACAAAAACCACAAAACAACAGCTACTAAGTATAAACTTAAATGTGACAGACAATAGTTGTTGGGCAAATTTTGTTCGGAGTTAAATAAGTGACAAAGAAGTAAAGCATTCAATTTTATTAGATCTATTCTTTTCGAATTATTATTATATTGAATTATTGACAGTAATCTTTTCTCCGTAACCAATTTAATCTTTCAACAGATTTATCAGATCGAAATATTTATGAACTTCTATCAATATCTCTATATTTTATGAAATTCGGCGTATTCACGTTTTCTTTTTCTTTTTAATACTACTAATTGATCTGAAGCGGTAAAAGTATCGGAGTGAAGGTCGAATTAGAAGTTTTCTATTGTCAGTGGTGAAATGCAAAAGGATCTGGTTCGACGTTTGAGTCTCAATGTATTTTATGTAGATTTTATCTGAATCCTTTAGGTTAAAAATATTGTTAGAGATTTATATTTAGAAAAAATCCGATAAAAATGCTAAGTTCATGGGTCAAATGACAGGGGTCTGAAAGCAATAGATCTAACAATTTCGATTAATAATTCCGTTAGCTTTCTTCTTCTTCTTTTTTAAATTGAAATAATTATACACCGGTAACCCAAAATGCGTTATTATATAAAGGAAAAAAGGGTAATCGTTACCTGCAGAAGAACATGAAGAAAAAACAATAGAAATATTTATATTTACACAAGAAATAAACGAAAAAAGTTGAATAATCAATCGAAATGTATCATTATTATGATCCATTTTTCAAGGTTGTCAACATGAACTAGAATAAATTGCTAGTTATCATCGATTTTGTTGTTGATTCAGATGATTTGAATTAGGTTGATTATTCACAGAAGATGTAAATGATGGTTCATTCACTTGTCGAAGAAGACTAAGTACAAGATCGCGCTTATTTGGATGCGCATGAATAGCATCAAGTAATTGTTGTTCATCAGGGTCAAGAGGTGCTCCTGACTGAGATTGATGACTTGCTGGTGATTGAATAGGTGGTGTTTGATTTTGATGATTAACTAAATTATAAGCAAAGATCAAAACAGGCTTTTTTGTTATTTGAATGTCATCGAGGCATTATTTTCTCATCGATTTAATATTTAAACATATAATTGCTAAATTTCTCTAAGGAAAATAACATCGCCTTGACTAGTATTTATATTGATTCTATCACGCGACAGCATCAAGAAATCAATGTGAAAACGATAAAAAAAATGTTTAAGAGAGAGATCTAATACTCAATCATAATAGACAATTTGGTGCATATAAGTCTGCTTTAGAATTTCTAACTTTTCATTATTCATTGTGATTTTTGTACCTAATGAGAGACGAAATAAATGTTGCTCATTTTGTTGTTGTTGAAAATTAGGCGATCCAGTTCTGTTAAATGATTGAAATTCGCCAAATGTACTCGGAGAATATTGTTGCATCGGTGTTGGAAATATTGTTGAATTTGAAATATGATTTACTAGAACAAAATCTATTAATTTTTCAACTTAATTCTTGAAAATTTTACACTGTGAATGTCGATCATGAGGAGAACTATCAACTGTGGCTGATAATGAGTGCGTTCGATGGATGTGTTCATTGGAACTTTCACGATTAGTTAATAATGATTGCTTTTTCGGTGGTAAATGCCGCCGAGAAGTTGCTCTGAGAAAAATGAGATAATTTACAAAGATAAATTTAACAAAATGTTTCAAGTCACCTGTTTGAGATTGTTATATCGTCATGTGATCTTGGTACGAAACTGGGCACTTGATGGTCATGAGGTCTTTTATTTAACATAGCCGGGTTCGAATATTTTTCAAATTCATTAGAATTTGTACGCATAAAGTCGGTTTTCATTGAATGAGAAGTATTTTGAAGAGGACTAGGCAGTTTATTTTGTTCTACATTGATGATTTCTGTTTGCACTACAGGTGATATTTTACGCCGTTTTTTCCAAATATTTCTCGGATTTGTTTCGTTAGAATCTTCATTTTCATAATCTCCATCATCGTCAATGTATGAACGAGATTTTTTCTTATTTGTATCATCATCATCTGAGCCAATATTACTTTCAGTATCGATTGATGGATTTTTATCATAATCTATCATGTCACTATCGTTTGGTGTTGATGAATAAGACCGAGAATCTATGAATGTAAAAAGAAAAATTTGAAGTGTTGTCGATTGGCAACTAGATTCAGATTATTTGTATCTTGATTATCTCAAATGTGGAAACAACAGTTATCGATTACAATCGAGAATTTTAAGGGCAACATTTTCTCTACATGAAAATGTTTTATGATTTTCTCTAGTCAATACCAACTACAATAATCACAAGCGTATATTATTGTAGATGAGTTCAAAGAAAAAGAATTTGTTCTTGTGATAAGTGGCTTCTTTGGTAATCGCACTGTATCTAGAATTTATCACTGATCGAATCAAAAGTGAAAATTTAACTTTCATAAATTATAGTCATCTTTAAACGATTGGTTGAATCGAGTTAATAATAACAAATTATTTTTATCAGCATAATGCTAAGAACTAATTTCAATGGCTAATTTCTTTTTCGATCTAATGTAGTTCATAGCAAAATTTTCTCAAACAAACTGGATACAATCATTTTTCGATTCTCTGAATTATTTTTAAGGATATCATTTTCACGACCGTAAATCTGTCAAAAAAAAATGAGAGGCCACAGTATACTCAGTAATCTTTCTTAGTATTCTTAATTTATGAAAATAATTATGAAAAAAAAATCATTTGTTCTGACTATTTAGATAATTCAAAAGTTTGAAGAAAGGTCACAAGCAATACAGCGATCTCTCATTTTCTAGAAGTATATTTACAGTAAGAGAAGACAATAATATGAAAAAAATGGTTCAAATCTTTGACAGTTATCGTAGTCAATGTTTTAGAAATCTTATAATCACAATTCATCTATGATGTCTTGCTGTAGAATCAATTAAAGAGAAAAATTCTGTTTTCTATTTTAGATAATAACTTGGATTCAAAATAGTTTCTTAAAATTATAAAAATGAGTAAGAAATACGTTTCTGTTTCAATTTTTTCAGTGTCGTTTTTCTCACGTAGTATTTTCTTACGAATAGCCAGTAAAAATTTCGTTGAAAATAATAAAATCAAAAAATATAACTATTCTTAAATAAGATCTCCTGAGGTAAAATTTTCTGTTTCATCGTATAGAAGATTAATTTAACGAAAAAGTATAAGATTTTGGATAATATTACTGAATAATTACCCATTCTGTCTGATGCTGATTTATTTAAAACATCTGGTTTAGCAGCAACTTCTTGAACAAGTGGATTAACACTTGAAGTAGACATAACCTTTTGTATAACTTCAGTATGAGCTAAACTTAATGTACGTAAGGTTATAATTTGTAGTAACAATTTTGGATAGATATTTTCTGTTTGTTCAACACCATAACGCCATTGCATATATTTTTGTAGTAGAGTAACATATTTGGTTTGTAAATGTTTAACTAGTTCAAGATCTACGATATTTGAACGATCCGGTGAGAATAATATGACTGGTGCTAGCAAAGTTGATGCTACTTCATCAACATCTAAGTTACACATTGAAATTAAAAACTTTTTTGTCAGATGAAATAATTCTTCTCCCCATATTTTCATTAGTAATGGATCAAGTGGCATTATTTGAGTATCCATAACAGCACGTTGATCTCGTGATAAATAATTTGTAAATGCATGTGTTTTCGGATCAAATAATGTATTCGATGAACAAATCATTATGTCAATAGCTGAACCTTTGAGTAAACTAACTTTATCATCTTCAGAAAATAAATCAAAATCTTTAAGCATTCTTGCAAATAACACGAGACGTTGAATAGGTATAATAAGAAAATTAGCTGAAGGACTGGGAGGTTTTTCAGATGTTGATGACGGTGGTGTTGGTGGTGGTGATCCTGACTCTAATGAACGTAAATGTTGATTTAATTCGCTTGGAAATTGTAATGGATATGTTCTATAACGAAAATAACCTTATTCATCTAGTATCATATGCTACAGGTTATTATCTTGCGAACTTCGCACTTGTTAAACTTTATCGAGAACGGTAGAAAAAGAATGAAAAAAAGAACATTAATGTTATCTGTCTTTTTCTTTCCATTAATAAACGTACTGAAAAAATTTCTATGAATGTGCTATTATTAAAATCAGCTTACGTTCTTGATTGATACAACGCATGTGCTATATCTTCAATCAGTACTTTTTCGTCGGTTGTTAAATATTTGTAAATATCAGGATCTTCTTCTGCTGTACGATTCTCTCGAAAACGTTTACGTCTTGAACCATATTTTTCTTCACGTTCTTGATCAGATAAAACCCTATGTATATCAATTTTTATTTTATAAAACTTTGTTCGTTAATTCTCACCATTTTGGTTTCATACCAATTGCCGTACATTTTGTATAACGACAATGTTGACAGACTTTACGTGTTACTGTATTAACCGGGCATTGTGCTAAAACAAAAAGAATAAGAAAACAATCTAATGTAGGGTATTGGTAAGTGACTATCGGATTATGAGATTTTCTTTCTGTTAAAGAAAACTTAAAAAGATAAATTAATATTTATTAGGTGCAAATTAACGAATTATATAATAAGAATGATCTAGATAGTAAAAATAGAACTTTCCTCGAACAAAAAATAAATGCTGTAATTTGTTTTTCTCTCGATGCATTTCTTTATTTGAACTAATGGTGAAATACGCAGATACTTCCCGTAGACAATGTCTTAGCCGTTTGTGTCTTATTTTCTCCACGCGATGAAGCTCTCAGAATAGAAAGAAAAATTAATTGCGAATTGCAGAGAAAAAAGAAAGTACCTGAATTAACCTTCTCTATCATTTCCCAAAAGTATCAAATTTACCTTCATTTGAACACTTATAATTTTGATAACGATTACATTGAACTGATCGACGAAAGAAAGCTTTACAACTTTCACAGCTATTACCACCAAAATGAATTCCTAGAAATAAAATACAGACTTCTCTTATGAACTAATAGAAAGCAATAAATGAAACTAATATATACCTGTACTTATATCTCCACATACACTACATTGCCGACTTGGTACACCAATATTTCCTTCATCAGTTGTTGCATTCATTCCTTGTTGCTGCATTTTAAAAGATGCTTCCGATGATATTGAACTAGTTGATCGTCTTTTTGCTGGACATTCTATTCCGTTTGCTGAATCACCTTTTACAATTTGTTCATCATAATTCAATGGACGTTTTGATGCTGGATAATAACTAGAAAACAATATTTGATTTTAACAAAAATATTGAGAAATATTTTTTATAAAATCAACATCACAATTCTATATTATTCTTAAACGAAAATGAAAATTTCACACCTCTTATTGTATGAATCGTTTGTTAAAGACGATTGATAACTATGATTGTGTGCGTGAATGCATTGCTGTACAGACATGTCGATGTTGTTTTTATTTATTACTACTATCTGTAACTGCGAAGATGTTAATATCTTTTATGTATCCAATAGGAACGATTAAAAGATCAACAAAAGAAAAAAGACTTAAGAAATTTACAGTCAATGCAATAATACAGCACATTTACAGTGTTAGTAGTTTAATGTGGATGTCAAAGAGAACACACTATATTTTCTTTTATAAACCACTGATGTGTAGTTAGGAGAAAGTCGAAAGAGAAGAAAATAAAAGTAGGCGTAAAAAGAAAGATGTATTGGAGTACGAGTTAAGAGACGCGAGGGAGAGAGAGAGCAAGTAAAGGCAAAAAAAGATTCGCTGCTGATAAAGTCCAGAATACGCGAAAGAAAACAGAACAAAAGAAAAAAGGCTGAAAGAATATAGGAGTAGATCGTACTGAGAGTTCGCACAGTCAAGCTCTAAAATACACTTATCGGTAAAAATGCCCTTATTCTTCTTCAGCCAATGAGAAACTACCAAACAATATAATGAAAAAAACATTCGTCTGATAAGTTATAATTAATGTAAGAAAAATCATCTCAATTGAAAAATGAATATTTATTCAAATTGAATTCATCAACATCAACACATTAGTCAATGGGTCGGATATTTGATTCTCATACCGAAAAAGTGTCACGTTACACATAAAGATTATCAAGTGCAAAAAAACATCTCACACTATATGGGTAATAACAAAAAACGAACTAAGAAAATATTCTACATCAACCTATATTATTCAGTAGGATGTTAAACTGCATACAAATATTAATGGATACATGTATACATTATTTATAGGAATAGCCTTGATGTTAATATGCAAACGTACTGTATGCGATGGAGTAGAAGAATGGAGAACAGAGAAAAAAAGAGGGTCAAATTCATAATCAATGCACTTTTTTCTTTTCTGTTTTACTTCTTCACATAAGAATATGTCTGCGTATGCAAGTGCAAAATGTATTTGAATTAAAAGAAATAAAAAAAGGACTATTCTTTTTATAATATTCTACATCAACCTATATTATTCAGTAGGATGTTAAACTGCATACAAATATTAATGGATACATGTATACATTATTTATAGGAATAGCCTTGATGTTAATATGCAAACGTCCTGAAAGCATGTTCACATACTGAGTCATCATTAGAATAAAGGCTTTGATATGATGACATCATCATCATCATCATCAGTTATAAGAACAAGAAAATATGTGGAAATCACTTAGTTAAAAAATTGTAATTTGAACTTAGTTTAACTAAATTGTTTTAGCTCTCCAATAATTTCATGAAGTAATATGTTTGCATAAGTAACTAGCAAAGAATTTACTAAAATCGTCAGTGGTAATTATTGATCTCGTCTATTCTATCATTAAAAATCATGATACTCGCATAGTCAATAATAATTTGTTTTATGGACACCCACACACACACATATATATATATATATATATGTATAAACGAATTAGACGTTTTTAGTATGAGTAACATTTTGTAGTTGAGTCACCATTTTTGAGTCTTATTTACTAATCAACTCAAGGTTGTTTTTACATACCTTGACTTATAACAGGCATATATAAAAAACACGTCACGTGCTGACGAAATATTAAAAGAAAGAGATATTTTTCGACGGTAATAAACTATACAAAAAAAGCATATGAATGACGTCGTCTGTAGAAAAAACGACGTTGTCTCGAAATATTTAATTGATAATAATTTCATTTCATGTTCTTTTATTTTACTTGACAAATGCTTTCATATTTTTCTTTAGATTTATTCTAAGTCAATCCAGGAAAAAGCTAAAATTAGACTCGAACATTGAAAGGCGGCAAGCCGCCTATTTCACAAATGTACGAATCAAGAAAACAATTCTCCTATAAGATTCATCTCAGAAAATAAAATGACATGAGTTAGCCGTAATACTGAGTGAAACTGTTCTCTCTATTGAATTTTTACAATACTTACAGAACTCTTAGTTCTATTAATAAATAAAATTGTAGACTATCATCTCGTTGTATAAAAGAAAACATTTAATTGCAACAAGACATGTAAAAGAACGTTGTTTTATTTAACTGCCATTGAAACACGATTATTTGACTGCAACAGATTTTAGAATAAACTCTAAGATGTATAGAAGAACATGAAAATAAAAATTTACTGTTACACTAGTTAAAATTTAGTACATAATATTGAAGAATGCAAATGAATGTGATTTATTCTTCTACCTTTGAATCGACTAGATTTCGAACAACTCTGAAAGCTTTGGTATTGTCTATATTGATTTCCATAAGACAGAAATTTTTGAAAACGAATTTATATACACTAATAAAATTAATGTTCAAGTCATTATTTGTAAAGCCTCGATTGATTTTTCTCAATTAGAATCATACGCAATGTCGATTTTCGACACTGACTAACAAGAAATCGAAGAGATAAAAAAATAGATGTTAAAGTTTTTTCCGGTTGATTATTAAAATTTATATTAGTAAATCTTAGTAAATATATTAGAAATTGGTTATTTCGATTTTGATCGCTTATTTTTACCGATGGAACTCACTTGGACTTAATCGAGTTTTTTTTTGTATTAAAATTATCTGTAACTATGGATATAACAGTGGCGATAACTGATGCATAAGTAATAAAGAGCTTATTTTACAAGAATGACACTGTTGTCGTTTTATCAAATTTAACTTTACTGAAAAAAATTCTGATTTTCATACGATCAGAGTTTCTTGAGAAACAAAGTCTCATTCAAGAATATTTTCGTTTTACACCGGTAGTATCTTTCCTTCGCCTAGAACGAACTCTAATTCATAAACTTGATTAGTTTGAATTAGTTAAATGCTTGTCATCGTTACAGCTGTGACTGATTCAAATTCTCGTGAAAATTTCTATTCTACATATAAAATACAATTAGTTGCTTGCTGGCATAGACAAAGAGAAATATTCAAAGATCCATAGAAGATAATGGCATAATCTGTGAATAGTCTTTTATGCGATGGAGTAGAAGAATGGAGAACAGAGAAAAAAAGAGGGTCAAATTCATAATCAATGCACTTTTTTTCTTTTCTGTTTTACTTCTTCACATAAGAATATGTCTGCGTATGCAAGTGCAAAATGTATTTGAATTAAAAGAAAGAAAAAAAGGACTCTTCTTTTTACTGTATAATACCGAATCATTTTTTTCCCAAGTACAGACGGCTAGCTTTTTGTTTGTTTCTTTTTCGTGTTTTATTCATTACTACTAGAAAAACACCTACTAAACCAGGCTATTGCATTTACTTTCAGCTTCATTTTATAAATGAAAAATCAATCTGCGTAATATCAACATCATAATATTAAGAAGCTGAAGAAAATTCTTTTTTAAGTTGAGCTATATTTGTACGTCTGCCATCAATTTTTTTGTGCATTTTCTCATGGTTATGAATAAACTACTTTAACAGGAAAAAAAATAGGACAATCGGGTGCACTTCAATACTAGGAAGTCATTCAATGCGCGGTGACGTCAACATGACCTGATATCTGTACCTACATAAAGATTCTTCATTATTTGTGAATCTTCCATATTAATTATCTCTCAGAAATTAGTAAAATGAGACAAAATTAATAAGAAAAACATTATATTTTCTCTCTCTCTCTCTCTCTCTCTCTATCTATATATATATATATATATAGGACATTTTTTTCTTCTTAATATCAATTTACTTTTATTTTCTATTCGACAGGCTTATGAATAATAGAACTTAGGAGGGAGAAGAGTTTTAGTCTTGATTCTACAATATGATTCCTTTCGTTTTTTGAGAAAAAGAACAACGAAATTCAATTTTTTCTTATCATATCACTACTCATATCAAAATATACTTTTTCTTTTCGAATACACTTAATCAACTTGAGAGTTAATAATAATAGAAGCTATTGCCCTTAAGTTTTTCATGGTTAACACAATCATATGATAAGTTATTCTGTCAGGACAAGATAGTATGGGTGGAATCTTCTGTTTATTGAAGCAAAAACGAAGGTCAATGTAGTCATAATCTTTTCTGAATTGTGAAATACGTATGTATCAGGGCACTGTAACCGAATATTCCATTATAATAATTATTTAAAAAATGCATATCACGATAAATTTCGGTTAATAATATTCAACGACATTTCAGATTAGTATAAAACATATCAAATTTACAACTGTTAAGTATAAAATGTATTTGCTTTTTTACTTTATAAGATAAAAATTTAATGTCTGATAAACAAAAGGCTAAAAAGACAGATAAAACAATCAACGTACATTCATTGTTTCTTTTCTCCATATGACTTACATAATATTCAAATGAAGAAATTTACATATTTTGAATTTTTTATAAATTTGAGTGAATTTGTTATCAAGTTTTTCTAACAAAAATGGTTTCGATTAAATAAATATTCCTAGTTTACACTATGGTATGCAGCTGGAGGATACATTAGGCTATTCAAGTCAAAAATATCTTAGTTTTTTCTTTCTTTCTGTAGAATGTTTCTTTTCTGTAATACTAGTCTCATCATTTCACAATAATTTTACTAATTAATGAATTTTATAGGGGTTAAGTGGAGATGTTCTTTTTCCTTATACTATCACAACAGAAACAAAACAAAGCGAGCTCATAAAAGTTTTTTTCGTTCTTTTGCTTTACTTAAGTTATCTTGAGGGAGTACATTTCTACAACAAATAATGAAAGCAAATTCTAATTTAAGAATAAAGCAAATTTTTATTTCTTTATTATGTTTAACTAATAGAAATATACTTACAACGGTGAAGTAATTAATAATAAATGTGCTTAATTATAAGCAATTACAGCCGTAAATTTTCGTTTTTTTTCTCTAGTTTTAATATCAATTAATGTTCAATCAGAGAATTAATATCTGTAAATTAAATAAGCCATTAAGTAAAATGATTATTTCGAAATAAAGAAATTATTTTTAAGTGCAAACAGAAAAGAAAAGATAGTAGTAAGGGCAAAAGTTTTGTTCCCCGTATCATGATTGGCTTCTTCGATAAACGAGTTACGATATAAATAGCTAACTTAATTGTAAAATCGATTTTAAAAAAAAGCGAATCATTTTGAGTTTACTGGAATATTTTTATTATGGATATTTTTTCACTTTAATTTATCATTAAAGTAGCAAAATTACGTTCATTTTATATGAAGCTTTTTTGACCACTAGCGACATATATCAAAACTTGTAGAATATTAAATTTTTCTTCATAGCCCAGGACGAGCTTTACGACGTCCGTATACGGTGAAATACGGGCCGTATACGGCCGTTTTCTGCCGTATCCGACGGTAAATCGCCGTATTTGGCCGTATTACATGGCTCCGTATTACGATCGTAAATCTCCGTGTCGTAATACGGTGAAATACGATCAAAAACNACCACGAGGAAATGTTTCGTCTTCAAAAAACAATTTGGCATCTTCAATGCTGATGCCCCCATGTTTACCCGATGAGTGTCCAAGGACTGAGAATTAGGAATTTCTCATCAGTTTCCCTACAGTTATTTGCATACTAAAAGTAAAAATATGGAATATTCACGATAATTTTTGTTCTTACACTCATTTTTACTTGCAAAATTGTGAAAATCAATAATTTCATGCAAAAATTATTTTTAAAGTAGCGATATCGCGACTTTCGTGAATGGTGGAACTGTGAAGGAACCGGTAGTTGGTTCCCATTTCCTCTAGGAATTATCACAACGACGCTGACAATTCCTTGGTACATTAGAAATTCCTATTTTTCAGTCCTTGAACACTGCTGAATTGGATTGCGGATATGCAAGGGGGAAACAGTGGACTTAAAGCACAAAAGTACGTCAAAGTACACTACTTGAAGTAGCTAAAAGTATCACTCAAGTAGCACAAAGTTAGAACAAGTAACTTCAGATAACTTCAAGTAAATGTGAAGTTGAAAAATAGGTGAAAGCAAATTACTTGAAATAGCTTACAGTACGTCGAAGTAGCTCAAAGTAACTTTAAGTACAAAAGCCCGCCGTTTCCCCCTTGCGGATATGACTGAAAATTAACATTTGAATCAAAGTTTTGATATAAGATATTTAGTTTTTAAAGACAAACTTTTTTCACAATTCTAAGATAGACAGAATTTATTTCATTTTATACTATTGAATAAACAAAAGCAAGTAGAAACTATTGAAACAGACAATATGCCATGATAAGTTGTTGTCAATCTAAAATTATTTCTTTTCTTTTTCTACTTTTATAAAAATGTTTCTTTTGTTATACTAGTCTATGATTGATGTCCTCTTTAATTATTTTTCTTTAGACGGCTCGCTTTTATCGTCTATGCATGCAACTTTTGTCTAAAATTAAAATGATTCACATACATTAATCTTTCCCAAAAATAAGCATATCATTTGTAATCTACAGAATTTGAACTTTCGTTTTCTTTTACTTTGCACTCTATATCAAAGCAAAGGATTATCTTATTCTTTATACTTGTTATGAAAACTTTTCTCAAGCGAAAAATTAATCTTTCCGTAGAATTGAGCCATCCGCATACTAGTAGATTATTTCCTATTGCTCGATATTTCGTTAAGTACATCCTTCTCGACAATTATTCTAGTAGTAACTGGAGTGCATCACCATTAAAAGTAGAATCATTCATCCTTAGACTTTGTCATGAAAATGGAATTCTGATTTTCATCAATTTTCTTTCTAGATGTAATCTTCACATTATTTGTTTAATCTTAATGGAGAAATATCGTTCATTAATATTTACGCATCATAGGTCTTCTAAAAAACCTGAACAATAATAGGGAGACGAAAGTATTTGTTCAAATATAATAACTTATTCATAGATTTTAGTATATAAGCGACTAATCATGAAGTATGGAAAATCGATCACTATTGTATTTACATATTCATAATATGCAGCGAATAATATCGTTCTTCTGATTGAAAGCTAATCAATATCTATTCATTCGAATAGAAAATTCTTATAGAAAAACCTAGTAGTTTGATACTATAAATTTTTATTGTTACATCAAGCAAATATATCACAGCCGCGTATATTTTTAGATTACAATAGAGAATATCTTATTAATCTTCTACTCTAAAACAGATTATTTTATATTGACAAAAAATAGTTCCCTATCGAAATTTTTGCATATCAAAAAAAAAATAAAAGAATCACTTTACAACTCATTGACCTTTCAATTAACTAATGAGAAAAAATTGTTGGTTGTTATTTATTTATTATTTTATTCGATATTAATAGAGTTTTATGTTTTAATAAATTGAGATTATTGCTTAGGGTCTCGCGTGATTATTCATAATATTAAATATTCAGTGTTTTCCGTTGACTTAGGAGATGCGTAGCGAGAGAAAGCTGTCAATAAGAGAGCAGTGACAGATGAACATCACTATTCATTGAAACATCAAGATATATCATAGCGCAAAATAGATAATTCCTTTTTTTTGTGATTATATGTCCACATTGAAGCAAATCTAAATGTAATTGATATATGTACTAGTGCCTTGCATTTGTACAATTTTTGTAACTGAACACAATCGAGATCGAACAGATATTTTTACAGTCAAGATACAGTTTTTGAATTGCTATGTCCTACGAAAGTTTTCATATTTACTCTTTCCCGTAAGTAGCAATAAGGAAAAGAAATCATTCGGATTTTTACACAAGTGTGACACAGGGTTCATCGTGTATTTCTCTGCTGTTAAAATCTTGTTCATGTAGTTCATGATGAGTTTACTGATTGTCGATGTTACTGTAATGATATGTGAATTTAATTCCAAATGTCACAATCATAGAAACATACATGACACATGAGTGTTTTTTCATTGCAATGAATCATGTTCACTTTTTGATAATTTATTATTAAATTCATTTATTCAGATATTTCTTTCTATGGTTCATCATCATCTGAAAACAAAATTTTCACGAAAAATTAATTCTTTTAGCAAACAATATAACTTTCAATCTCTGTGCCTATTATCGAGTACTATAAATCAGTTACCGATGATAACACTCACTTTCAGTTTTTTACTTTCGTATAAGTTGTTTATTAATGAAGTGAAAATATTTTAAAATATCGAGATATCATTAATGATCAGGTTGATTCTATATATATTATCTTATAGTGAAACTCGCACTGACTATTTTATTAGATCTTGCATGTGAATCGATCTGCTAAGTTTTTACCTGAACTCCTCATGTTCATGACTGAATATCAAATACTTGACTGGGCTAATAATCGCTAGTTAATATTTCAATGTTTTATTTCCATTTCCTCTGAATCTATGCCATTCAGTTCTACGTATAAATGTGCGGGATGCTTACTTATCGTATGTGTCTATTCAAGCATTTCTTAAGTATTGAAAAATTAACTATATGAAGAATTCATATTCAATTTAAAATATTTACGTGCAGTCTATCAAAAGATTATTTCAATTTGAATAATTTAATCAACAATTTGCATTTGATAAATGATACGTTACCGAATGAAATCGTTCAACATCAAAGCAGATGAAACATTGACCGTTGTGAAGACCATCAAAATGATATAAGACTTGATTAAAACTATTTTGCTTTCAAGAAAAAAGAGAGTAATAGATGATGTACCATCTGACAGAGTGAATACGGCTCTATTCAGCAAGACTAAATGGCAGTCGACGAAAACAGAATGTATGTAAAATGATTACTTAATGGACTAGACGAAGAGTCGATTTCATGAATCTTTGACTAAGTAAGAAAATCTCAAACTTGGTCTTTTCTAGCAGCAAATAATCAATTCTTTGCAATAAAATTTTTCACATTCTACGTCGTATATTTCTTCAATCTTATAAAGTAATAATGAATAGGAGTAGTTAATGTCCATTTTGAACGTATATAAAATGTTATAAATGATACATTTAAGATGATTACAACTACGCACTGTTCGAGGATAAATACTATTAGAAAATCTTCAATTTTTTTGTAAACAATTCTACAATGAATGTAGCAGTAATTTTGTTTTCTGATTAAATGATTCTATGAATGATTAAAGCAGCCCATGCACAGCGTAGCTAATGGTTTTGCATAGATAAATCGAACTATAATATCATTTATACACTGGAATGTAAGATAAATCTTTTTTTGCTTCAGTATTTGCTTCAGAAATCAAGCTTGTTAATTCAATCAATGCATGATTGAAATTTCCAGTAAGACGTGCTACTCTTAGTATATAGTTAAAGAGAGAATTTTTATTCTATTTAATTTGAAAGAAGCCAATTCAACCTTAATTTACTTATTCTACAGAAATAAAGAAAAGAACTCGTTCAGACACTTTAATGAGATTTTATTCATAGGCGATGGTTGATGTCAGTTTGTGGTAATGCCACCCTCTGTAGTATGTCGCTGCTAAATTGTATTGTAGGTCTTTCATAAGCTGCTATCAAAAACATCTGACATACTCTATGATAACGTATCTCTCTTCTGTTTGCCACGTTTGATGAGACTCGAAATTTCTTAGCCTATAATTCAAGAGACTTTTTATATAGCATGTTACGAATCGTTATTATGAATTCTTCTTCCACAGGCGTAAGATTCCACATAGTCCGCCTACATGATTGATGATCCATCTTAGAAACACACAGACACATACACTCACATATAAATATAAATATATATTTATCATGACACAATATGTTCAACATCATTAGAGATCAACGTGATCCTTCTTTTGTTATTGATTTTTCTTTTCTTGCATTCTCATAGCTAGAAATAGTTGGGGAGAGGATGCCTTGTATCATTCATTATACGATGAAAAAAAAACGTAAACCAAGTTTTCGTTGCTTGATAAATTGTTCAATGAGATTTGGTAAGACTTGAATGAACATTTCTTTTGTTAATGAAAAAGAGACTGTGATAAGACTTGATCGTAATTTAAAAGAAGGATTTCCTTGATCAATAAAGTACAGTAAAACTACTAATTTCTGTGTTGATTCTTTAATTTCTTTTTTCAATTATGGATATATTGATTAAACAGATTTTAATCGTGGACAGAACGTGAGTTTTATTAGTAAGAAAAATATTTTATTAAAGAAAACAAAAAAGAAAAATTTAATCTAATAATTTGAGCTCTATATATCTACCATACTGTTTACAAGAGAATCTGTTTTAATGAAAAACAAAATTTCAATTATATCTAAGATACAAATAATTTTGCTGGAGCTTTTCAAAAAAAATTCAGTTCTATTTTAATTTTGATTCGTTCATCGTTAAAAACGCATGTCCCAGCAATTTTATAACAATGGCAAAAAGAAACAAACCTGCAGTTCTTCTATTATTTGTTATCTCTTTTATATGAAGAATTTTCATTTTATTGTCACAAAGTTATTAATCCATGATTGAAACAATTTAACAACATGAACACATCCTATCCGTTACCTAGCGATGTTCGTTTTTTCAAAATCTCAATTATCTGCTGTTTATGAAAGGCATATTTTTTTAAATATGAATCTATCATTTAGAAATGTCTAACAAAAATTTCAACATTTTACATTACTCGAATAGAAACAAAAACACAAAAACAACAGTATTCAGATGTGATTTGCATTATATTTCGACTGTTGCTACTTGATATTCAAAAGGAGAATTCAGTAGATGATTCATGAATAAACAATTCAAATATGACTTGATAAAAGAAAGATAGATACAATTTATTGTAGTTATAGGCCACATTATTTTCTTAAACAAAACACGAAAACCAATAGTGTGAAAACATCAATGCAAGAAATATGCATTTTAATTAAACGAACATTTTTATTCAAAGATAAAACAATTCTTAGCTATATATCAGATGAGGCACACATGAAAAACGAAAAGCGTGATATATGCTATCTATTCAAATATTTGTTTGAGAACAAATATTTTTTATATGTAAGAGTTAAGAAATTGTTTTTCATATTTATTCTCGTCTTTTACGTCAATAGCCAAGAAGATCTTTTTATCATTTGTTAACTGTCGTCAATTCGTTAGTATCATAAGTCTTTTATTTTTCACATAGGTTATTTCGTGTACACGGAGGAGTATTGCTAACAAACGACGTTACATTGTTAAAGACTTTATTATTAACAGTAAAATGTAAGTTAAGTGAGAAACGAGTGCTTGATTAATTTAAATCTTCTGATTAAATCTAGAATGCCGAGGCGTGACATGACTTTCGAAGATTCTAACGATGATCCCAATAAATTAGATCAAGGAAAAACTACAGTTAATAGTTATGCAACAAAAAAAACTGTAGCTATTAGTAATTTAGAAATTGCACTACTAGCAACAAATGCTGTACAATTGAAAACTCTACTTGGTAATAAAGATAACAAAGACACGCTTTGGGCAGTTGGATTAGGACTTGTTTGTGCATCAATAGTTTTTCAAGTTATAAATGCTTGTGTTTTGGTTCTATTAGGTACAGATGATTTAGGAAAAAAACAACGGCAACATCGCTTAATATCTTTAAATAATTTTTCTCTTATAATATCCCTTTTTATAACTGTAATTAATGTTGTTCTTAGTGTTATTGTTGCTGTTGAGCCAGCAATTCTTTCACAAACACTAAATAGTACGACAGCTGTTTAATTAAAAATAAAATGTTTCAATTAAATTTCTTATGGAGTTTATTTGGCCGTATAAGGGAGGGAAAGAACTCTGATCTAGAAATACTCTGTACAATAAAAAAAAAGCAGCAAAAGATGGTTAGGAAAAACTAGAGTATTCATTAAGTTCAATGAGCACTGGCATTGATTGTTTTGGCATCACCATGTTTTGCGGCATATTCAGCCATACGACGTTCTATTTCTGGTCGAAAATGTCGAATAAGACCCTACATGAAATAAATTTTTATAACAATGAAACTAGGTTCTGCTTTTCAATATCGAAAATTTTACTTGAACAGGCCATGCAGCAGCATCACCTAAAGCACAAATTGTATGACCTTCAATTTGTTTTGATAATTCCCAAATCATATCAATTTCTGCTGGACGGGCATTGCCAGTTACTAAATTACAAACATAAATAAATCAAGTCGAATGAAATCTATTTTCTTACCAAATCGATTCATCATTTTAGCTAGCCAACCAGTTCCTTCACGACATGGCGTACACTAAATAATATAATTATTTTCTTTATCAATGTAATTATATTTACATATAGGATCGCGTCAAAATGATAGTTTATTAAAAAGAACTAAAGTTAAATAAAAATGGTGTCATAAAAGTATATTATCTGAAGTCAAGTTACAAGTAACAATCATAGATGTTTTATTTCAAACTAACCTATAAATGAACAAACACAGAAAGTTTTTAGTTGGATTCTTTCAGACAATTTTTTTCACTTTCCGTTCAGTTTTATGATCTATCTAGCGAAAGTTTTGGTCCATTTATTTATGACGCTGTTATAACATATCTGAACGTAAACGGCTGACTATTGTTTTTCAAGTTCAAGTCTTGTTATAAAATTGGTCAGGCGCGAAAAAATTTGAACCGAGCAGTTTTCATTATGAGAAAAAAATATAAGATACACTAATTCGTCGATATAAAAGCTAAGCAAGAACTATCAAGCACCTTGGCAATGACTATTCATGCCCTATTTGAATAACTCTATTTAATGACTTCTTTTGAAGTAAAATTTGGCAATTAAACTATTTTATTTCACTGTTGGTACACAATGTCTCACAAGAAAAAAAAATAATCGGATGAATTATGTTTATACTTAAGAATGCCCCTGCCCAAATATTGTTTTTTGTTTTTCGAACACAAAATCAAGTGTTCGTGAAATTGTTTTTCAAAATTTTCACAAACAGTTTAGGAATTAAGATTGATTAATTAGATTTCTTTTTCAAAGAAAACATGCTATTTTTAAAACTATCATTTATTTGAGGTCAACAAAAAGATATCAAAAACGAGAGATGTCGAATAGATTGAAAACTTCAACATATGTTAAGCCCATTTTTTTTTGACAAATTCTATCTTTTTTGTTAAAATATAATTATTAAAACGAACAGTTTGATTATCATCCAAAAATCTCCTTATTTTTCAAGTATAATTTCATTTTACACGACTCGCTTGTAACTTTCATATGTATAACATATTTTCATACTATGACGGTTGTTTAAATTTAGTTTAATTCATATCAAATAATATCTGTAAAATTCTCTGTTTGATTAAATAACTTCGATTGAACATCAATATAAATAAAACATTATTATTTACTTGTCCACATGATTCGTGTTGATAGAAATCCGAAAGACGAGCAATAGCTTTGATAACATCCGTTGATTTATCCATAACAATAACGGCTGCTGTACCCAAACCTGATTGAACAGCAACGAGTGCATCAAAGTCCATTAAAACATCTTCACATATTCTAAAATATTAAAAAAGATTTAAATAATATCATTCTTCAAGTATGCCAATTAATTACTTTTTTGGTATCAAAGGTACTGATGATCCACCTGGAATAATTGCTAATAAATTATCCCATCCACCGCGAACACCTCCAGCGTGTCTTTCAATAAGTTCTTTCAATGGTATTGACATTTCTTCTTCAACTGTTACTGGGTTATTCACATGTCCACTTATACAAAATAACTAAATAAATAAACAAATAAGTTTTGATAAGAAAAAACGAAAGGAAAACAAACAAACTTTAGTTCCACGATTTCTTTCGCGTCCAAACGAAGCAAACCAATCACCACCACGACGACAGATTTCCGGTGCAACAGCAACTGTTTCAACGTTAGTTACAGTTGTTGGACAACCAAATAAACCAATATCAGCTGGGAATGGTGGTTTCAAACGTGGTTTACCCTGTTTGCCTTCTAAGGATTCGATTAATGCCTAAGAAGAAGAAAAACATTCGTTTTCATGGTTTTAAATCAAATTAATTAATAAATATCTACAGTCTCTTCTCCACATATATAAGCACCAGCACCACGATGAACAAATATATCGAAATCATAACCAGTTCCACAAGCATTTTTGCCAAGTAAACCAGCTTGATATGCCTAGTAATGAATTTTATTGATAGATTCTACTTAGATATTTAATGTTCAAAAAAATATCTACTTCATGAATAGCTGTTTGTAAATTTGAACCTTCATTATAAAATTCTCCTCGAATATAAATATAGGCAGCACGTGCACCCATTGCGTGGCCAGCAATTAGACAACCTTCAAGAAGTTTATGTGGGTCATGACGCATAATTTCTCGATCTTTGCAAGTGCCAGGTTCACCTGCAAAAACAAAAATATTGATACATACTATGTATTTAAACAAAAGCTCATCATGTTTACCTTCATCAGCATTAATAACTAAATATTTTGGTCGTCCATCGAAAGGTTTATTCATAAAACTCCATTTTAAACCAGATGGAAAACCAGCACCACCGCGACCTCGTAATCCACTTTTTTTAACTTCATCAATGATCCAACCTGAACCTTTCAAAACTATTTCTTTTGTTTTGTGCCAATCACCCTATTTATAATTTGTATTTAAAATAATTTTAATTACAAAAAATAGAAACATACTCGAGACATTGCTCCTTTTAGATGCCAATCGTGACGACCGTAAAGATTAGTAAAAATACGATCTTCATCTTTCAATGGGCCGAATTTGGTCTGAATTAAAAAAGAAAAAAAATTAGTTTGTCAAAATCTCTTTATATATTCAACAGACTTTTTGGGGTGGAGCTGGCGGTGGTGTTGCTGGCGCTTGTGCTTTTGGTGGATTTGTTGCTGCAGGTGATGATGTTGCTTGAGTAGCTAAATGTCGACTACTCAATTGAAGAACTAAAAATTACAATGGATATAAATTAATGTTTAACATGAAAACTAATATTAAATTTACACGTCGCAAGTGGAAGACGTTTCGTGAGAGCCATTATTAGCCTCCGTTTAACGAAATAAATAAATTTATTTCTATCTAAAACATAGATCATTTTTAGAATATGCCCTAAATTGTATATAGAAACAGAGAATCAAACGAAAAAACAAATATGAGCATATCAAATTCTTCGAAAAGAATCAATTTATTCTCGTTTTAATTTTAATCATTCGTTTGTTAGACTCTTCATGAATAAAAAGCAAAGTATAATATTATAATATGACACTGATGATTTACTTTCCATCCCAAGTTTAAGATACAATAATGATAATGTATTGGTCTCATCTACAGTTTTGTGTTGGTCTAAATATTTGTTTGTAGACTATACTGGTGAAGATGATAAAATAATCCTAGTCTTCGATTGATTTCTGATTTTCTGGTTCGACAGTGATCTCGTCAAGAAAATAGCTGAATTTTTTTTCTAAAAACCTAATTGAATTGTCAAAGTACGTCTTTCTCAAACTAGCAACGTTTAGTGATTTATTATAAAATCGAATTCAGTCATTTTCTTGAAATCACCAACCGATCCAAAAGCAAAAATAAAGGAATCAATTCATAATCACCATAGTTTTATAATTCGTTTACCTACTTGACAAATATCATATAATTAAATGCATGTTTAGACAAGTTCAAACTCGTATGTAATACCGGTGCAGCATCACCATTGCATTTCTATTCTAATGCATCACTTCCTTTTGTTTTTATCTAAAACGAGTAGGAAATTTTTTTTTTTCTAGTAACAAAACTCTCTACGCATATGATTTTGCTTCTTGCTAGTAGAATATCGACAAAAATGAAGTAAAAACATGATGTTCTTCTATTTGTTCTTCTTTTTTTTTACAAAAAAAAACAAAAGTTAACAAAAGAACAAGAAAACAAACTAGCCTAGGCTGACAAACACGAAATTTCTCTCATTCAACTACACACACACCACCAGCAGCTTCAATTTTAGCTTTCATTGTTTCAGCATCAGCTTTGCTTAAATTATCTCGAAGAACTTGAGGAATTGATTCAACTAACTTCTTAGCCTGAAAAAATCAATCAAAAACAAATCTTTACAACAACAAAAATCATTTATATTTACTTGAACAAGATTGATGTTCTCAACAACATCTTTTACTTGTTTAATAACCGGGACTTTCTTCGTATCATCAAATTTAATCAAACGTACTTTAAATACGGATTGAGCTGTTGGCCGAGCAGTTTCTTCATCGTCTTCTTCTTTCTTCTGAAAAACGAGCAACGAAAATCAATAAAAACAAAAGAATCAATAAGACGTACGGCTGCCGGTGCTACATTACCAACTCCACCAGATGCCATGATTGGCACATCTTGAATTTTGAGTGTTTTCTGATAAAAAATCAAAAGAAAACTTATAAATCGAATCTTATATTTTTAAAACAAAACATTACTTTTAATAATTCATTTAAATCCATAACATCTACTAATGATAATTTACTTATTTCATCAACAAGTCGATGAATTTTTTCCGAATATGTTTTATTCGGGTCATTTGTACCCGTTGTTGGTGGTGGAATTGCTTTTTTATCCTCTGCTGTTATATCACTCGCTTTAGTTGTTGGTAGAGTTGATGGTTTTTCAATGTTAACAGCAGGCTTTTCAGGCTTTGTGCCAGTTGCTGTTTTTTCTTTTAATTTAGCTGCTGCTGAGAATTGTATTTGTGTCAACGAGAGAAAACGATTGAAGACCAACGATGGTGCCGAACCTTGCATAGATCGAAATACCAAACGAGAACACATTTTCTTTTTTTCTAGATAATTAATTTATCTAGAACCAAAAATAAATATCAATTTTTTCAGTTGACAAAAACAAACGTAAAATAGATCTACAAAAATACAATTGTTATGTTATATAAACTATTTGGAAAATAAATAACTGGTTTATAGACGAAGCAATGATAGAATCAAGTTGAAGAATTGAGAGGATTGTACACTATTCTAATGGTTGTTTGAAAAATGTTATTGATCGAAAATTATCCAGTAAAAAACAAGCAACGTTGATTGATGAATGATGGACGGATACGGATATATGGATATGAAGTAGAATAGATCAACAAATGAAAATTTAAACTTTTATAGATTTAAATCTTTAAATTAGATATATTTTTGTCGATTTGAAATATCAACTAAAACTGACCATAAAACTAATTATTACCTATTTTAGACTATCGTGCACTTGAAAAATTTCATTTGTCTTTTTTATCATAATATATAATATGGATTAGTTTCGGTGCAAATTTATTGTAGAAAAACAAATCATGACACATAATTAAAATACTCGATCATCAATTCTAATAAAACAGATAGAAAAAAGTCTAAAGTTTTTGGTGAACAATATCAAATTGTAAATCTTCATGATGAATTGATCATTGTTAAGGTTTATTCCAGATTTATTCGTATTATTTATTAATAACTTATATATGTCGATAGTATTTTTCATTTGTGTGACGATTTTTCTATTGAATCAAATTTATGTACACTATCCCTGTTTACTTTTCTCTGTGAAGCGCAAGAAATGTATTCGTTAACAGAAGATCAATTTTCTTGCTGCTTTAAATACTCTTGAAAATCATATCGATAATTTAATTGATCTGGGAACATCATTTGTAGATTATAATATTTTTCATTGCAGATCATTCATAAAAGAAGTTGTGAGCATTTTTTAACTTTGTAGCATCTGATGATTAGAAACTTCGAAGTTAAGGAACTAAAAAAATTGTTTTTACTGGGCATTATTCGACAAGCGTCTGTTATGTATAAGAATTTTATTTTTGGACATATCGTTATAGTTTAATCGATGGAGAATATTGTTTAGTAAAACAAAATCTTATAGTTTTATGGAGAATTTTTTAGTAGAAAAATCCTGGAAACTTAATCTTTGGTTCCAGTATTTAGAAAATGATATTAATGATGAAATTGTTACAATAACGGCATAAGATATATGGAAAATGTTTCCAAAACTTTCAGAACTTCTTTAATTAAATATAAAATTAGTCAAAGAAATGTTAATGAGACATCACCTTATCAATTTGAATGCTTCGTTCAATATTATCAGAAGACTCATTGTCTGCATTATGATTCTTTCTTTCTTTAAATGAAAAAAAAAGAAAGTTTTTTTTTCTTGAATATTTCATTTCCTATTTTGCATGAATTCGTTGAGTGAAATTTCAATAAAAGAAAATTTGTTTGTTTTTTGTCTCTGATAGAAACAGAATTGATCGAAAAACACATCATATCGTAGATGAGTCACAACAAATGAAAATATTATCACATATAAAAAGACTAATCAATTATTCTCTTGCATTTATTTGTCTTTTTTTTTCTATTACTTTAACATATGGCACGAACTTCTTGATCATAAATCCCTTTTCTTTCTCTTTCTAGATGTAGATTGTTCGTTGCGAAATACAACCATTAACAAACCAAAAGAACAGTAAATTTTTCTAATCCATAAAAACTTTCCAATTGCATATTTTATTTTTAGTGAACAAACCAATCGCTAAACCATTAAATTTTGCAACAGAATCACCGAATAGTAAACGAAAACAAAATTCCAACGTTGAAGATATTAATCCTATTATGTAAGATACTTTCCTTTCGAAAATTTATGAAGATCCATGTAAGAGCATATTCGTATTCGTATTAGAATTTATTTACTTTTTAATTACTATCTCCTAGTCATTATCTAGATAAAACTATTAAATGCAAGGAGTAAATTTATCACTCAAATTCGCAAAATAATTTTTTTGTTTCATCACTACCACAGCTAATTATTAGGAAAGAAACCCATTGGAATTAGTGTATGAATTGAAATGAATATTAAATTCATTCTTTTGTATAGATATGAGGAGGTTATAAATAAAAATTTACAAATGTTTCGTCAAGTTCACCGTAAATTTTACTACAACAGTTAGGCTCTATATCTGGACATGAGAAAATTTCAAAGGATTCATAGATGAAAGTCTGTATGATTGTCATGCTAGTCAATTTTTCAACAAAACATTAAAACCCATTCTTATCCTAGATCTTTGTCATACTTCACTTTTTTGTCCCAAATTTATTTTCAATAAGGGCTAGCATATAGAGAGAGAATACTAGATTTTACAGTACAAACGAATTGTACCTTTTTATATTATACAAAATTCAATATTGATATTTTTATGATAGGATATATTTTAAAAAAGCATTTAATTCAACACCGAATTACATCAATTTAGAGTTGAATTGCATAAAATTTAAACAGTGATCATAGTATTTTAATAAGAAGTTACACTAGATTCGTTCTAGTTCACAAAGAAAGAGCCTTGAACATAGTTTCCATGGGGACTCTTATGTCAAGTACATTTAATTTAAAATATTACTGTTTATTTTACGAGAATTCTCTCAAAACTAGACTGTTATTTGCTTGATGAGTATAATAAAAAGATTGAATCTCTGTTTTTATCAGTATCGAATGAAATTTGAAATTGTAAATATTACATATGAACCACGATATTATTTATGTCGACAATAAATCAAAAGATTTGATATTGCTTCTCAATAACCCACGTTAACTCTAATTTGTCATTGCATACCTAAAACAATTCTTCATTGAATCTATTCGATTATAGTCGCCCAGTTTCATCATCATCCAATCATCGTGACTTGGGCACTGGCGAACTTCGCTTATCAGATACCAAAGTTTGTTTTAGGATTTTTAACTAGATTGAATTGTAAAGAACTTTTTCTTACATAGTCATATAAATTTACATCAAATGATTTAATCGATCGTGGTGTAATTGGAGAAGGGAATTTTGGTATTGTGTGTAAAATGCTGCATGAAAAAAGTGGAACTATAATGGCTGTTAAAGTGTCTAGTAATATTCATTTAAATATTAATTATTTTTCAATTTTGTTCAGCGTATTCGTTCGACGATTGATGAACGATGTCAAAAGCAAATGATCAATGAATTAGATGTTGTTATGCGTCAAAATAATTGTCCACATATTGTACAATTTTTTGGTGCTCTTTTTAAAGAAGTTAATATTTTCAATTTTTCACTTCATATATATATATATATATATTTCTATTTTCTATTTATTTAGGGAGATTGTTGGATATGTATGGAATTAATGAACACATCACTGGATTATTTTTATAAATTTGTTTATCATAAACTTGACCAATTTATACCAGAAAGTATTCTTGCCTATATAACTTATGCTGTAAGTTCGGTAATGCTATATTTTTATAATTATGTGTAGCACGATCTAGAAGACGTGCCGAAGTACACGAAGAGAATGAAGATCTTACTTTCACGAGTGAGACGAAAAGTTGTTAATATACAATTCTAGATCATATATGAATAATATCTCTTGTTTCTAACGGTTAACTATTTCGTTAATAAATAGTTAGAAAATTAAGGATATCTTAGCCCTTTTTGAGAGCTTCAGGAGAATAATTTTGGGAAAACTTAAATTTTCAGGAAACATTAATCTTCATGAGTGATGTGCATTCTTGAGGATAGTGGAACCAGAATGGTGATAATTAGAATTAATTTTGATCTTTGTTTCTTCAAGATGCTACATTTGATTAAAATGTTATTTTCTAATGAGCTGAAAACACTATTTGATTAAAGCGTTCTTATTATGTTTTGTTTTTCGTATGAACAAAGTTTAATACAAAAAAAACAAAAAAACTTTAGCCATTCTTAGTAGTGTCTCGTACGTGTCGGAAATGTTTCTGCACTTTTTCGATGAAGAAATTATTTGTTCGATTAAGCAAATGAATAAAATCTCTCCTAGAATCAAACTATTTTCGTATGAATCAGCAACAATAATCAGTAATGGTTGTTATTTATATATTAATTGTATAAATATATTCTTATTTAAATCATTTAATAGACTTTACAAGCATTGGATTACATAAAATCTCGTTGGGGCATTATTCATCGAGATGTCAAACCGTCCAATATTTTAGTTTCAAGAAAGACACTCAAACTTTGTGACTTTGGTATAAGTGGTCAATTGATTGATTCTATCGCTAAAACACGTGATGCAGGTTGCCGTCCGTACTTACCAGTAAAAATAGTAGTGATAATTAATTTTGATAATTTTTCTCGTTTTGTTTTCTTCTTTCTAAAGCCTGAACGTCTTGATCCAACACGATCAACGCGTGAAGGTTACGATGTTCGATCTGATGTTTGGTCATTTGGAATAACACTTGTAAATAATTTCAAGACAAGACAAAATAAATTTCATAAATCTGTACATTTATGTTTTAGTATGAAATATCAACAGGATATTTTCCATTTCGAGAATGGACATCACCATTTGATCAATTACAACAGATTGTTGAAGGACCTCCAATAGAACTTAAAATTGATCGTCTTTCTGATAATTGTAAAAATTTTGTAAATACATGGTAAAACTCATATTTTTATATTTGATTTATCTAATTTCAATTGTGTTTGCTTTTGTTTTAGTTTAAATAAAGATGAAAATCAACGACCGAAATACAAAAAATTATTAGAACATCCATTTTTACGGAAAGCAAAAGAAGTACAACAAATTGAAAATGTTTCCGTTTATTTATCGGATATAATTGATGGTCTTGAAAATAATACGGATAAATTTCAATTATATTATTATCTGCCTCATAAAAATTGATGAAATAATCTTTTATTTTATTTTTATGCTTATTCGTACTTGCATCAGTCTTAAAGACACATTGATTTAGCCTTTTTCCCTTTTACTGCCTTTTTTTAAAATTTCATTGTCTCCTTTGATTTGATGGCTGTTTTTGAAAAAGAATTTAAGCAATAAATTTCTATTGTATTGAATAGTTGATTTGTAGTATATTGGTTTGATAATATTCAAGTACAAAAAGTTCGACACTAGAAACTGAAGTAGAATCAATACTGAGCACCAACGTCAATCAAATCGTTAAGATAATCTGATGCAGAGATATTACCAATAGCAGGTTCAAATAGAAACTTTTCATAATGGACTGTGTACAATTGAACTATATTTATGTACATTTAGGTGTGAGAGTAATAAAGATGAATCAAACTATACCTTCATTTGGCAGAATAATAATTGATGATAGTACTATGCTAAAAAACTAACAAAAAAAGAACAAATTAAAATTCAAAAACTATTGATCAAATTTGATTTTTGTACTAGCTATGAAATCATTGATTGGGACCGACATAACTATGTAGCAATTCAAATTTTCCTTGTCTATGAAAGACTTCATCCAAAAGTTGATTCATATCTCAAATGAAAACTGCTTTTTATTATTGATGAATAATTCGGTATCTTGTTTTAAATCACGTTTTTTGTATTTTAAATAAATTGATTTGTTTCTCTTCAATTAATTGAAGGATAACGTGAATTCAACTTTTCCTCTAATTCTTATGATATCAAGAAAAATGTTTTTCAAGAATTTCCTATCTTTTGAGAAATTCTGTTTTACTTTAGTGGCATATTTTACATAACAGATTCATAGCCACACGTATGAATGCTAGTCGTCATGTGGCACATTCATTGTATCAACTGCTTTTAGTGTTCAAGTTTTCGTGATTCGTATATTGGTTTTGGGTAGTACTGATTGAAACTGCTTTTAGGAAAGCATGCTACTATTGATTAAAAGGCACCTTTATTATTCAGCACTGATAATAAAGAATGTTGAGAGATCAATCTTTGGCATTTTACTTTTTTCGTAGTAAATATGTAAGTACTGTGCGATTGAGATGATTCTCAGCCGTTTTTACTTTTATTCTTGTTAAAATACGTTGAAATGAATGACTAACTATTTCGATAAGTTCTTCGTAGACTTCAACAAATTAGAAATGATGAAGTCAGATTTCAATAATTTTTTCTTGAATAAAATCATTCGTTGTAACTCAATACTGAACTAAAACAAAACTATGGCTTATGTAGGAAATTCTTCTATCTTCGCACTTTGATATTTACCAGATTATGGCGGTATGGTGAATTCTGCTGAGCAATCAACAAAATATGGAAATGCCTACTAATCTAGATCTAATTCAAAGCTACTCTTTCAGTTTTCATTGATCATAACTAGCGAGGTGACTAGATTCTCCTACAGGCAACGTAAGCTCATATCGATAAGATAAATAAATCATGCATGAATATCATATCGATTGATAAATTTCTATTGCGTTTGCATATGATAACCTTCATCCAAAGAGATTAGACAAAAGATACTGTCATAGCAAAAAAAAGCCTAAGTCTTACAATTATCTTTCCTTTTCCTCGAACAATATTTAGAGCGCGGTGTCATTAATTTATATTCAATTAAAAATCGGAATCTAATTTTACAAAAGAAAAGCTTCAATTACTCTATCCATTCTACACAATAAATTTTATTTAATATCAATTATAATTACTAATGCAAATTAGTACTAATGTATGTGGCATCAAATTAATACTAATATTTATTCGGCTATATACGTCAACATTAATCATATATTTCTTTTTAAAATTTTTTTTTAAATACTTGAATAATTAAGAGGAAACGTTGGTAAAATAATTCTTTTCAAAGTAAACAATAGTAGATTTAATTACGTCATATATACAGTCTAGCTATTTTTTACTTTAAACAAGATGAAAACGAGAATCTATCATATGATAGGAATTACGTAGATACGCAAAGGCGTAATTAAAAAAATTTCATATCTTAATGTACTGCTACCGGTGTTCGAAGAGTGACTGAGCAGAAAATCTGCATCATAACACTGAATCCTCTCGTCTTTATCTTACATCGACTACGATGAAAGCAACTCAAAATAAAAATAATATGCTTGAAGCACTGCTTTCTAGAATTAATAATATAGATGAAAGCAAAATATTATCGATATTATACTTTAAAGGCATTATTTGACGGCTGGCAGTTTATGATTCAATGCACACTTTCATTAGAAGAGATAATAAAAAAAGAAATCGACTGGAATACTTGAATTATTTGTCGCTATTGACCTCCAGTAGGTTATTTTATTTCTGAATGTGCAAGTGATTCCCTACATCTGGAATCAACACTATATACAAATTTTTATTTGTCAAGCCTGGTAGGATGTAAAAAAAGAATATAGATTAGAATGTATCCTTGCAAAAATGTCCTGTAGCGTAAATGTCCTTCGTGAAAGATGTTCTTGGGAAATGGTCCTTTGTATGAAAATGTCCTTCGTCGTTAGAGATGCACCAATTTCTATTCCAACCAATTTCGACCACCCCTAAACATTGAAATTGGTGTATATTATTCCTATTCATCGTGAAGGGTGAGTGTGGGGTGTAGTTGTGAGTCTGGTATTACTATATTCTTGTTCACAGTTACATCGCACACCCACATCTCATATCCACGCCCCACACCCCGGGGAACAATCGTATACTAAGACCTGTCAAGATTCTGAATCTGATCATATTGGATCAAGCAAAAACTCGTCGTCTCAGAAATCTTAGATCGGCACGTACTATAATATTCGTGAAAGATCTTAATATTGCATAAGATTTTCTAAAATTTTGTATTCATATCTTACAATACAGCAAGATCTTTCAAGAATCTGATAGTATGAGCTGATGGAAGATTCCACAAGCAACGATTTTTTTGTATGATCTTATCTGGTGCTCAAGATCTAACGTCAGATTTTTAGACTTTGGCAGTCATACTCTCACACACACCCAACGATCCTAGTCCAGAATTGCTGAACAACGAATCAAAGAATTATATGATTGGTTCAATAATACCCAGATTACACTGCGAGATCTATTGCATGATCTTTCCTTTTTGTCGCGAATGAAAAATAAGATGAAATTTAATCCGTTATAATAAACTAAACTGCAATTCTAACATTATCGACTACCGTTGCTTTTATTTTACTTAGAGGACATTTTTATCAAGGAGGACACTTTTTCGAAGGACTAAATCAGAGAGGACCATTTTCCGAGGACAGTTTTTACCAAGGACATTCTAGACTGTTACCTAAAAAGGTACTCATAATATTGCTCTCGAACCGAACATATAATTTACTCATGCGTTGAATATATTTGATATTTTTCGTGTGTTTCTGTCGTTATAATTTCTTGCACAATACACCTTCATTTGTCCTTGACTTCTTTTTCTATCCTATCCAGCTCATGTTGTTGTTATCAGCATTTTTCTTTTCATTGGTCCATGTTTTTTTGTGCGTAGAATACACTTTGGTAAATAGCTGAATTGACATAGAATTGTATCGAAGCACATATATTATATTCAATCATATCAATAGTACATATCACTAATAAATCGAATATTTATATATATATCAGTAGGCATCTCATCAAGTCAGATTCTTGGTTTTTTTAGTATTTTATATTTAATTTTTCTAGTTTCCAAAAATAATTTCTTTTAAACTTTCATTCAAATTATAACTAAAATAAACAATCAATATTCTTTATGTTTATAGTCCATTTTTAATAAAAAATTCCATCATAATATTGTAAAGAAATGTTCTAATTTTTGTATCTACAGTTTACTGTATTACAATAAGCAAATGATCGTATAAAAGATCATCATGTATAATAAAAATCAAAGTGCTGCGAGACATGAAAAAGGATTCTTTTAATTTTAATTTTAATTTTATTAAATGAGTGAAATACTAATTGATGATTTTTATTTCTGAATATTTAGACTTGTAAAATGTCTATAACTGAAGAACAAAAACAAATTGTTAAATCAACAGCATCTGCCTTGAAAGAAAATGGCAAAGAAATAACTTCCATCTTTTATAAACATATGTTTGAAGCTCATCCAGAATTATTAAATATATTCAATCGTACAAATCAAAAAGTTGGAACACAGCCATTAGCATTAGCTAATACAATTTACTATGCTGCTGAAAACATTGAGCATTTAGATGTACTTGCACCACAAGTTGCACTGATTGCTCATAAGCATCGTGCGTTAACTGTTTTACCAGAACATTATCCTATTGTTGGCAAATATTTACTTATTGCAATAAAAGAATTTTTAGGTGACAATGGTACACAAGAAATTTTAGATGCATGGGGAGCTGCTTATGGTATTATTGCCAAAATATTTATCGATGCAGAACAAGAATTATACAATGAACTTGGCCCAGATGAACATGATAAAGGTTTTGTTCCATTGAATATTGTTAAAAAAGAAACAGTTGCCAGTGGACCAATCGTTGCTCTTACACTAGAACGCCATGATGGTGGGAAAATGCATACCTACCATCCAGGACAATATATTACACTTCGCATTACAAAAGATGGCTCCTTTCATAATCGACATTATAGTCTTTTGGAACCATTCGATGGTAAAACTTATCGTGTTGCTATTAAAGATGAAGTTGATTGTGATCCAAAAGGTGTTGTTTCTAATGAAATAATTGACAATTATAAAGTAGGCGACACTATCTTAACAAGTTTTCCAGCTGGTACATTTAAATTAGTTAAAGATGTTAAGCATCATTTATTTGTTGCCGGTGGAATTGGTATAACAGTTCTTTCATCATTAATTTTAGAATTACATAAAGAAAATAAAGCAAATAGCGCAACATTAATTCATTGTGCAGCAACACAAGAACATGCTGCTTTTGCTGATCAATTAAAACCAATTCTTTCGGAAAATCAATATAAATTATTTTGTCAAGGTGAAAAATTAGCAAAAGATGATTTGCAAAGGGCATTAACAGTAGATTCCCATGTATACATATGTGGCTCATTACCATTTATGAATAAAATTCAAGATTATTTAGCTGAATGTAATCACCCAGCATCTCAAATTCATATCGAAGCATTTCAACCATCACTTAGTATTTTAAGAGATGCTGTTAAAGACAATGCAAAAACAAAATCATTATAAATTTTGCAATGAACAATTATTGAAAGACTACGCTTTTTTCTTTTCACAAATCTTTCATGCTCATCAAACTTTTCCCTTTTAGTTATCTTAGACCCTAACATCCATATTTAAAATAAAAACTACTATTCCAAGGTAATCATATATATATATATATATATGATCATGAAAACATCTAATTAACTCAAATGTGTTCAGAATTTTCTTCAAAAAAATTGTTATGATACCAATATATAATATTTACTAGATTTATGATGAACTTTTCAGAAGTCAATATCTTTGAAATAACAAAAGTCATTAAGAGACGAAATTCGATTTGACATTTGAAACAAATAGTATTTAAATGGAATGTAATATAAATGAAAATTTTTATAGATCGTCTCAACTATTGTTGACATCTCAATATTCTCTTTCTATTTGCAATTTTTCATTCAAAAAATACAAAAATAATAAAGTAAAACATCTAATAATTATAAAAGGTCCTAGATTCAATGGAGTGTATTAGGCTGTAATTGCCTCTCTCTCTCTCTCTAACATGAATACCTCAGTATTCTAAATAGTGAATGTATTTTTCCAGACAATTTCGCTGATAAAAGCTCTTTCACATCAACATGTTTTCTTAACCTCCAACTAGTGTCTGCGTTCTTTTTCTTATAAGCTATGAATGAATACATTTTTTTCATATGATTCGATAACTGGCCGTGCGAAGTAAAGAATGATATCACAATATGAGTGCATTTTGCATGAAAAAGTGCAGCTAATTTATGATATTAATAATGGTTTACCACAACGTAAATTGACTCCAAGTTTTAATATTTCGCTTGGTTCCTTATCGAATATTTTGAAACTAATCGAAATAAAAATGCTCTTTTACCCTATGCAGCTATTACTTTCACACTCCTTCTACATGGTGTTCCACAAAAAAGTTAACAGAGGAATAAATAAATAAGTCTTTATCTAGTAATAATTTAGAAGTATATATATATATATTGAAATCTTGCTTGTCAAATATGATAAAACACAAGCTGGCCAAGTTTTTCGATAAGTCTAATCCTATGGATGTGAAAACTAGACTAATGTTCGACAATAAGAATACTATTGTTAAACTTAAAATTGGATCAGTCGCTTTTTTAACATAGGGCATGTTTCATCTAGAAAACTTTTAATTAGTCTCTTTGTCCAAGCATGATGTTCTTTTTTTTGTTTTGTTTGTATTATTCAGACAATGAGATATTGTTCTGTTGGTCTATTTAATGAGTATTCTTGGTGTGTATTGGATTTCAATAAATTAGATAATATTTCATACACTTTCAGTGTTATACTTCTACACAGATCAATCAATGATTCTATCAACAATCCGAGTCAAATAATCAGCAAAATACAGTAAAACATTTTGAATGAAAACATATAGTAACTATGACGGATGTAAAAGAATATTTTTCTTCAATAACATTGATAATAACGATCTATTGTTTGAATTTATTTTTAACCGTCAGCGGTTAGATTGATTCTGTTCCATTTATTAGAACTATACAAATGATATTGACACCTAGTACTTTTTTCTTTTAATGGGAAAAATATGTTTCTCAATGTTGGCCAATTGAACAACAAGCTGCTTGATAATCGGATTAATCAACGAAATAAAATATTCTTTGCTATCGTTTATCAAATACAAGTACGAATAATCAACGAAAAGATCAGCATTTGACTGGCGAGTGATCAAATCGAATGCAGTACTTATTTAGCTATAGAGAAAGAGAGAATACAGACGAAGCAATGTTTTTACAAGTATTCAACTATTAGTTGAAATGAGTAGACCATTAATTAGATTTTTCTATGCAGTAATCTGATCATTGTACACTTCCCGTTTCTATTTTACAAAACAAACATTAGTTCTATTGATTGATCACTATTGCTCGAACATTCGAGATCAATTTCTTGCTTCATTTGCTGATGAACAAACAGGTAATATATACTTATTGATATCGTACAATAACTACCATATGAATTCGAAGTTTAAAACAAAAAAAATGAAGAGACACGACAGTATCACATGTACAATTTTGTTTTTTTATCAAACACAACGTGTAACTAAGTATGAGTTAAAAATAAGCTAGGGCTTTATCTTCAACAAAAGAAAAATTCTTCAGTACAAGAAAATTTGTACTCAGCAATGCTGTACGCAGAAAGGCATCGCTCTTGAAAGTTTTTTCTCTATCAAATAAAATCAATCAAAATGTTGAACAAAAATAGCAATCTGTTTTCAATCATATAATAACAATTGTAACGTGTACAAAAAAATAAATATTTATTTCTATAATAAAAAAAAGTCTACAAATGTGAATTGAACTTGCGAAAAAACAACAACAATGATGATTTGTTTACAATCAAAACAAGAACCGGGCATTGCGATGCGCTAGAATACGGACGGTGAATAGACACTCGTGCCTCTTGTTTGTTCTTATTTTATGATCATGACCAAAACAAACCAAATAAATAACGCAAAATATCTGAAGTGAATAATTATTGACGATGAATTCATATTAACATGAGAATAAAAATATTCTTCTTTCTTATCATTAATCAATATCGATTGTTGTTGTCGTACAGACATGTTCTCAATTAAACTTAATGTTACATTAAGATATCGATCATCTACGTCTTTTGAATAGGGTATAAAATAGTTCGTAATCATCTAAATTAAAAATCGATTAAATATCTTCACATTGAAAATGACAAAAAGAAATCTTACAATAGGAAATTCAATTGAAGCAATCTCAACATGATTTGGTAATTGTTCAATACGCAATCGATAAAATGCATTATTAACTATTCGATCAGGTATAACGGATACTTAGTTAATTCATTTAAGAAAACACAAAAAAAAACTTCTTACCAATTGACTGAATATTTTGCCAACGCAAGTTGAAACCTGATCCATTCCTTCTCACAATAAGATCAAGCGGCGGTAATGATGAAAAGATGTCAACTTAAAATGGAAAAAAAGAAGAAGAACAGAGAAATAAAATTAAAATAATCAATCAAACTAAAATCTAAATTTTACTTGTCTTTCGATCTGTTTGACATGGTGGGCGAATCGAACCGTAAACCTCTGTTAGTTCACACGAACTAATATTAAAATAGAACCGAAAGGATTTTTTAACTTTTAATCCAACGGCATTTATATTCACTAAGTATGTACAATTAAAACGTAAATCATATAATTGAAAATGATTTTGTATTGTAACTGCATCTCGTCGGTAGCAACATGAATAAACATCTGAATGACATTTATTTTCAATCCAATAAATATCATATTGTTTGATTCGAGAATCATTATTTTTACTCCATGATATGTTGGCTTTTATCAATCCATTGATAAAATAAGGTTTTGATATTTGAAAATTTTTTATTGGAAAAAATTCTTCGTCCGAATTGAAATGAATTAGTATTGGTAAACTCATTTGAATATGATTACCGTCGGATGTGATCATTGAACGAATCTGAGAAAATAACAAGTAGCTACTTGACTTCTTCAGACAGAATGAGTACATACTTTGAATAGATAGGAGTTGTCTATAGAAAGAAATGGAATGGTGAATTCCAATGAAGATAATGATGATGATATATCAACACTATTTACAAGTGATGATTGATCATTCTCGGATTTCCAAGAGATCTGATAAAAAGAAAAGGAAATATTCATAGAAAAAATGATGTCAAATTATAAAGAAGAAAAAATGTCTACATAATAAAAAGAGATTATTTATCATCTTATTCGAGTTCAATGTACATTGGATATTATCAAATATATACATCCCATGACTAAGTTTAGTGTTATCAAACTAAAAATGTCTACGTACAGTACATTAGTAACAAGAAAAATCTCGATTTTGAATATGTAGATCTTTGTATAGGATTTTAATTAATAAAAAAGAATATCATTTATATTTTGCGCACCTGATATTCATGAACTGATAAATTCGGTTTTTGCCAAACTAGAGTTATGTTCATAGTGTTAGAATTGAATTGATAATCTTTGATCGAGAAATTTCTTGGTGGATCTATAATTGTTGATATAGTATACGATTCATTTGCTAAAAGAAATAATATTCAGAATCAATTTTTCAATATTGTCTTTCTATAGAAATCTTACTTAAACGAAAAAGTTTAGTTGTTATAGAAAATGGTGAATGTCCATATCGCGTAACAGCTGCAACACGAAATTTATACCATCGATTGTCACGTTGTATATTTCTTATAATAGCTTTTGCATTTGAAACTTCTTCTTTAACGAAACCCCATTTTGAAACAAGTTCATATTGATTAATATTTGTTTTTGGAAATGTCCATTGTGCTTCAATAACATAAAAAATTGGCTCCGTATTTATTATTGGATAAGAATTCCATTTTAATCGAACTGTTCGTCGACTTTTTCTTTCAATAGCTGTGACATTATATGGTTGAGGAATTTTTTCTAAAGTGTTAATCATTAAATTTTATGATGAAAATAAATCGATTTAACTTACTTGAACAATCATATGGTGATGAACATAATTGACAATTGCCTGTCAAGCAATTAGCGTGTTGCTGATAAAGATTTTGAATAAATATACAACTTTGTTCGCATTCTACAAGTTTTAACTAGAAAACATACAACAAAATAAAAATTACAATTATTCTGTTCTTCTTCCTTCTTTTACAAATAAACATAATAGTATAGATCTATCTATCAGTCAGACTCGTTTATCAGAAAGAAAAATTTAATAGTAACATAATGACTTCGACAGATTTGAGGTCAGACTTGGAATATGCAAAAATAACTTACTGTAGAACAGATTGCTTGACAACTTTGTTTATCGGATAAAAGAAGTGGCGGATCTAAGTCACATGGGAGAAGACACTAGAAAAGAGAAAACATAAGCTTGTTAACATATTAATGAGAAAGAATGATCTGATTTCCAACTGGTCGATAGTCAATGGTTTGTCGATCAGTAAAAATCTTTCTAATTGAATTAGATAGACATTGGACACTCATTAGTTGTGCCTGCATACATATACATTGGTTATCATACGAGACAATCAAGCCCTCATTCACTCACCTCCTCCTCCCCCCGTTCCCTTCCCTGCTCTCTGTCTTTCTGTCTCTCTCTCTCTCCCACATTCGGTCAATTTACTTACCGAACTACATGTGATGAGGCGTGGACAACGCTCCCAGATAGATCGCCATGGTAATCTCAATACATTTGTCGTCTAGAAAAAAAAACGAATCATGATTATTTCAAAAATCAACATCATTAAAATGAAAAGCAAATGCAGAAACATATTTTTTTATTGTATTAAATGACTATATAGACACCTCATTTATTCTATAGAAAAGATAACAAAAACATAGTCCAGAATAAATGAGAATCGGAAGCACCTGTATTGTATGACACCTTAGTTTTTGTTTTTCCTCTTCGAACACAAACAAATCAAATTTTCGATTTATTTGTCATATGGATTAAATTGACAAAGTGAATGTACACACCTTTAGGCTTAATTGAACAAGATAAAAAGAAAGACTAATTTGTGAACTTACCAATAACCGTTTTGTTTTTTCATTAGTCAACATTGATGGTAATGATCGATGGTGTTGCTGTTGTTGTTGTTGACTATGATTTCGATATTCATATAAACAACGAGCTTTACATTGAGCTGATAATAAAGGATCATAACGAATATTGGATGTATCTTGTGTTCGTGAGTAGATAATTTGAAAAAAAAGTATTTGTAGAATAAATAAAATCATATTAGATTTGATTGTCTGTGAAGGTATGTTTTGATAGCGATCAAACGTTAAAATTAGCTACTGCACAATGTGTATCGGTCGCGATTTTTCCAAAGTGCGAGACGATGGTGAATGTGTTTGGCTACCCACTCGACGATTTTCTTTTCTTCTCTTTGCTCTCTCTCTTGCTCTCTCTCTCCTCTTTCTCGCATTCATTTGCCTTCATTATTCTTCGGTCTATTTATTTTTTGAACTTCGACACGTAGAGAAGAACAAGAGAATTCTATATGCAAAGAGAGAAAAAAAGGAGAGCAAACTAAATTATTCCATCATTGCCGATCATCAATATATATATATATACGTATATGTGAACACATTTTGTCCAGTATTGAGATCTTCTACGGATTAGAATCACAATCATATATATATATATTTATATGTCTCAAGTAATAGGATATAGTTAAGTCCGAAATTAAAAAAAGAAAAGGAAATATCGTTATAGACCATAACGAGAAGAAAAAAAGAATTCATTATGATTAATCATTCAAGTAGTTGAATAATCAATCTTAAAAAAATGACCTAATCCTTTCGTCGCCTGCTTTAAAGTGCATTTTTTTCTCAATACTTTTGAAGTGAAGAAAAACGTGTTTCCTATTGTTTTTATCGTATCTTTTGCTTGATTTCGATGATGACAGATCTAAAATATAGAAGTCAAATTGGAGACGCATGAGAAAAGAAAAAAATGTCACACAAATTAGTTTTTTCTTTTGGTGTTGAGTAATATATGTGGTCGACTCATATTGAGTTGTTCAAAAATTGTATTGGCTAAGTGAACTTTATGAATAGTTGTTGACACCTTCTTCGATGAATTGATGATCATAAAAATTCAAGAGTAGCTATTTCGAAAGGTCAGAGTCAATTGAACTCGCTCACAAAATAGATCAAACCTTTTAAAATTTTCTTTCACAAATATCTGGGATTCTAATTAATGCAATGTACTAATACAAAAAAACATCTGAACGACGAGATTATCGGACACACTTCTTCATCTATATGCTTCTATTTCGTTCAAGTGTCCTTCTTTAAGAGCTTAGCAAAATCAAAAGAAATAATTAGTGATTGAAATTTAGTAGTTTTAAACTGATCAATATACATCTAGATAGCAACAAATATGTACAGAAGGAAAGAATTAGTAGTTTTTCTTTTATCTCTGAATTTATTATAAATAAATATACGACTAACATAGAAAAAGAAAAAACAGGTATTCCAAGCACTACATGAAAAACGATAGATTAATGAAGAAAGCTACGATAGTAAAAGAAAATACTTCGTACAAAACTTAAATTGACCGAGCATTATATTTGCTGTTTTTGAATGATTTTGCGCGAGAGTAAGTACATATTCTGACATCAAAAGAAAATTTTCCTTATATGATATTTCTTATTCTACAAATTGTTTGCATAGATATGATTACTAGGAGATAATGGTGTCATAGTTACAGTAACAGATGACTCAATATGAAATATCTTAAATCCAGGCAAGATATGATTATTTTATTGTTGAATTTCTTTACAATCCATTGATGCTACTATATTAAAATGTGTTTTAACTACACATCTATTTTCATTTATCAACATATTTTGTTGTATTGCCATTGATTCACATCTTAATCAGTTTGATAACTACAACATTTTTTCGTTCGATCAAACATTGATTCAATGTAATATACGAATAGTTGTGAACGGAACGGAAATGGCGTAATAAGACTCCACTATTCTTTGTCAACAGAAAAAAGCGAGACCCATCAAATTAATTTATTCTAACAATCATGAAGTGGTCTCATTGCTGTCGTTGTCAATTTATTCTTTCCTTTTCTTATTTTTATTTTTTTTTCTTATGTTCACATCTATAAGTATGCATAACGCTAATCATCATATTAAATTATAACCATAATTAACTGAATGTTTCCAATATATATATATTTTTTGTTGTGTTTAGAAAGATTCTTCAACAAAACGAAAATCTAAATACTGAAGAACAATTTATACATTTACAACTAATTGAACAATTACCGATGAGTAGCACAAACATAATCCGAGTCACGTATGGCTGTTAACACTTGACATTCAATCGTCATTTACTTTTTGATGGATTTGTTTTGACCATCATATCATTTGATATTTGATAAATGAACTGTCGTATACATTTCAACACAAGAAAATTAGTATTCGAAGTCGTTGTAATTTTCGATTGAAACTAATACGTGAGAAAAAAAACACGAATTTTATCTATTTGAAAAGAATCATTTTTCTCGCTGATTTTGACCGTCAAATGCCATATCTCGTATGCTCTAAGACATAAAGCAGACGTTGCTCGTTTCTTGAAAAAAGAAAATAAGTAGATTATATTAGTCATTCAAGTGAAATTAAGTCGAATACCAGTCTAATTCAAGTTAGAATCTAATCGATAGAAAATTATTTTAATATTTTTCTTTTGAATAAACATGTCGGAAAATAATCTATGATTATATTGAGCATGTTTCATCGTAGATCTCATAATAAAATTTATACACGTACTCTTACAATGATACGACATGACAAATTACATAAAAATGACCGAAAAATTCAATACTTGGATTGTGTCTGAATAAATCTTGAATAAATATGCAAGGAACATTGAACAGATTTCAATCAAGCCGTAGAAAATTTCACGATAGGGCTTCCTTTCTTTTCCTTTTCTCAATAAGATATAAAATGTGCCTTTCTACGATACCAGATGAATTCAGTTGGGTTGAATATCGAAGTGTAGAACGCCACTTCTACTCTACAACTTTGTAAACTGTAATTTTATTGTACTGCTGGACAAAATATTCTGTCACGCTTATGAAGGATGCATTCAAATATTCTAATCCTTTTCTCAAAAAATAAAATATTCAAAAAGATCAAAGTTGGTAAAATTATATTGTGTATGAGTATGATCCAAAGGGAGCAGTTATAACAAGATGAAAGTATATCTTATTTGAATCAGAATGTTTCTCAACTGTTTTCGCATCATCATCGTATAGAATATGATATCATAATTTGTTATCCTATTTAACATTCATCTGCTCACGAGGGAACGTTTTCAACTGTGAAATCGTTTTTGAGTCTGGACTCTGTGCATAGGGTAGACCTCAGTGAGGTATGGAACACCTCAAAAGGACAAGTTCCCATAGGCATTCTGTCCAGAGTTATAGGTATTTTAGTAGAATTTTAGTCTATGCCATGATATATACCAGAAAATCGCATGACGGTATTTCGACCTGAGATTTTGCTCATAGATAGATCTATTTGTAAGTAGAATGCCCTAAAAATTTCACCTCAGAAAAATGTTTCCTTCTAGAGATATTTAAGTCCTAAAACACACAAAATTTTATCACCTTTCGTGGGATATGATTGCTTTTTGGGACTTGAAAATCTCTAGAAGGAAACATTCTTCTGAGGTGACATTTTCAGGGCATTCTACTTACAAATAGATCTATCTATGGGCAAAATCTCAGGTCGAAATACCGTCATGCGATTTTCTGGTATATATCATGCCATAGACTAAAATTCCACTAAAATGCCTATAACTCTGGACAGAATGCCTATGGGAACTTGTCCTTTTGAGGTTTTCCATACCTCACTGAGGTCTACCCTATGCAGAGAGTCCGGACTCAAAAAACGATTTCACAGTTGAAAACGTCCACTCGTCAGTAGAATTGAAGCTTTACCAACTAGAATGCTACGATAGTTTGCCAAATAAAGATCGTAATTATTATTGAATATTTGCATCGATATTTCATTAATGATTATCCTTGTGAGTATCTGCATGCTCTTTCGAACTAACTAAGTTGTTCCATGAAATGCAATGTGATCTTGAATTGTTATTTCTCACAATGAATATTAATTTCAAATCAACAGTAGAATATTCATGTCACGATAAATAATAAATCATTCATTTAAAATTACACTATTCTTAACAGCAACTTTCTAATGTTGTCCACATCGATTCTCGAGCATGGAAAAACTTTGCACACGAAGTCAAACATAAATTATTTATTAACATGTGTGATGTAGTAATAAACAATTGTACTTCAATTCTATATTTACATATTCTTGTACTGGCTGTTCTATTTTGTTCCTAGTGTTCTATTCTGATTGGTCTCAAAGATTTGCTCTAAATAATGCATAGATCATGTCTGGTCCACTTCTTTGCTCTTGCCATTAATTTCATTTAAGAAAACCTATTTTCTGATAAGGATACTCGTATCCAACTACCAAGTATTCTATGTGAGACAGATATGAGAAAGCGATAGATTTTCATGAAGAGAAAATAAGAATGATGCTACGAAAGGAATTATTTTATGTATCTTTAAATGATACGTAGTAATAATACTAAGTTCAATATTTGAAAGAACTATATTGAATAAAACATCCATATCTTCAAACTTCTGTTTCAAAATGAGTCAAGTTCATCGACCACACTAGAAAACTTCATTTGCCAATGATTCATTACTAACATCACGTATAATCGTTATTTTCTTAATTATTATTTTAAGATTTTATCAACACTAAGTTTTATCTTGTGAAAAATAAATTTACAAATTCAGAATATTAGTTTGTATATCCATCAAACTACTGATAAATAGATAGAAAGTAATTACTGCCCAATAAATTACTTTCATTATGCATTCGTATCCGAGTATGTTTCACTTAAAGAATGCTTTAATATTCATAGTAACTGCGCAACATAGCTAAATTTTCATGAGATAAAAAATCTTCTGAGTGCTTTTAAATTATCTTATTTTTGATGTACAAAGAAAATATTTCGGTTACAAAATCCGAAGCCTTGTATATATTTACATCTAATCGATGAGGCTTCCGTACAACTCAATTATGCTTATTTATCCGTCTCATTTACCTTTAAAGTTTGTGTTGAATTTTACGTTTACGAAAAAGAACTCTATTTGTGGTTCTTTTAATTTGTTGATACCATATAAATATAAGGAAGTTTACAGTAATAAAGAACGTTATTAGAACGTTGACTTTTGTAGTTGTACTTTTTTGTTTCGCTCGTTTACACAAGTCATCGCAACCCAGACTGATGAAAAATGTTACTTATTTATAGGAACAAAAGTAAATGAATAAGCTGCAGTCAGAAACGTTCTTTTTATAACACATCTGCTTATACTAGACTTGGTGATTCTGTTAAGCTGCGTAATTTTCTTGTTGCCCTTTTTTTTTTGATAATATTAGATGAAAATGCTGATTAGTTAGAGACAATATAGAAAAAAACGAATGAAAATTTAAAGCACTCATGTCTCTTCATGTTATTCATCTTTTAACAGAAGTAACTTCGATCTAATGCAATTTGTTTTAATCTAACCTCATCGAAGAATCAATATTTGAAACTACAGTTTATTATTCTAACGTTCCATAGAATCGTAGATCATTCATTATCAAGCAAAAAGAAACGATCTACATTAGTTAAATGTATGTTTTACTGTGAAATTGAGGTTCAGTGCCCATCGACAAAGATCACGTGCTTACACTAACAGAATTACATAATCGCACTGGATCATACCCTCAAAATTATTCATTCAATTATGCGGAACAAACACAACAAATAAACGTTAGTCTGAAAAGTTCGAATTTTCATTTAACTATAATTTCCAGAAAAAGTTGAATGAGTTCTGCTTCTTTTAGTAAAAAATATTATGGGGCGAATTTTAATCTTTTCTGTCTATATCTGTACTTGAAATTTCACTGAGATTTACAACGGAGTATTTCATAGCTCAAATAGTCTTAGTATCAACAGACTTTGAATTAAAAGCCACCTTAAAATGATATTTGAATATATTTGATGTTTTCTATTGCGTTGATAAATTCTAAGAGTAAATTACTACGTATTAGAAATCAGTAATATTTATTAAAAAAACAAGAATGAATCATTGTTCATAAGGATAAAATAATAATTCATGAATTATTTTTTCATTTCCTAATAGCGCATTTTCCCATTAACATATGATAATCGAGCCCAATAAGACAAAAAAAACGGAGATCGTGAGAGAATAAATAAAATTTTTATCAGATAGAAAAGAATTTTTAGACGAATGAAATCTATTTCTTATTTTTCTTGTGGTTGAAACTAAGTTCGCAATCGTATATCTGTTTATGTATAGTAACCACTGAAATCTATCGATTGTGATTTTGTTTGTATGATTACCATTCTTGGATCTGGTGGCTGACGAATTCGTCGATAAGATTCTTGTGGATTATTATTTCCACCAAGTTGATATCGATCACGAACAAGAAATTTTTGTGTATAATCTAAACCAGTAAATGTTTGCTGAACTTTATTTCCTTTCGTTCGATTATTGAGATAGTTTCGTTGAATACTTTGAATCTGTTCTTGATGTTGATTTCGATCGTTTAGTTTCTTCAAAGCATGTTCACAAGATAAATGATGAGCAGACAAAACATGACCATTTTCAAATGTTTTTAAACACAGTGGAAAACCGGCACATGGATAACGCATGATTTAAAAGAATTTTGATTTTTTAATATTTTCAGTTTGTGTACGTTGCTAGACACTTTTAAATTTCAAGAAGTATGAGAAAAGAAAAAAAGAACATTAACTCCATCTTAGAGAACACCGTTAAAAAGATTTTTTTCTTATTGAAGAACGAAAGACAGCCTTTTTTATTATTAAGTATGAAATTTATAAAAAAAAATCAGGGCCATGTGTACATTGACCGACAGAAAAAGTACGAAGCGATCTCACTGTAAAGAATAAATAATAGATGTAGAGATAACATCACATATGTCAATAGACGACGATAGTGAAAACGAATAAATTCGCTACTTTTATCTTTCTTTTGCCGTTTTGTTATTATATAACGATGTGGTTCGGTCTAGTCGTTACTTTCGAATATACGCAAGCGTTTTTTATATTAATTTATTATTGGATAAAAGCATTAGGGCGTGTATTGTTTGTTCATGATGTGGAAAAGAACGTTGAAAATGAAACTATTCTTGTCACTGGAGCTGGTTTGTTGAAATTAAAATAAGTCGTTTGTTAAATGATTTTGAATAATTAACAGGTTCTGGTCTTGGCCGAGGTGTAGCCAAACGACTTGCAGCATTAGGTGCAACAGTAGTTCTGTGGGATGTTAATGAAAAAGGAAATGAAGATACAAAACGACAAATACTTGACAGTTGGTCAAGCGCGAAAGTTTATTCAATGAAAGTTAATTTATGCGACCGAGAAGATATTTATCGAGCTGCTAAACAAGTTCGAATGTGAATTCTTTTTAGTTTTTTTCTATTATCTATTTCTATGTTAGGTCAAAGATCAAGTAGGAGATGTAACAATTGTAATTAATAATGCTGGTGTAGTCAGTGGAAAATCATTACTAGATATTGATGATGCATCAATTCAACGTACATTTGATGTTAATATTATCGCACATTTTTGGGTAAATTTTCTTTTTAATATATACTTTCAAAATTTCAAGGCTTTGACAACATTTCATTTTTAATTTATTTTTGAATTAATACCCATATCATTTTATTTTATATATGTAGTTTTTGAGTATACATTCAGAGTTCATTTGATAAAATATGCTTATCTTCAGATGATTTTGACACGAGAATTTGATCAAATGATACTTCCCCATGGAGCATGTCTCATAGCATATTGAAACAGGTTAAGATCTAAAGGATTTCTTTTCTTTCTTTATAGTAACTCTAGTAAGTTTTTCGGTAAAATGACGCAATTGATCTAAAAATCATCTTCAAAACTGCGATATTTGTACGCAATTCCAATACAATCATATCTTTCGACAGGACTATTTTACTTGAAAAGTATCAGATTTCTCTAACATAAAGCTGACATCCTTCTTTCGGTTGTATCTATCAATTCTTCGATGAACTTCACTTTTAAAAAATTTCATTATTGATAAACTTGAATTGAAAATATAATTTTGAAGATGATCTTGATTGGATTATGACATATTATGGAGAAATGTATTACAGTGAGCACAAAGAAAAACAAAATACCTTGTAGAATGACTATACTCAGGTTCACTGTCGGGACACCTTTAAACGTTTCCTTTACGAACGATTAAAACTTATTTTAAAAAGCTGTTTTGAACTGCATAGAAATGTTACCTCGTTGCTGTAAACCATTTTTTCTTTAATTCTCCTTCATCAATCGATATACGAATAATGTTTTTATTTTATCTCACGATCTTCAATTGATAGGATACTTTTAATTTAGGTCCTTAAATCATTTCTTGGTTCTATGTTAGCTGCAAATCGTGGTCATATTGTTACTATTGCGTCTGGTGCTGGTATATTTGGTACGTTTATTCTATATAAAGTTGTTATGTCTTTTGAATATCTTTTTATAAAATTAAATCTTAAGGTATCAGTAAATTAACTGATTATTGTTCATCAAAATATGCTGCTGTTGGTTTACATGATGCATTGACAGCTGAATTAAAACAACAGCACAAATATGGAATTCAAACCACAGTTATTTGTCCAACATTTATTAATACTGGAATGTTTCATGGTGTTTCCGGAACGTAAGAGATTTGCTTTTTTTCTCTCGTCTTCTTCTCGAATGAATTATTTGAACATTTTATTTTAGAGCTACTAGTGTTAGCTTACTCGATGAAAATTATGTTTGTGATTCTATTGTTGAGGCTATTCGAAAAAATAAACATTTTGTTATGTTACCACCAAGTACAACTTTATTTTATATTCTTAAAGGGTAACGTATAAATTTTTTCCAGTTCATTTTTTTTTTGTTTTTTTATTCATATGGCTGTTTATTTAGATTATTACCTAATGAATGTACTGGCAGATTTCTTCGATTTTTTGGTTTATCAAATGCGATGGACACATTCGTCGGTCGAAAATAAGAAACTAAAAATGATCAACTAGAATTGAGACATTTGAATTTGTTACACGATTAATTCCATTTATAACGAGTGATTTATTATGTTGTCGATCATTTATTTTTCTATCTAATAAAGAAAACGAAATTATTAAACATAGATTTCTTCTGTTCAAAAATTAATTCTAATCAATGTGTCTCACCTTGATTATTACCATGAAGTAAGAGAGATAATTGTTCAGCATCATTTCCAGCTGAATGTGGTATAATTAATTCTACTGGTTTATTAAATTTAATTCCATGTGGACCACAAATAACAATGGGACTTAATAATCGACCGTGAAATTTTTCAGTATGGGAAGCATCTTGATGAACTTGAAAATAGATTTCTTGTTGAATATCTTCAGATATTGCGCCCATCGGTATAAATAATGATACACCTAGAAAAATTTTATGTTTTTCCGACAAAATAAAAATAATAGAAAAAGAAACAAATGAAATAAAACCTGTTAAAGGACAAGAGAGTTTTCCACCGTAATAATCCATGATACCACGAGCACTACCGATAACATTGGATCCATCTTGTATTGAATATGATCTTGAATAGGAAATTTGTTTTTGTTTTCTTAAGTAAAACAAGAAAATTATTAATTTACCTTGTTTCACCAACTTCTTTAATAGTTTTATCTTTTAGACTTGATGCTGAAGATTCAGATGACGAGGAAACAATAGTTTGCTGTTGAATAAGCGAAATAGGATCGTGATGAGTATAAACACGTGGCTTTTGTAATGGTGACTTTGAATGATCGGATGAACATAAAGCACTATGTAACTGAGAATTTTGTGTTTTGCTTGAGCATATTATTTGTTTTGACAAAGATTCAGAAGAAAATTTTTCATTGAAATTAACTGATGGATTATGTTTCTTATGAATTTCATTTTCTACTGATGCACAGTTTCTAGAATCAATATACGTTTCTAGAAATATCGTCTTCATTGTGACTATTTGTGTTAAGAATTGAATTAAATATTATACTTAAACTAACAAATTAGACTGGCAAGAGACGAATTACTTGATTATGTGAATATTCAAAAATAAAATATAGTAAGTAGATCAATCACATATAAGATCGGACACATAAAATACAGTATTTGATGGGATGCATTTGATGGCGAAGACAAGAGCAAAATTGAACAATTATTTGAAATCACAGTGCAGTAAAAACTTGATAAAAATTAGATATTTTCCTATGAGGATTATATATTTTGTTTTGAATCTACGAGACAGCCAAATTTATAATTCTCGTTCAATGGCTAAGGTGCAGATATTTTTCTTAAATTCACTATAAATTTGTCTGCAACCATCACGGGCACATCTTCAGACGAACTTCTGTTCTTTTACGAAGAAAAATAATGGAACACATGAAAGTATTTAGTTTTATCTATAGGTATATTTCCTGACAAACACTTATCTAATAGAGAACTAAGGCGACGAAATAGCCTAATTAAAATTTCACATATCTTGTATCGCATAATATTCTTAACTTTCTATGACTTCAGTTTTTCGAAGTGTTATTTGATATTTTATGATGTATTCCCACATGTTATAATATGTAGCACTTGGAAGAACACACAGCAAAGTCGATTAGCTCAATTCTAATAGAAAACTCAACTCTTGCGAATGTTGAATGAATGGAATACTTCTAAATCGCTCTAGTTTCTGCTTAATTCAAATAGATTATTACAATAATTTTTCACTGCATATCTTGTCAAAATACTTTTTTCATTTATGAAGTTAATATTATTTGTATATTGGAATCAACTACATAAGTTCGTAGCCATATAGATAATGTCACTTCATGCAGAAAAATCGAGACGTTTGAGCTCCGTTCTAATTTACATCAAAAAGTTGAACTATTTTCGACAGGACTATGCCTAATAAATACGTATATCTTTGATTATGAGCAAATTAAATACCTGTTCCATGTAGCATATGAATCAATGGTTGAGTTTTTATCTGTCATGGTTGATTTATCGCTAGAATCTTTTCGATTGAATCTAAGATTATTATTTAAATTCATTTGTTCGTTATAATTTATTGCTGGAATCTTTTGTGAAATCAGCGATCGTCCTAAAGATGAATTTTGATTTGTTGATAATCCACTAAAGAAAAATAAAACAATGAAATAAATAAAAAGAATATGATCGAAAAAAATTACTATGTTGCAAGCGAATTTGTAGAAATAAATTTCGATTCATTTTCAATACAATTTTTTTCATATTGATTCAGCGGTAAAGTGCGATTCTGAAAAGAAAATGAAAATTTTCAAAAAAACAAATCATTTTAAACAATTAGATTTACCTTCTTAAATTTATCCATTGAAATGAAATGATCATTATTATTTACTTTTGAATTTTGCAATGATCTTTGATTATTCAGTAAAGAATTTGAAAATAATATGTCAGATTGATATTGAACTTGTTCATTGTCTGTCGTAGGCATGTCGAACAGTGTTTGCTTATGATTTGGTAATGATATTGCAGAAGTTTGTAAACATGTACTATCCTCTTCTGCTTCGTTATCACTGGTGTGATGAGGTAAATCAGTTAAATATGTTTTAGGAAATTTATCTTTTCGAAACACTATAGGATCTGATAAAACTCTCTGTAAAGAGCTTTTTTCTTTTTTCTTTATTATATCTGAATCCAGACTTGATTGATCTTGAAAAGAAAAGTCATCTGAATCACTTAATCTTGTGGAAATAAAATATTCATCTGATTTTAATAAATCTTTTTCAATAAATCGATCAGTACTCATCCATATAGGTTGTTCCTGTTGAGACTCAATGTGTAATTTTAATGTTTCATACCAATTTCTTGAAGTATCAACATTAATAATTGATGTAAATAAATAAGAATAGAAATATTCAAGATGTTCAGCATTTTCAAGCAGACGTCGAGAAGATTGTTGATAAAGTTTTCCATAGTCATTACGAATTTCTTTAATCACATTACGATTAGAAGCTTTGAAATAAATAACAATAGGATAACATTCAGCATTATTTAATTGTTCAATAGCTGATGGACTAATATCTAATAGGCAATGACGATTCTAAAACAAATTCAATTAATTAATATTTTTCGTACTAGGAAAGAAATTGATCGCTGTATTTAATTGAGTCAATAGAGTCTGAAGTGGACGATCCGAGATATATTACTTTGAAAGATTACACATAATATCAACACTAAATTAGATACCCTTCCTGGTGCGGGCGAAATAAAATTGAGATTTCAATAGATGTTTTCTCTTTGCATAAAATCTATTGTAACAATCGTCAATTGTGAAATATTTTAGCAAAGATTACAAAAGAAAACATCAAAATGTTTCTATGACTCTTCGAATCTTGTGGAAATTTCAATCAAGAAGAATTTTTCGATTTTTAGCTCTTTTCTTCTCGTTAAAGTCATTACTAATCAAAAATCAAGAGAATCAGATGAATGCATTGTTAGGATAATCTAATATTAAATCTTACATATTATCCAACGTAACGTCCGACATATTCTACTTAGAAAAAAGAGATTTTTTAATTATTTACTTTTTAATTGCTCATCCTATACTATTAAACAGTCGATAAACTTTTATTGTTGGCAATTATTGCTTTTCTTTTGTTTTGATGCAACGTGTAAAGTTACAGAGCCTATGAGAATTATGTATAGTTTCAATAATACTACTAAACATCACTATATCTAACGAAAGCTCATTAGAAAATAAGTGATCATATTTTAAGAACTTTTCTACGCCTTAAATACTTTCTATATCACAATTCTAACAGCTATTAAACATTTCATACGATTCAAATATAAATAATTCAATTCGAAGTTTCTTTTAATAACATTTCTTCATGAATAAAACTTACTTTTTGAATAACATTTTTAATACTTTGTAATTTAATAATATTAGCATGTGATTTTGTTGATGATGCCATAAAAGTTTCTTAAAAACAGATTATTTTATTAGTATACAATGACTTCTCGAAAGAATTCAATATTCCTAATGTAACTTACCAGGTGATTCAAATTTATCAGGATATTGATCAAGTAATCGATCACGTGCAATATCAGCTAATGAACCCAACAGAACTACAGGTCGAATAATTGTTACTAGAATATATTTATTCATAATCAAATGATGTTTCTATAGAAAAATAATTAATACTCGACTTCAGTCTAACTCGTTCATAAGCAGAAAACTTTGGTTTTGTTATTGCTACAAAGAAAAAAAAGATATTACAAGTTCATCTATTTGTTTCCTGTCTAATTAACAGCTTACGTTTCCAACAAGTAACTTTAGCTATAAATAAATAGAAGAATTTGCATTTACAAAAAATTAAAAACATAAACTTTTCAACATACTAAGTATTGAATCTTCTTTGAAATGATTTAATGATAAAACTGATCGTGATCGTTTATCAATAAATTTTGTGCGTAATTTTCTTTTGAATGATGATTGCCTTAACTTAATTAATTCATCCAGTTTAGGTGCAGTTTCAACTAGTTGTTCAGCTCTATTAGAAAAATTTTTAGGTTATGAAAAGTAAACAGTCTCGTTACAAAAATTTACCTTGATTGATTCGGTATAGCTCCGCTCGGCTTATTTTCTGATGAAAATCTATTTAATTTAGTTGCAACCCAATGACCGATTTGACCATTATAAAGTGTATCTGTAACATGAAGAATATCATTAATACCAATTGATAATTCTTCAACATGTGATGAATTATAAGCAAAATGAGTACTGAATGAAAATGAGGAAAAAAATTAAAGCTTTTCTTTGTTAAAAAATGACTTTTACCGAATATACAACGAATCACCACCAACGTCACCTAATAATTGTTCATATTCTATTTCCAAAAAAAAAACAATAAGCAATAATGTATTTTTTTCTGGTACGATAGGAAATAGCAAACCATCTGGTAAATTTGAAACAATCATATTCATTTGAGATGTTTTCATATTCATTAAACATAAAACAGCATCTTCGCGTGTTATATTTGAAAAATCAATATTATTGACCTTACAAAAAAGAAAAGAAGAAAATTTAAATTTATTAAATCAATTAAGATTCCATCGTTCACGCATAAATATTATCAATTCTACTAAATTAAAGATCTGTTGTATTCAAGTATCACTTGATAATATGACTTTAGTTTTGTTTTGAAAAGTCACGCTGCACTTGAATGTGCACATGACATTTTATGATGAAAAGTACTCTTACACTGAAGTCAACATCTGAATCAACTCGTTGTTTTAAAAATGAGTGTATCAAATTACAATGTAAGACATATAATCTATAAAACACGATCTCTTTCATATGAGTTAAATCTGTTCAAGATGAAGATGACATTAGCTAACATTGTTCATATTTTGATTTAGAAAGATCATTAATATTTCTTGATCCACCTTCAAATGTATGAACTGAATGAAGAATCATTCTGTTTTATAAGATTTACTCGAATTTGATAGATAAATTTTATTCAGCAGGCTTTCTTCAAGCAAAACATGCATTCAATTTTCTATAAGATGAGTTTAAAACAGTAATGCATACGATAGTAAAAACAAAACAATAAACTTGATCGTTTCTTAAATTTTTTACTAATCGTATTAAAATATTTATCTGATGGCAAATATATTTCTTTTTATATCGTTTTATTAAATTAAGAAATTGTTGGTCCTGAAATTAATTTTTCTTCATTTCTAAAAGTTTTATTAATATTGCTGCAAGTTGTTTCATTGTACCTATTTCGAATGGACAATTCTGTTGAAGTTTATCGGTTACTAGGTACAAATTTTGGCTGAAACTAACGATACTTGCCTTAATATAGTTGTCCTCTTTTTGTTATTCGAATTCCCTAGTAAAGAAATGCAATACTTAAGTCGGACTACTTCTACGAAAAGCAATTTGTTCTGGTCTTTCTGTTGATAGTCATGTTAGACTTGAAAATGTCATATAGCATAATACCTAAGGAGTTTATTTTCTCGTTTACGTTTGATTTCGTGAAGAAAATTGTCCAGTTGTTAAGAAAAAAATCAATTTAAATAAAATTTCTCAATTCATATTTTCATTATGAATAAGTAAATTGAAATCGATCAAATTCAAGCATCTTTTGAATACTTAAAATGTCACTATTCGTTCATAAAATACGTCAATAAAATCGAATTTAAACTGAGCATTTTATATTTATTAATCAATTGAATCGAAGGGCTTTATTATAATGCTACTTAACATTTTCATAGGCTTCGATTCAATACTTGTCATTTGAAATTATGATTGAGTATTAAATAAATGTCTCTGATCAGTTTTGTTATCAATGTGAAACAGAAAATAGAAATAAAACTTACGCTAAATATTTTATCAGCAACAAATAATCCAGCTTTATATGCTACACTATTGGGTTGTATTTCACAAATAAACAAGCCATATTTATTACCACCAGCTAGTCGAATTCCAATACTTGATGTATCCGTAAAAAATGACAGATATCTTGTTGAATTACTGAATGAAAATAAAGACAAATAAGAAAAATCAAATATAAAATTATCTTTGATTACTGTGGTCGTATCATGTTCCGATGATTATTTGTTGATTTTTTTAATACATGCTGATTATAATCAGATTGTGTTTGTTTATATGATGATGTTGATGCTTGATAATTATGGTATTTATTCGGAACAATATGAAGGATTAGCCGTTCTTTTGTTTTATCAATTAATTTTTGTGCTTCTTGTAATGTCCAACGGTTAACAGGCATTTCGTTAATCTAGAACAGGTTCGCCTTTAACTATATATGTTGTTTTTTTTTCATAGAAAATTACTTTAATAATTTCATCATCTTCTTGAATATTTGTCAATATTTCATTATTTTTCAAATGGATTTTTTTAATAAAATATCGACAATCAAGTGTGATACCAAATTTTTCACCTTTGCATGTTTTATTTAAAATGCATTTTATAGGCAATTCATTATCTGACATAATAATCATTGGCTGTTTTTGTCGTTCTACAATCTAAATTAGATTAGAAAAAAAAACTCATTAAAATACAAGACATTAATAAAAAAAAGAACTCATCTACCAAATTAACAAAATCTGTTGATTCACGAATTAATTTTAATGCTGTATATTCCATATAACGTACAACTGGATGACCATTCACATTTACAATTCGATCATTAGATCTAATTGAATCTTGAAAAATATTTCTATTGAATATTTACAAACTTACAAGAGTTTTCCATCGGCTGGTCCATTTTTAATTACATCAGAAATGATTAATGATTGATTATCACCATTATCATTTCCACCATTGATGGCAATACCAAAACCATATAATGGTGACTAGAAAAATACAACGATTTATTATTCTTATCACGTTGTAAATAAAACATACTCTTGTTAAAGTAACTTGAATACAATCTGTTGTGTCTTCATCATCATTCATATTGTTTTTATTTTCAATCTATGAAAATAAATATAACAAGAGAATATGTGAAAGGCTGATTGAACAAACAAAAAGAGAGCAAATAAACAGCACGTCCTACTCTATTTTACACGTTCGAAACGGAGACGTGATCAAATATCGATTACAATAGGAATTAACAAATATTGCAAGAAAAAAAGAATATTGATTTTATTCATCCGCTTTATAAACACTTGGTATCATCTCTTTTCATCTATTGTAAGAAAAATGAATTCACATTTTAACATTTCAAGTAATACACTCTAAACTTAATGTCTAGCTTTGGATAGAATCAAGGCACTGTGAAAAATTCACCTGTATCCAAAACAATATACGTATTTCTAATAAATATGATTTATTTCTTTTTTCTAAACATTTCTTTTCATTCTCTAAGCTTACCCAAGACATTGAACAGTGTTTTTGAAATTTTAATAAATAAGATATCTACCAATCGATCAGTATTCTCGATGAATGATGCTTTCGTTAGTCAAGGATATCATATATGACAATCAACAAGAAGACTCGAAACTATAATGTGCTCAGTTCATTTCTTATCATAATTAACGACAAAGGACATTTTGCTTGGATGGAGAAAAAAAACGAAGAATGTATTGATAATCGATCGAACGAAAGAGAAAAAGTTCATCTCTGTCTTTTAACCAGTGAGTGATCTGGAGAAGTGCGAATAAGTAATCATTCTTTTCTCTTTTTTTGTACGCGTGTCCCAGCGATCAACGGTCATGATTTATTTTTCTTCTTCTTTTTTTTATAGTTTTTACTATAGATGACCGAGCATATCCGATTTGATGATTGAGATAATGATGATGTTGATTTCAATACAGAAGGACAGCTAACTATCACTTATACTATAATTATTCGATTTTAAGCAGAAAATTCAACAAATATTGTAGAGGTCTTCAGTGAAGTGTTTTTTGAACAGCGATTAATGTGTTCAAAGGATGCATTCCAAAGAAAGAAATTAACTAAAAATCATTGAATTCCAACTTCAGCCACCTATTTAATTGATCCACTAGTAAATGGATTATATTCGTTCGTCCATAAAGAATGTTACTCGTTTAATGTTTCTTTTCAAGAACATGGTATTTTTTTATATTCTACTGAATGGGATGAAAATCAATGTTTGTGTTGAATACGAATTAGATAATAGAGAAAATGAATTCAAACAATTTGAATTTTAGATCGCACATTGAAAGCATGCATCTGAAGTTCGATATGGCTGATTGATTTCTACTTTCATCGCATATCAACATCTTTCATACAGTCACGTTATAATTTAAATAGAAGTAATCAAATAGAATCTTGACATTCGGTGATTTTTTTATGATGATAAGAACTTGAAAAAAAAGAGAAAGATTATTTTTTCCAATGATATATTCACATGCTATATAGAATGTATGCTTTTTCTTCCGTAAGAAAAATTCTAGTCATTCTTTGTTTCAAATTCAATTGTCACTCTCGAAAGGTCAGCATACCTAAAATAAATTATGATATAGATCTTTTTTCTCACGTGAACTATATATGAGTCACATAAATACTAACCAGCAACTGTTCAAATTTCATAACAAAGATCATAGAAATAATGTATTGAATGATTGAAGCATTACATACTATTAATGAATTGTTTTAACAGGAATTTTATTTTATCTCCAATACTGACGGATGGCGCAGAATAAATTAGGCTGTTAGTATTTTTATAATTTCTCCTCTATTATCCCCATGATGGAGACACTTTCTTATCAAAAGATAGCCCTTGAAATTCTCTACAACACTATGTATGATTAGGCCCCAAAACTGTCTTAGAATATATTTAAGAAAAGATGAAAAGTAACGACAAACAAACAGCTGTAAAAAGTAACGGATTGGGCATACCGATTGACCGCGCTTTGCATCTCATTTTTCTATCACTTACTTCATCCTATTAGAAAAACAAATTATATCAAAAGATGCAGTGTGAAAAGTTCCACAATCTACATAAGATCGCTTATTTTATAGTCGTACTTTTTGTTCTGAAAATGGGCAAAACTTTGAGCGGCCAAATTTCAATCCTGCGAAAATAATGTCATTTTTCGTAGAAGATGAATTCGTTTTTTTTGTTTATTCCTCTTTTTATAATTTTTCCTGGTAACTTGTAGAGCTTTTCACACTGCATCTTTTGATATATTTTGTTCTTCTAATAGGATGAAGTAAGTGATAGAAAAATGAGATGCAAAGCGCGGCCAATCGGTATGCCCCACCCGTTACGTTTTACAGCTTTTTGTTTGTCGTTACTTTTCATCTTTTCTCAAATATATCTAACGTAAGTATGAAATTTTATTTTATTTTCAACAAAACGTTCTATGATTTCCAGTTTTCATAGTTAGATACATCTAGTAGTTAGAAGAGGATAAGTAGCGTCAATACGATAGACATCGATATGAAAAATGTCAATTTTCTCCATCAGTAAAAGTGAGACGGTATTTTTTGAATGCAACGACTTGAACCTCGAAAAGCCTGATTCTCTAAATATAAATCTAGACTAACAATACTATGCCCCATCACGACTTCAAAATAACAATTGCCTCTAGGCGTATTGACATCCCCCGAACGCAAAATCAGTATCAATGAAATTACCTCGTAGAGCAATTTCTAATCCGAAACGATCGTTAAACCACGGAATGTTTAATTGCGGATGATCAATACATACAATTTGATTTAAACGAAATAATGGTTGACCAAGTTGAATAGAATTTTTTTCAATGATACTTGATCAAGATATGCATAAAAAATGTCGAAAGAATAAATATCGAAGGTGTTATTAATGCAGGTTTAGCGCAAACTTTTCATATGTAAGTGCAGGACAGAGATGAGGGTGAGGGTAAGATTGTGCTGAAGTTGCATTAATAGCACTTTCGATATTTATTTTTTCGACGTTTTTTCTATCGACATTTTTTCTTTTGGTCTTTTTTATACCATTCAAATATCTTATCAATAAAAGAATCTTTTTTTTCCAAAATCTTTATCATAAAAATTAATTTGTAATGTTTTACTAATTAATTCTTTTAATGGAATATTCTTATAAACAAATTCTTGATTCAATTGTGGATTTAATCTTTTTTTTTCTTTGTTTTGACTTGTCTTTTAAAAATTGATTTGTTAAATAAGTCATCATATGGAATTAAACATAATTCACAATGAAGATCTGATTGACGATCAATAGCCAATGGTAATAAATGACAAATACCTTGTATTTTAACATGAAAATTCGATGTTTCATTTGAATACATAAGACTAATTAAAACTTTATCATCTTCATTTTTATCTTCATTGATTTCATACTAAAACAATTTTATTTCAAGTTTTCAAATATAATCGAGCATACAGGATGCTCCAAAAGTCCTGATCATTTAACAAATTGATTTAGCTCCACTACGAAATAAGCTTAATCAAAATTTTTGTTTTTGTTTCAAAAGAGAAGACACTACTAAGCTTTATTATTCTTGAAGACGAAGTTCATCAACATGGTAGAAGTGATAACAGTTTTGACTATTACATAAAATTTATGTTTTTCTTCTATGTTAAAAACGATATGAATTATTATCTTAGAAATTGACTTCAAATTCCTTTTGCTATTATGATCATGAGATGATTCAGATCTTTTCTTATGGTATTTCAGTTATTTGTTTGACATATTTTAAAAGAATCGAATCACTAGTGCTCTATTTTAAAGCAGATTTTTCGTGACTCCTCAAAAATTCTTCTAGTCGTGGAAACGAGAAAATGAAGCCTTTTTCAAACTCATCTGTCATTAAAATTGATCAGTTTCTTTGTTATCATTTGAACATATCAGAAGTAGCGTTTACAAAAGTCAGGATGAAATATCTGAATGATTCCACGATCATAATATCGATAGGAATTTGAAGTAAATTTCTAAGATAATAATTCATATCGCTTTTAACATAGAAGAAAAACATAAATTTTATGTAATAGTCAAAACGGCTATCACTTCTACCATGTTGATGAACTTCGTCTTCAAGAATAATAAAGCTGAGTAGTGTCTTCTCTTTTGAAACAAAAACAAAAATTTTGATTAAGCTTATTTCGTAGTGGAGCTAAATCAATTTGTTAAATGATCAGGACTTTTGGAAAACCCTGTACAAAATTCTATCGTCTTATCCTTTTCTACTATTCTACGTCAACAATGTAATTTTCAATTGGAATTTAACAAAAAAAAAATTATTATTGAATCTTCTTAAATGAAGAAAAATCACATCAATTTATACATAAATTTATCATCATAAAAAGTTTAAATAGTGTACCGGATTGATTATTAAATATTTTAACGACAATGTAGTTCAATTTCGAAAGTAAAATTTTATCTCACATTAAAACCATATACTGGTTATTCAGAAAAATATCTAATTACATAACAACATAGAATTTTTCTTATTTTAATAAACTATAAATGATCTTCAAGACATTTTTTCAATTAAAAAAATACAGATAACTAAGAGTTCGATATTTTTTTTTACATCATCAATATAAAATACTGTTTATAAGAAATGTTTCATATTTATATTTTTGATCTTGTAATAAAATAAATATGAATTTTCATATTTAAAGATTTGTTTACTATTAAAAAAAGACATATCAGTTTGATTCATTTTTTTACTTCTCTTTTGGTCTGCTTAAATTTAAAAACAAATATTTTAATGAATTATGTTTTTGTATTGGTATTTAATTACAATTTGTATCTATCGTATATTATTTATTTCTATCTTTATTTCTGTATACTAAAACAGTAAATCATTTTTGAAAGCAACTTTTAATGTACTTAATCTGTCGTAGATAACTATTAATGTATGTAATCATAATCGACAATGGTAGCTAACGTCTGTAATAGTAAAAACGTACCCTACAGTCGTAACTATGGAGTCCATAGTATGGACTATAATAATAAAACGACAGATTTGTAGATTAATTAGAAACTAAATCCCAATTACAATGATATATAATTAGTAAAACTAAATTTTAATTACTGATATAATAAGTGGTGAACACAACCAATCGGCCTGTACTAAAATTTTAAAATTGTAAATTATAACCATTAACAATTAACATAATTACATTTTCCTTTATTCGAGTATGCTTTTGTAANTACAGGGGAGCCGCAAAAACCTTGCACTTAAGCTTACACTCACTATTTTCTTCGAAAATATATGTGCCCCAGGTCGATCAAAACGGACCACCGTAAACCGGCGTAATATTATCGTATTCTATAGAACATAGGGCCGTATTACTGCCCCTGTTATACGGGGAAAATACGGCACGTAAACGGGCCGTATTTGTGTCGTATGCGACCGTTTACTGATCGTTTTCTTCGACCGGGGTGAGTTCCACAAAATCGATCTGTATAATTCTAATAAAATTGAAGCGTATATTAATTGAAGATCAAATATAATTATTTCGATGAAATGATTAGTTAATTAAAATATATCTCATAATGCTACAAATTTATGATGACATTTTTTTATTTTCATTCCAAGAATATTTTATTAAAAGTCGATTGCAATGATCGTTATCAAGCACCCTCTTTTCCTATGTTGTCTATATAGAGAACCAATCGACATGATTGAAACAATGGTGAACTTTCTTTCCATTTGTACATATACGTATATACAGTCTATGTCAAAATAATGTCTCATTTCAATATATTCACAATAATAATTTTTCTTAATTTTATACATAAATTACAAGTAGCACTTACAAAAACTATGACTGCAACCCATGTCAGAAAATACGGCCAGTATACGGCTGTTTACGGTGATAAAAACGATATCTAAACGGACCGTATACGGTCATGATACTGGATGCAGGAATAGGGCCGTATCGTAATGAGAATCCGGCTTATATACGACCGTATATGGCGAAAATACGGTATCGTTTACAGTGCCGTAAAGATGTCGTTTTCCTACGGTTTACTTTCAGAAAACGAACCGTAAACGATATCCGTTTTGATTGATCTGGGAAATAGCGTTCAAACTGTGGAACAACTGAAATTATTGCTACGTATTGAAAAAGAAAAAAGAAATCAAGAAAAAGAAATAGCAAATCGAGAAAAGGAAAAAAAATACAAAAAGACGAAGACTTGCTTATGGTAATAGAAAAAACAAGACAATTACAATTGGAAGCTATAATGTAAAAAAAAGATAGAGAAGTAGCCGAACGAATGAACCGCTTAGGAATAGAAGACGAACAACATTCAGCATCAACCAGTAAAGACTTGTCTTCATATATGTCCAATCGTGGTTATCACGATTATTAATGTACGTGGTGGTATTGATTCGTTCGATATTACATCGTTATTAAATAATAATATTTATGTTAATGTTAATGACAACATAATAAATTCTTTTCAAAACAATTTTAGTGCTTGAAAATCCGTTAATCAATTTTCAGAAACAAAAATTCAAGAAGTATTTAATCAATCAATGACTGAATTATTCAAAAATTATGGTTATTGTACATCATAGCAATATGTAGATACATCTAAGCATAAATTTTTAAATGAAAAATCTCCTGATTTTTGTTTTATGTTCAAAAATATTAATGGTAGATTCCCGTTTCGTCGAAAGCTTAATTGATTTTCCCGTTTCGTCGAAAAATTTGATACACTTTTTTTTTCATCATTCCCATTTCGTCGAAAATGAAAAAACAACTATTCCCGTTTCGTCGAAAAATAAATTGGAATGAAAACGAATATAAACAGAGTGATGAGCTCAATTTCTTTGATTGATTTAAACTATTTACTTAAACATAAACTAATTGATACTCCTATACTAGTAATCTGTAATTTTGCAAATATATATATATGTGGAGTAAAAAGAGAAAATTCATTTATTTTGCTATATTCCTTCATTATTACACAAAATGATGCTGTCTATTGTTGAAAGTAAACGTAATAAACCAACTTTATTACTTGATACTTTTCGATACACACAAGATAAAATTTTAATTTTTTTTCTTTTCTCTATCCATATTTTCTCTTACTAATTTCTTATTTATGTATCTAAATCTGCTCTATAATAAATTTTTTGTTGACAAATTTACTTGCAAGTAATTGGGCACTATTTATGATTAATTTGACGAAAAAATTTCATCAAGTGATTAATTAGAATTTATTTTTCGACGAAACAGGAATAGTTGTTTTTTCATTTTCGACGGGACGGGAATGATGGGAAAAAAATTTATCAAATTTTCCGACGAAACGGGACCCAACCACATTAATATCGATAAGAAGAAAGAATTTGGAGCTTCACAAGATTTTGTTGTTTCTATTGGTGAATTTAAAACACAAGACAACTCTATGGAATCCAAAAAATCGATTGGACAATTATTGCGTTATTTGGCATATATACCTAGGATAATGAATTCTAGCCTAGGATCCGATGAGTTCCGATCGGTTCCTATTGGAATCCGACGGAGCTCTTCGGAAGGCGCAAGCAAACTATCGGATTATCGTCGGATTCCTGGCAGAGACGTGCACAGGACATAATTTTTTCTCCTGTCCTTGCCTGTCCTGTTGGCTACCTTGGTCCTGGCAGACGGCAGGACAGGACAAAATCTAAATCTCATCCTGTCCTACAGGACAGGACACCAGGACAACAGGACGTCCTGCCCTGTGCACGTCTCTGATACAAATTAATATTAGATTCTTTTATCAGCACCGAAAAATGATCAACAATACGTGTCAATAAACTACTACACAAAAGACTTTTTTTTGTAATTTGAGCTATGTCAACATGATATTATTTCTTAGAATTCAATTTTTCTTATATCAACATCTTCTAATGTTTAGATGAAAACTAACGTTTGCATGAAGAAGAAAGAAGTCCAAATCTGTTTCTACTAAAAACCGTGCATCTATTTACTTTTATGATTCAAAACTTATACAATAAAAAGTAATTCTATTTTTTGTACACTCCTTTAGATTTGCTTCGACTTCATCATTGTATTGTGTTTGTAACTTGGCAGTCATCATTTCCATAACAAATAAAATTCATTATGAAATTGAACTATTTATACTTATTCCCAGTTAACTTGTTCGAATTCAGTTATTTAAACATAAGAAAAAACAAAACAACAACTTCAACCCTAATGTGACATTGTTTACATTAGTTTCAAATCAGCCACAAATTCTGTGTAAACAAAAGATTCAATCGCTCACAGATGCATTCAGCTAGAATAAATTTCAGCATTTTCGTTTTCATTTTATGTTCGAATAAACTTCTGACTTAAAATTTTGAAAAATTAAAGTAGACAAATGAATACTGTTTTCAATATGTCAACAACATCACATCACAATGAAAAAGAAAATTTTAGAGTCAACAAATTTTTGAGTTATTTTTACTCTTTTTTTTTCTTTCTATATGCACATGACAAACGTGATTTAAAAATTTCTTGATTTCTCTCCAAAACAAATAAAAACGCAAGTCAGGCGAGCATTTTTGTTTTTGAGTTTTACACAATATTATCACCTATGAGTAATAACGTGCACAAAAGCAAAGAAAGTGTAAGTAATAAAATAGTTAAATCTAATTTTAATCCATTGATTAATCATCTTTTACAGTCGATGGAGTATCATATTTTATATTCTATTTCTGAATTTTGATTTAAAAGCTGTTGTTTTTTAAAGTCTTGTAGAACATTTTTGATCATGCTAATTGAAAAATATTGTTAAACGTCACACACAGAATCATTGATACATACGAGCAATTTATGTTCAAAATAATGATAATGGAATCTTAATCGATATCATATTATGTCTTCTTTAACGATATAGATGTTTTCGACCTTGCTCTTGTTAGTTACTATCTGTTGATCAAAGAATACATTTTTGCTGACACTACGTAAATTTAATATAGTTAAAGGATTCTCTTGTGAAAATTCTTTGTGATAAAATGTCACAACTATTCGGAAATATATGTTACTAACGACTAAAAGTCTCATATCCATCAAATATTTGTAGAATCTCTACAAATAATCATGTTAACCTTAGAAATTTGTTCAGAATCACCATCTATTTCTCTGAGGATAACTTTCTATGAGAAAATTCACACAAAATTAAACATTTATTAAATACGATAGACATTTTCTTGAGGGATATTTTAATTGTTGATACAGATTTTTAAATTAATATCATTCTCATCTGAGCGAAATATAGGAAAAAAAATTAAAAACAGTAGTCAGTAAACTAAAGATATTTTAATACGAATAATATTGATTAGTACTATGAGAGAAACATTTAAAAGTTTTTGTTAGCCTTGTAATGAACTGTCTGTTGTGGAGATCACAAGCATGGTATTCTATTGACAATGCACATGGGTTTAGCGCCAACGCTATATATGTTTAGTAAGGTGCACCAACGTCAAAAATCGAGCAGGAGAAAAAATCCTTTTATTATTATATGGTTAAATAGAGCTCAACTAGGTCCTCATATAGACACGTTCAAATCGGTGTCTCGCAAAATCATCAACTATTTTTTTTTTGAAAACAATTCTCGAACTTGCTTACGCCATTCAAACCGCCAAGTGATAGCGAACAAAAGTATATATTCAGTTTGAAAAATATTGTTCTTTCTTGGAGGAAATCGATTTTTACTAAATCGGTGGCTATAGGTTAAAGAATTGTACTCTTCTTTCCGGATTTCGACTAGCAAAACTCAATTTTCATGCAAAATAAACATCAGATCCAGTCATTTTCTTCCAGGTTTTGTCCTGTGGTGCACCACAGGTAAAATTATAATGAAAATTATTTTTTGATTAAAGTTGTGATAGTCAATGTAGTTTTTCCCGTTGATTTCGAATCTGATGTTTATTTTGCATGAAAATTGAGTTTTGACAGTTGAAATCCGGAAAGAAGAGTACAATTCTTTAACCTATAGCCACCGATCTAGTAAAAATCGATTTTCTCAAAGAGGGAATAATATTTTTCAAACTGAATATATACTTTTGTTCGCTATCACTTGGCGGTTCGAATGGCGTAAGAAAGTCCGAGAATTGCTTTCAAAAAAAAAATAGTTGATGATTTTGCGAGACACCGATTTGAACATGTCTATATGGGGACCTAGTGGAGCTCCTCAAACATGAAATTTACGTTTTTTACTGGTCATCGTTACATCAGTAGATTCAGATTTTCATGATGAATTCAATGATGATAGTTTTCTAAACATTGAACATTGTTAAACTAGGTAAATTTCGAGTTTTCTCTAAAAAAAAGTGACATATTCATTTTTTCAGGTGTAATTTGTATTTTGAAAATTTCTCAGCCAAAACGGAAGCCTAGAAACATTTTAAAGGTGATATTCATGTCCTACTCATCGAGCTCTATCCAACCATGTAATAATAAATGGGAATTTTTTCCTGCTCGATTTTTGACTTTGGTGCACCTTAAAATAATCTTATATCAGCACATATTAAGATTAGTTAAAAACATAAGACAAATTAGGTTCGTAAGCATGTAAAGATCGAAAAATCAATGTTGAAGTATGTACACGTACATTTTCTGTTTAAAATGCACGGCAGATTTGAGCGCGTCTAGAATTGTAAAATATTCTCTTTCTTAAAATTAATAATGCAGCAGTTGTTTTCGTATTGTTGTTTTCATGAATAATGATTAGTTTTATGTTATCACATTCAAAAATATTTGCTGAGTTGTTTTATCAAATTCAATAAATTTTTCCAATAAAAAGATATAAGTGACCTTGAAGTTGCGCTCTAGAGTATCGACCGTTTAGTGTATTTTTCAGAGGCCTAGATAGCATGAAGATCATTTTTCTAAGTAGAACTCATTAGTATATGACAAGTATTTCAACCAACCGCATGAGCTGTCCCCGTAATATACCATGCAGAAAAGAAACTTTTAGAAAGTCACGATTTTAAAATAACATACGTGAATGAAATAAAACCTAATCATGTCGTCAGTCAGTTATAATGTATGTGAGATGCATTATGTGTACTACAAAATAGATTAGATTGAAATAAAAAGTAAAATAACTTTCGCATTACTCCTCGAATAAAATAAGCTAATAGAGCTAATGATTAGCAAAATGAAGGTCACTATTCCCATCGACAGACTACGACCTCTACAAATTTCGATAGACATTGCAAAGAACAAAATTGAATCAATGGCTAAACTTCATCTAGCTCAGTTGTTTGTCTATTGTTGGGGCGTCATCTCTTCGATCTTTTGACTCATTTTGATCGATCGATGTCTTATTTACAAACGTGAAATCGAGAAGATTTTTGTTGTTAATTCGTTTTTTATTGTTTGTCGACTATCTATCCTTGAACAAGATTCGAATCGATTACATTCGAGTGACGTATCACTCATATGTTTATCCACATATGAAGGATGTCTGTTCTTTTACTTATGTTTGTGTATGTTATTTTTTACAATATGAATACATGCACTATTAATCAATAAGAGAAAGTTTACGTTTGCGATAAGAATATAATGCTGCTAAAAAGAAGGAAAAAAAGAAAAGAGTTGTCTATTATCGCAGTTGACTGAGTCATTTTCGTACTCTTTTCCTTTTTTAATGCTCAGATGAAGTGAAGAAAAACATGCACAAAACAAAAATAAAGCTACTACCTACTATTGACATTTAACATTCATGACTCAAAAAGCAAGGAATAATATTTATATATATTTTTTTCTTTTTTCTTGTTTTATTAGCAGATGAGCGTCTATAATCGTCGTTCAAGTATGGTTAATTTAAATCAATTGGTAACAAATATTCCCATACGGCGAAAAGCAGCCGATCAAGTTGAAAGAGATAAATTTGAATGGAGTCAGGTGTGTCTCATTTCCTTTTTTTTCCAATTTCAAAATAAAAATAAATACCTTTTTTTGTCTTCTAGTGGCAAAGTGCTACAAAAGCGATCAATAATGTTGAAACACCAGCTAAAGAAAAACATGTTCGAAGTAAGAAAAATTAGGAATATTTATTTTATTTCCTTTTACTAAAATTTAGATCTTATTCTTGGCACATTTCGTCTCGAAGGTGGCCGTCTTTTTTGGTCGATGATGACAAGACTTCAACTTGAATCGAATCCTATTGTTTGTTGGAAGTTTTGTTATGTTATACATCGACTTCTAAGAGATGGACATAAACATGTAAGTAACCTGTGCAAATAAAAATCAATTGGCGTATAAAACATATGTTTCTGGAAACCATTCCGTTTAAAAGTTACGTAGTAAAATTTCTCATTAAATACACTGATAACATTAGGTTGTTACAATAATTAGAATCTCCTGTCATATATTATTAAATGTTTCGTATGTACAACTCTGTTCTTATAGCAAAAGAAACCATAAATAGTGTGTCAAGTTGAACTGGATATATACCGATCGAATTTCTTTTTCGTTTAATATAGGTTGTCAATGATTCAATTCCTCTGGCACCTTACTTTGAACAGTTAGGCAAGTTTTGGGTACGTATAAATTAAAAATTAAACGTAAACTAATATATATATATATATATATATATAAATTAAGTCACCCTTATCGGATTCGGAATTCTCAGGAGGAAGCCAAATGGTTTGTAAAAAAAACAAAAATACAGATTTCAATGCTCGCTCATTTGCACATTTTTGTCGATAATTCTATTGAATTTTTCATCTATTATTTTTGTTGAGAGATGCATTCATTTTTCTTGAATTTAGAATGCTCTTCGGCAATGTTATGGTATAATGACATATCGTTATTGCCGCTTAATGATATCAAAATTAACGTTTCATGAAAGAAATCCAACATTTCTCGGAAATTTATCTATCGGTGAACACAATGATATTCGGCGTGTATTTACTGATAATTTAGACGCATATTTTCAATTATGTATTGAATTATTGGATTATATGGAAGAATTATTAGGTCTTGTCGAGTCGGTTTTTACATCACTTGATCAATCACGTGCCAATTCAATGACAACAGCTGGCCAATGTCGTCTTCATCCACTTATTATTTGTGTACAAGATTCCAGTTTACTCTATGATTATATCGTTAAAGTTCTTTTTAAACTTCACGATAGTAATATAAACTTTTTATTCTCGAAATTACGATGTTTATTAATTGAAATATTTAGGTCTACCTGGCGATACACTTCAAGGTCATCGACAGCGATTAATTGATCAATTTCGAAGATTAAAACGTTTCTATGAACAAGCATCTACATTACAATATTTTAAAGATTTAATAAAAGTTCCTCTATTACCAGATGTATGCATATGTAACTTTTTAATTTCTATGCATTAAATATGAATTTTCTCTCTTTAGAGTCCACCGAATTTTAAAATAAAAGATGATATTAAAAATTATCAAACTCCAGTTGCTATTGTACACACGCCACCACCTGAACCAGCACAAACTCATGATGAAGTGCTCATTGATACGTCTGATGATGTAAGAGAACAAAATATTGAAAATTTTTCTTTAAAACATCAGCGAGACATTGAATAGAATCTCGTCTAAAACAAAATTTCTATTTTGAAAATACTAATTCTTAACAGTGATTATCTAGCGAGAATTTTTATGGGCCCTAATCTAACTTATCCATAAGTTTTATAGTTTCAGTTTTTATTTAATACAAAATTTTTCTAAACAATTCACTATTTAGACAAGATCGACATTAAGTTTTGCAATGTCTGACGATTGGCCACCGAATGGACATCCTGTTGTTGATCGGTTTGTAGATGAAAACTAATTTCCCTCTATATTCAACATTTTCTAAAATAATAGATCCAAAGAGATCGTAGAATTGGAACAACGGTTATCCAAAGTAAAAATTTTAATATAAATTATATTTAGTTGTTTTAATCCTATTTTTAAAAATATGTTTAGTATGATGCCATGTTACAAGGAAATCGTGTGGAAACCGATGAATTGCATCGACTTATTGCTGCTAAAGATACAGAATTAATTACTGAAAGAAACGTATGATAAAAAAGTTTTTAAAGCTATATTTATGTTCGTCATATTTTAAATTCTTGCTTTAGCATCGTTTGCAACTTGAGGAGCAACTACGTCAACAATTAGATAATCAACGACGTATGGAAGAAATGCATGCACTTGACAGTATGTCTGAAGTATTTAAAAAACAAAAGAATCTTAACCTTTTTTAATTATGTAGAAAAATCAAATTCCGATGAAAAATATAATAAATTACATGAAGCGTATACTAAATTACGTGAAGAACATATTATTGTTTTACGTCGTGTATGATGAATTTTATGTGTAATTCTATTTTCGAATCTATTTTGATTTTTAGGAAGGCGAAGTTAAAAAACAATTAGCAAATTTAAATCAAGAACATTTACAATTAAAAGCAGCGCATAAGGTAAGACTAGTCATGTAGAATTTGAAATGTATATTTTTAAGTGTTAATATAGAGAATTGATGATGAATTTAATCAGCTTAAAACTGATTATGAACAATTAAAAACAAAACAAAATGAAGAAACGAATCAAGAAATAATTCAATTACGTCAAACAAATGATGTAAGTACAAGAAGAACACCGAGAAAATTGTACATGTTTATATATTTTTCTCTATCCGCATGCGACTAGGAAATTTTTATGAATATGAATAATATAAAAGCTGAACGAGATCGATTCGAAAAAGAAATTGACGATAATAGAATTAGATTGCATCATAGCGATAATCAACGTCAAGTAAAATCCGTGTTGTGCTTGTGTACACTTCTTGAGATAAAACGTTTTTTGTTGTTTTTTCAATATCTAGAATCTCGAAAAGACTTTACATGACGAGAAAGAACGTACGACAACTCTAGAACATACCATCGAAACGTTGACACGAGAGCTTAACGAAAAAAAGCAAGTCCTACAACGTGAAATGACCAGTTTTGAAAATCAAAACAAAGTATTATAATAATAATAAAACTACTAGAACAAAGTACATTATTGTATTTTGTCTATCTATTGAGATACTCGTCGAACACGAAACACGACAACAAGAATTAGAAGATACATTAATTCAAATGTCTAAACTTATAAATGAATCTGAAGCTAAAGCAATAGTATGTTAGAAAATAAATTCATCGGTCTTTTCGATGAATTTCATTGATTATTTATAGATAAATGAGAAAAAATTAGAAGAATTCCAATTGAATAATAAAACATTGGAAACTACGTTACAGAACAAAACAAATGAGTTTAATAATATCGTTAACAATGTTCAACATGAACTGCATGATGTTGAACAAAAAAATAAAGTAACCAATAATCATTGCATGTAATAAATCGAGAAAAAAATAATCTTATTTTTCTTCTTCGAAAGGATTTACTGACCGTAATTGATCAGTTAAAAATTCTAAATTCTTCTCATGACTCTAAATTAATCGAAACGAATGGTATCGTAACAGAATTACAACATAAAAATGAGGTATTCGTTTCTATTGATTATATTTTGTTTTGTTTTCATCGTTGATCTATATGTTGACACTGTTAGCAACTTGAAAAACAATTAGAACAATCCAACCGAGAAAAAGAACAGTATCAAAAAGAAATGATCGAGTTTAAAAAATTAATGGAAAAGCGAGAGAGTGTAAGAGAATGTGAAACAGCGGCTTTTGTAACTACGAATCGATTTATTTATTATTTAAATAGGAATTACAAGATAGAATATCAGCATTGACAAATGAACGTAATAATTATCAAACAGTAACAGTAACAACAACCGAACGTATTAAAGAAATTGAACATGCTAAACAAGTAAACATTTATTTAACAAAACAAAGAAAAAAACCCACATGTTTGAATTCTATTTGTTTTAGAGTGTAGAAGATCGATATAAAGAATTAGAAAGTCAAAAATTAATGATCAATAGCCAATTAGAAAATCAAAAATCAGATTTTGAAAAAAGATTAAACGAAGCAGAAACTGAACGTCGAGATTTATTCGATAAAAATCGAGTAAGAAAGCTTTGAGTTTTTGTGTCTTTAGTTGAGATTAATTAATTTTTTTTAGGAACATGAAGAAAGTTTAATTGATTTAATTCATGAAAAAGAAGAACTTGAACATAAAGTACTTGATTTAGAAGCAGCAACACGTGAATGGGCACAAAAATTTGTTACTACAACTGATAATCAAAAATTAATGCAAACAAATCATGGAAATATGCTAAATAATTTAAAACAACAATATAAATGTAAAATTAATCTAAAAAGAATTCGAAAAAGAATTAATAATTATTTTTTTTTTCAGTCTCAATTTTAACATTTTGTATCAATCAAATGCATGATGGTATTGAACGTACTAAAGATATCGACTTATTGAATTGTAAGAGTGGTGCTGAGTATCTCTTATCGAAACTTCGAACGGCTGTTTCAAGTACAAAAACAACGCAAGACTTATGGAATAAACAGCTATCTAAAGATGAATGTGAGTGTTAACATTCTTATTTGATTTAGATGCTTAAGAAGGAGGAAAAACAGATTCCCATCGATAGAATTATCTCAATCGTACATCTGTAATAACTTTCAGTATACAAATATAAAACTTAATCATGATAAGCTGCAGTAGTATAGATATAATCATTTGCAGAGAGTAATGATGATCGCTAATTCCTAATTAATCAAATCAAAGAATTTATTTGCGGGACAAAATCAAGATTTTACATTAAATTTAATCTTATAGTTATATTTGATTCCTAGTTTAGCTTTCGCAAGTATCAAAAAGATAAATGAATGAATGTCTAGCCTTATATTTTGTTTGTCTTCGATTTAATCGGGTTTATTGATAATATTTAAGGGCTCTAAGAACGTCAAAAAGAACTTGATTCTATAAGATTGAAGATGTCATGCAATGCGAATGAATTTGATTCAAGCTTCGATTCTTTTTTGTCAGGAAATATCTTCAATTATTTTGTTAAGTTACACTGAATCATGGTTTATCAAACGTATTCAAAGATGTTTTGCTTATGAATTTCCTGTAGGACAAAAATCAATCTCTACTCTCAGAATCCTATACGAAAAAAGGCCATATGTTAATTGACTTGTTAACAAAGATCCTGTTGAACATTTTCTTCTCATATTAACATAGAGGAAATTAATTGTGCATATATGAAAATAAATATGTATATTGAATAATAAAAAGAATTTGATGTATTTTGTGAATTAAAACTGAACTTTCCCTAAGTATTGTATGGAATTCTTTTTCGAAATTTGAAATGCTCATATTATCATAAGTTTGGGAAAATAATTCTAATTCTTTAAATCAATTTTAACTCGCTTTGATTTCCTTGAAAAACGAAATAATAATTTTTAATAGGCAAAAAATTGCTATCCTATTATATTCTTTACAAGATTTTGCTTCATTGCCAAAAGAAAGAACGTAGAAATTTTCTATTTCTAGCTGCAATGCTTCCATTCCTGAACGAATGCATTTCATTGGCTACTTGTATGGTTGATGTTGTTGTACATGGGAAAGCAACATCGAATCTTGTACAAGACGTCGACCAAGGTGTGGGCTTAGCTGACAATTGCCGTGAGGTTACTCTTCTATGTATTGATCTTTACACCAATTATCAAACACGTCCGTAATGATTTATATTCGAAATTCGAGCTAATGTTTTCTTCTTAATTTAGCATCAGCATCTATTGATTTTGATAAACAATCGAACGAATTAATACGTCGTTTAAATTCACTTATCGACAAGACAACAATTCTGTTACCTAAAGTATATGCATTACCTCGAAAAGTTGATCACACGCATTTTTATTTCAATTCCACTATCGATCATGCTTCATCGACTAAATAGCATTTATTTTGAAATACCGCTTGCTAAAAATCTAGTTTTTTAGGAGTACTGCGAAAGTATTATTTTCCTTGAATTCTTATTGACAGCTGTTCATAAGGTTGACACAGAATCTGTATGGTCCATTGTTTGAAGTCACTATCTATAGCTTTATAGTCACGAAAAACAATAGCATTGATCTAATATTTATTTTCATTCAAGGTATCGGATATAAGTAAAGAAGAACTTGGTGATCTTGTTGAAAAAGAACTTCAATTAACTCATGAAACTATTGATGAAGCTGTTCGATTACTTGAAGTATAGATTCATTTTAATTTTAAATAGTATATAAACATACTTATGCATTTATCAGGCTATGATGACGAAATCTCGTGAACAAGATACCGGTATTAAATGTGAAGTCAATGGACAAATACTTGATTCATGTGGTAAACTAATGCAAACAATCAAAGTTTTAATTATCAAAGCACGCGATCTTCAAAAAGAAATTGTTTCTCAAGGACGAGTAAAAATTATTGATTAGGTTTTTGATAGAAAAATTTTATTCTTTTTTAAAAATAGGGCACTGCAACTGCTCGCGAATTTTATACGAAAAATCATAAGTGGACCGAGGGTCTAGTTTCAGCAGCTAAAAATGTTGGTGTCAACGCCAAAGTGCTAATGTAAGTTACTATTTTAGTGCGTGTTTTTCGAAATAAAATTAATTGTAGATTTTCCTTTGTACATTGAAATAGTAAAAAAACACATTGTTTTCTTGATGATAACAACAATGACCTGTGCGTTCAACTGAATTGCCGTGTTTCTTTTTGTTATTCCATTTTGAGAGTGTGTGCGTAGAAAGGAGAATGCCGCATGTAATGAAGTGATAAAATATTTTTATTATCGGGACATTGTTTTTTCTCTACTTCGGGATATGAATTCGATTATACATATATATATATGTCATATTTTTAATATCAATATGATTTGCACGAGCACGTTTTCTCTGTCCCTTCCCTTTCAATAAAGAAATATTTTTATTGGTTTTAAATAAAGAATCATTTTATTATGTGTTTTTCTAGTGACTCGGCTGATCGTCTATTGAGTGGTAATGGTAAATTTGAAGAAATTATAGCCTGTTCACAAGAAATAGCAGCAGCAACAGCACAACTTGTTGCAGCATCAAATGTAGGAAAGCAAAAGTTGTTTAGTTTGTTGAAACTTTTTGTATTTCTATGAATAGGTTAAAGCTGATCGTGAATCAAAAAATCGCGAAGCGCTTACACATGCATCTAAAGCAGTTAATACATCAACTGCACAAGTTGTTGCGACAGCGAAAAATTGTGCTTCGATTATTGAAGAAAAGAGTAAGAGTTTGTCTTAAGTCAATTTTCTTTCTATATTATTCGAACTATATTTCATGTGCAAACAAAAAACTACCATAATTTTAATAGAAGAAAATCAGAATATAAACATGTATTCGATAGAGTTATTTTGAATAATACTTGCAGCTGTACTATATCATTCGACGTTGAAATATCGTTAGCATTTTCAAAACTTTTGTTTTCAGGTACAATGGACTTCAGCTCATTAAATCTTCATACAACGAAACGCAAAGAAATGGATGCTCAAGTTAAAGTTCTTGAGTTAGAAAAAGCATTAGAACAAGCCAAACAACAACTATATAAATTACGAAAACAACACTATCAAATGGCTGGCGAAGAGGCTGGATGGGATCAAAGCGTACGTAACATCTTTAAATCTTGAGGCTCATAGAAAAATAGATTTATAAAAAGCAAAGATGATTTCCATATCTAACAATCACCATAATTTGTAGGTAATCACGAATTTGGTAACAAGAAGCTTACTGCTTTTCCCTTTCTAACCTTGTATTGTATAACTAACACCGAAGAAATGTAGTGATTTTTAATACTCGTTTTTTTTTTATTTGCCTGCAGCATGAGAATTTTTTAATACTTGCTCATACTTTTTTCTCCTTTCATCAATATTGATTCCAACTAATTTATATTTTTTAGGATGCAGCAAATAATCCTCATAATTAAATACTGCAATATTATTATTAACATTCATCGTTGTGTTTGTTACATTTTTATGTTATCACAACTTCTTTCATGGTAAATCTATTCTACACCAAATATTCATTCACTAAAATGTGTCTTAAACAGTGACGTCTTGTGCATCTTTACTCTTCTTGTGTTTCTTTAATTAGAAAGTGATTTCTCTTCATTCTTTCGGTTTTTTCTCGCGCTGCTTGTGAAATTGTATTTAACATGTACTGTTATGTGTAAATAATATTTGTGCATGTCATGTAGATGGGGGACAGCGATATGGTTTATATTATGGATTGGTCTAGATTATCATTCGCGCTTCTTTTCTTCTTGCTTCAAGTTTATCAAATACATTTTCGATTTTGAATTTGCTAAATTCAAACTTGAAATGAAAAAATTCAAATAAACTTCTATCGTCTTTTATAATTTATGATACACTTTTCTTTTAATTTAATGTACTATTTTTCATGTTTTTCTTTCCTTCATTTTAACTTTCCGTTCTTTTTTTTCTTTTTTCGAATGTTATTTGGTGGAATGAGAAAAATAATCCTGCATACAACGAAGAACTTCTATTATGGAATATTAATGATTAAGAAATATCTAAATAAAAATAATTGTTCTTCGAAGTATGTTCTAAATTAATGATTCGCATTGAGGAATTTATATTGAAGATAGGCGTTAAAAATAATTAAGTTTCATAAGCTTAGAAGTAATATACTTTGCTAGTATGTAAAAATTATGTTTTTTTTTAAAATTATTTCTGATTGAAGGATAATACTAATTGATAATCAATGATGGAGTTCCACTTAAATACGGACTTGGATCTATCTAAGAAACCTCAATCTCTTCTACAGACATGGTCAGAGGTTGAGCCCTCTTGTAACTTGTTTCTTGTGACAATAGTACGGATCAATATAGTTTAAATACTTCACCGAAAAACAAGGTTGAAATATGAACTGATAATGTGTCGATAAAACAATTCTGATTTCTACTGAATTATATATCTGTTTTTAAAAATTCAATGTGGCATTCATTGATTTTTTTATACCAATAATTGAAGGGCAGCTAAATTAATAAAAAATATGATTAATATATGACAAATTGTTATCTATTTAAATATTGAAGTCGTAAGAAAGATATTTAAATATGATCAAGGCATTTTAAAAATAAATTTATCTATGTTTGGAATAGCCTCTAATTGAGACATTTATTTATTTTTAATACGTTCTTTTTATCAAACAAGGTATAAAAAAAGAGAAATAAATACTCTGTGATTTTTTTCTATGCAAATTTCGATATTAAACAGAGAACTTTTGAGGTCAAAATATCAATACTACCACTGTATGTCGCATACTCATGTTCTAGAGAAGTTGTCTCTATTAATAGCCAGTAGAATAGATACGAAATATAACAAAGCTTCGTCACACAAGTGTTTATTATTTATTTTATTCAGACTACCGCTTGATACAACAAATGTCTTGAACAAATTTATATTTTTTCATAATCTTAGTATTTTGTGAAACACAGTCTGAAAGGAATGTTGAAGTATATAGGGTAGAAATTGGGACCCATCCCTGCCCCCCTCCCCACAATCAGTTACAGAGAAATTAATTAATTAATTATTTATTTTCTCTGTAACAGTCTGTGACCATGAGATGCCTAGTTCGACTTCGAATATAAATCGACATCTGAATAACTACCCAGGTGAATCAATCCGATACTGAATCCCATCGGATTCTATGGGGTCCTGCCATCCGACGAAATCCCCTTGGATTCCTGGTTGAGGAATCAATGTCGGATCCGACAGTCGTATTTCCAATGATATCCAATTGCCGGAACCAATGAAATCCGAAGCATTCCGGTTCCAATTGATGGTTGCTGTCGGATTTTACCAGTTTCCGATATTAGGATCCGATATCAATTCCGGAACCAGGAATCCGACAATAATCCGATAGTTTCCTTGCGCCTTCCGAAGAGTTCTGCCGGATTCCAATAGGAACCGATCGGAACTCATCGGATCCTACCCAAGTCGAACAGTACGGTCCGTATACGGTCGTTGACGGTTACTTTACGACTATTTTACGACCGAAAGTTTGCCGTAAATATACCGTTTTGACATCGTTTACCGCCGATAAACAGACCGTAAACGGGTCCGTTTTGATCAACCTGGGTAGGCTAGGATTCATTCTCCTGGGATATTTGTATTTTTAATAGTCTTCAAAATGAAATCTTCTCGCATGAAATAATCGACCTTTTTTCGTCAAATATAAAAGTATAGCTATTTGATTATTTATATTGTCGCGATGAGGAAGTATTACTCTAAATACGTTTACCTTCTCCAAGAGTACATACGAAAGGGAATTTAGAGGTGTCAGAGAAAAAAAAACAAGAATCAATTATTCAGTCAATTTCAATGTTATTCACCTCTGATTCCATTGTAAATACTTGTTTTTTTATTCTTTTTCAAGAGAACAATAAAATTGATATTATGAAATCCTAAATGTTTAGGTAGAGGCTTTTATTCGATTGATGAAAAACAAAATTGAAACGAATACAAATAGAAAACAGAAATGTTGTAAATGGATCGTACATATATCATGCGAATTTGACTATTAGATGTAAGTTGATCAAGGGATATGGTTAAACGTACAGAAAGATGAATTCATAGTGTCATCAAACCATTTTCTATTAAAAAAAATACTAAGTTTTCTTTTACAGATATAATGTCCGATCGAGGTTTCACGAGAAGATTTGTTTAACAGTTATGAGTAATATCTTTTATTGAATTACAATGTGAATACATTTGATGAATTGTTATTTTACGAGTGCCATATGTGCCGATATTGATTGCACGCTTCGATGATTCTCCTTCCTCTTCCTTCTGTTCTCTTTCCATTGGTGTAATATCTCTCTCTCTTGTCTCTCTTCTATCTCTCTCCTATATATACGTGTGTTATGTATGAAGTTGTGACATTCTGGAGATGTCAGATGACACAATACACCATCATGCCGACGGGCATAGGCGACACTCTAGTTTTGTCGTTACACTCTGGATATGTGAATAAACGAATAAACATCATTGCCGTGAGTGGCTGTAAGCTACTCCACCTCTACCCAGTTTGTCAATACGATATAAACTCAGCAGAGTCTTATTTATCGTTACACCCGTATCTGTGATTTTGTTCACCTAAGGTGAATCACGGTCTATGTGAATAAAAAAATATGAAAATAGGTGTATTAAGTTTAGAAAAGAGATTACATTGCAGTTTTGTAATCCTGCAACAAGGTACTGTATCATCGTATCTCCTAGTCCATGACCTGAAGAGTTCAGCATCAAAGGTGTCTGAGAAGAAATAGAAAAGGATTATACATATTAAAGCAAATTTGTTAGATTAGTATAATTTCATTACCAAGTGTAAACTGACTATGAGAATGGACATTACATTACGAACAGTGTCATATATTAGATAAAAGTTCATATGTTTGAACCCTTAAGAAAACGTAGTCATCGTACTCTATTCGATTTACAATTGGATAACTGAGTTATCTTTTTATTTTTGCTATTGATTTCTCCAAGATACATAAGGACTTTTGACATATTGTTTAAATTAGATTTATCCCACTTCGGCAATTTATTGTTTATATGCAAAACCCAAAGATTATTCTCAAAATCTAAATCCTAAAGTTAAGAAGGCATTTTTCTCTACCAATGATTATAAACTCGAAGAATTGTATCTTTCTTTTTTACTTCATGAAGAAAATCTTTGAATTACTAAATCATTATTGGTAAAATGAGTGTGGGTGTGGACTTTCAATTCATTCAATCCCATACCAATCCCTATGCCCTTTCATAAGACGCGATCATTATTTCTTTTGTTATTGCACCGTAGCCATATAATGCAACACAAACAATTGTTTGCCAACATAGCTTTACTTTATTCCGTATGATTCATATATATATATATATATATGTAAAGGAAAACAAACTTTTGCAAACCACTGAGACAAGGGCTTCCCATGTCGCACAAACCGATCGAAAACCGTCGGTTAACCGCGGTCAATTTTTATAAAAATCGGTTAACCGCGGTTATTTAAGCCATTTTAGCGACTTTACAGCGTAAAAACCAACGGTTAACCGCTGTTAACCTCCCAGTTAACCGGAAAAATAACCGCCAGCTAGCGACATAACCGATGACTTATTCGGTTAACTGGGAGGTTAACCGCGGTTAACCGTTGGTTTTTACGCTGTAAAGTCGCAAAAATGGCTTAAATAACCGCGGTTAACCGACGGTTTTCGATCGGTTTGTGCGACATGGGGTTATTTTTTACATCTTAACATGTACGCTTTCTACGCTGAAAAAATAGTAAAAAATGACTAGTTTTTGTAAAATGCCAGTTTGCAAATATTATCGTCGTCAGGTTTGCTTTTCTTAAGAAAAATATTTTGCTTTCAAAAAGTAAAAATGCGTTCTGCCATCGATTTTGTCTGATTGAGTATATCTATAAGTGTACGTTTTTAGTTTTTCTCTCTATAAATTCAAAGAAATCGTGTTACTTGCGGTTATACTAAATTTTTCTACATTGGAATTCATCCAATATGAATCAGAAAAAACGACAACGGCGCAATAGTGATGATAATGATGATGACAGTCACTTTCTCACTCAAGGGAACCTCACTCACGCCCACACCCCTTGTAAATCCAGCCGAGACGGTTGTCATATGCTAGGATCTTCTCTAAATTTGACAAAATAACCACACCCACATGATCATGTCGAATAAGCTATTCTCATAAGAACTTACTTGAAATATTTCATGAGTCCAATGATGTGTGTGTGTGTGTGTGTGTTTTTGATTAACACATTTCAAATGGCTACTACCGTTTCTGAAAAAAACAAGTTCTTCTCTTCGCTTTGCTGCTTTGGGTGTATTACCAAATCGAATGTTAGCTCCTATTGAAGGCTATGAAGATATGCCGGTTGTATCTCTCGAGGAGGCAGTAAAACCTCTTGTTGGCATAGTACCTAAAGCCGAACGTAATGTTTTCATAGTGAAACAAAATTGTAAAAATCCAGCAGATAGTCTAACGACTGATGAATCGGCTTCTATTATGCTCTACACATACGAATCTGTGCCACAAAAAAACTCATTGTATACCATTCTCAATGATACTTTGCGCTCAGAATATAGAAAGAAACTTATTCTGTGGTTTCTGTATCTACGTCTTAGAGGGTGTGGGTGTCTTGTGCCTCACTTATCTAATTGCAAAACCCACACCCACACACTTGCTTGTAGATATCTGTTTCATAAAAGCATTTGATTGTTCTATAAAACCTGACCAAAAAAGAAGTAACCATTGAAATTTGGAAACAAGGTTCCGGAGAATGACTTTTATTGTAGTATTGAAGAAATGCTACATTCTCTTTTTGTAGAGCCTATATAATTATTTGAAGAAGCAAAGTATAGCCTATCTTTGTCACGATTCATAAAAATTTAAATACAAGAAAAGAAGAATTTGTCTGAAACCGATACTTTTAATCAGTAAAAAATTATCGAATAAAATGGCCAGTTTCTATTAGCTGAAAAACATTTTCTGGATCAGCCGATCGCGATCGATTATCAGGTTCTCAGCCACTTGCAATTTTGAATCAATGTAGTTCGATTAATATAATCATCTACTCGATAGTTGAATAGACGAAAATCTTCATCATAGAGACGTATGAGCTGACAGATTAGCTCGTCTGGCAAGGTAAAGTAAAACTTCTGATAATCCGATTTAGTGAGACCTGATGCACCATTTGGCTTTTGAATATTCCAATCAGATAAATTGAAACGTTTGAGGAAATAAATAAAGTGATCGTTGAACATTTCATATTTGCCAATAAAGTTATATTTAAATTTACAGACTTGACAAAGTAGTGAGTAGGGTTGCCAATGATACTCCATGTTAGCAACTACAGCAGGTTTGTTAGTGTTGACAAGAATATATCGAATAAACTCTTCAAAAGATGGGATAGTCTCTTTGCATTCGTCCCTTTTTTCTAATGGTTGGCGAAAATTTCTGCCCAACTTACGCCGACGACAGATCATCTCGCGCATGGCATCGTAATCGGGTTCTGACTGGATTCTATCCCGTGCGAGCGTTGCAATTCTTTCTTTATAAGCTGACGCGAGACGTTCAAATGGATGACGAACGAAAATGATTCGAGTGAAAGATGGAGAGAATATTTGAGATAAATTGGAGAGATTATGTAGACGAAGATAGGGAAATGCGTATGTGAAACGGAGTCTCCAAGGATTAAGAGGTGGAGAAGAGGACGTCCCATTGATACTACCAAATCGGATAATATTAAGATAGATGCGAAGAAACGCGGCAAGAGATTTCGGTTCTTCTGTTTTCGGGATTGTAATTGCATTCTAAAGTGAAATATCCAGATAAAAGATCAGAAAATCCTTCATAGTATCATCAATATTTCCTTGTCATACCTGTCGAAGCTCCTCGATGAATGTAGAAATATCGATCATTTGTTCCATTCGAGCTCTAGCAACGTCAACATTTGTCCAATTATTTTCGAGATGTTCGCTGATGTCACGCACATGCATATAAAGCATAACAGTGAGAAGAGTTTTTGTCGCTACTTTTGGAACAGGACAATACATTAAAGAGCGAGATTGCAGTACTACGGTAATCGTATTGATTAACTGATTTTTGTACACCAAGTTGCGAACGGGATAATTAGGCCTTCCACATGCCGCTAAATGTGAATAATTATAACTTTCCTTAAGTATTCTCGACCTATACTGGTAGATCATAGGTGTTGATGAATGCGAGTCGGTCTTTATAACTTTATTCAGTTGCAAATCTATGTCCTCATTTATGAGAAAATGATACATGCGAAATTGAAAAATGATAAAGAGACTTATTAAAGCGATCATATATGAATAATATTTCTTGTATCGTCGAAAATAGTAGCAATAGCCAGTGAATCCAGCAAACATTTTCTGACAAATTATGCAAACTACTTGGACTTTATACCAGCGTATGTTCCATTATAAATCTCGTCAAGGTAAGTAGAGCCACAATTGAGGTAGAAATGATGATAAGTTCCCGTCTCCTGAAAATTAAGACAATCGTTATCAGCAAACTTTGATGGAATACGTTTTATTGAGTAAGACGAACAGGAGCAGATAAAATATATCCATCTTTAGTTGGAGTTGCGGTTGAAAGATTCAGAAATGAATTTCAGAATCCAGCTCGAAATATGGGGACATGTTAACTGTAATAAGTGTGCCTATCTTAAAAATTGGGAATACTGCATGTAGTATACCTATATTGATTGTGTTTGAGCTTCATTCTTTTTAATATAAAATATGAGTTAGTTGCAAGCGTGAAATTTAAATAAAATTAGATGCTCGTACCCAATTTTCATGAGATTTTTATTACAGCTACCTCTTATTACTCTTTATAGTTTTTGAAAGTTTGAGTTTTCTAACTTCATTTAATATGGAGATATGAAGGTTATAGGATAAACAGATCCGTAAGCCAGTGTCCTCTGACTCATAAAAACTCCATAAATGTCAAACCTGAGAGTTGACTTCACGTATTGAGTATCTAAAGTAAAGATATTCAGATATACTTGAGGATGTGGACAGAAACAATATCTGAATATCTAAATATCTTTGTTTCAATTATTCAATAATTGAGTATTTGAGTACGTTTTCCATGATTACTTCAAATTTCAGGTTTGACACCAATACGATATATTTAGACGCTGCCATCTTATGCTCAAGGAACACGAGCAATGAAGAAAACTATAGTCTATTTTAAATCAACGCAAAAGCAGAAATCATCCACTTTCAAATAAGATAAATAGGCAAACTCGATAGCACCTACACTGTAAAAGAATTCGTAGAACAAGAAACCCTAATACTTTCGGAATTTTTTCCTAAACCCTTAAAAGATTTAGGAGAACCGCATAAACCCTTTAAGGGTTTTTGATAAAAGGGTATTTTAAATGAAAAAAGGGTTTATGCCGAGAAGAAGAAAGGTTCGCCAATATACCCTTCATAAAAAGGGTTTCTTCTTCTACGGTTATGGGTTTATGGTTATAATTTTTATGGAAAGGATCTTTTATTCTACGATGAAAGGTTCATACCTGTGTCTTTTCACAAAAAACGTTTTGCCTTGCGTAACTAAGGGTTTATTGCTCTACTCTTTCATGAAAAGCGTTTATTATTCTACGATCAAGAGTTAAGTATTCTAACTTTTCAACAAAGCGCTCTCTCACTATCACTTGAAATATTTTGCTCCGGTGGTTATTTCAAAAAACAAACATATTTCGATCGAGAACAGTACTATCAATCAATATAAAGTTTTCGAAAATTGAAGTGTTCTAAAAGAAGTCAGAATACTAAATCTTTCACAATATTTTTCTTTTAAAATTTAGACATTTCTAAGCGTTACTTTTCAGTCCCTAAAGAAAAAACTCAAAAAATTCAAAAAATTATTCAAAATTTATTTCAAGTAATTCCTATCAATTAAATAATTTATTAAATATATAATATACTTTTAAATATCGATATATCTGTAACCCAGGAGAATGAATCCTAGCCTAGGATCCGATGAGTTCCGATCGGTTCCTATTGGAATCCGGTGGAGCTCTTCGGAAGGCGCAAGGAAACTATCGGATTATCATCGGATTCCTGGTTCCGGAATTGATATCGGATCCTAATATCGGAAACTAATAAAATCCGACAGTAACCGTCAATCGGAACCGGAATGCTTCGGATTTCATTGGTTCCGACAATCGGATATCATTGGAAATACGACTGTCGGATCCGACATTGATTCCTCAACCAGGAATCCAATGGGATTTTGTCGGATGGTAGGACCCCATAGAATCCGATGGGATTCGGTATCGGATTGATTCACCTGAGTTAATATGAACTATTAAATTTAAGCGATCTACTTTAATAATATTTTAAAAATATCATTCAATTTCAAATAAATAAGCGGTACAGACATCTATTATTCCGATTTCTTCATCAAAACAGGAAGCGTCTATTCAGAAGAACATCGTTTAATTTAAGAGTACATTTCATACTACCCCGGTTGATCAAAACGGACTCGTTTACGGTTTGTTAATCGATGGTAAACGATGTCAAAACGGTATATTTACGGCAGTAAATAGGTCGTATTTGCCCGTAATACCTGGCGCAGTAATACGGCACCGTAAACGGGACTGAATTTTCATGGTTTACGGCTGCTTGAACCGTACTCTCATGATAATTCGGTCCGTATTACTGCGCCAGATATTACGGCAAACTCTCGCCCGTAAAATAGTCGTAAAGTAACCGTCAACGGCCGTATACGGACCGTACTGTTCGACTTGGGTATGCAACTTGGGCGCGAATCTGATCGAATGGATAACAAGTTAGACAATCATGAATTACATCATATGTTCGAACCCAGGTAACAACAGTAAGTACATCACTCAATTAATTATAAATCTATGAAAGTATATATATACGATCTGAAACGCAAACTGAATTGGAATAATAGCAAAATAATGATTGTGTAACATCTAAAATACTTTTTTAAAAATGACCTTTAGATGTTTGTCTCACTGGAAAACGTATTTAAAAGGGTTCATTAAAGGTTTAGGGTAGTTTTAAATACGGTAAAAAGGGTTTATTATACGTTGCACTTTCATCAATCCTTTTTGGGTTTATTATTCTACGAATTTTTTTACAGTGTATATAGCAACTATCTCATTACAGCATGTGAACTCCTTAAAAGTTTGTCTTTAGTTGTAGCAAAAAAATAAGTTTTAATCAATCAGATAGAACATTGTTTAAAGATGGATTAACAATCATTCTAAAAAAAAGCTTTAGACTGTCTTTTAGTCTTCTTTTAATAATAAACGTTTTGTTTTAATTAAGTCTACTGATTCATTTTCACCAAGAAAAAAAATGTATGGAAGTATTACCTCAGTTTCGACATTTTTCTTTTCAACATTTTTGCTTTCGACCAAATTCAAGATAATCGAAAGTTTTTCGCAGAATCGTTTAATATTTCAGTTCAGATGGATTGAGATGAGCATTTTAGAAAATATTTAACTGATTATTAAAAACTTTTTGCTTTTTGTTGTGACAATTTTTTATTCAAAGGCTTCACTAAATGAAGGCATACTTTATTTTCTTCCTTAGTCAAAAATCTTTTAACGACTCAGCAATGTTGAAACTCCTGGAAAAGAATATTTTCATTCATATTACGCTTTGAACATACTTTTCTATTTAAGTAAATGAAAGATAATACAGTATAATAGTGATTGCCGGTTTCTTCAGAGAGTACATCTGAATTTGGATCATTCCTGAAATTTTATATACTCTGGTAATCAAATAAATTGGCGAAAGAAGTTTAAGGTACCTTTTGTTTTTCCATTTTTTCCACTAAAGATTAAATATTTGACAAATCCGAGTAGTGCGCTTGATAGCTCTCAGAAAGATCTGCAAGCCTATCATAATAGAAAAATTAGTCGCACGTTGCCTTAGGTTTTTTGAGAGAAATTATTTTAGCTGAGCGGGAAAAAGATTAAGGCACAAAGCATTGCCTCTGCTTGGTTCAACAAGGCAAAAAAGGAAAATACTGTTTTTATCACTTCTATTCGATAAGTTTTGGTTTGTTTCACAATTACGCAAACTTTTATGGGTAAAAAACCAGTTTCTCCATTTGTGCGAGCTCACGTGGTAGCTTTGCATGATGCCGGCTTCAATCAGGTCCATATTTCAAAACAACTGAACATTTCCCGATGCTGTGCACAAAATGCAATCAAGAAATACAAAGATCAAGGTAATTACAATGATTTGAAGAGTTCAGGACGGCCTAGAAAGGTTGATGGTCGCGGTCTTCGACATCTGAAACGATTGGTTAAAGGCGATGAACGCCTTAGTGCAGCGAAAATCGCTACGGATCTTAATGCTAGTTTGCCAAAACCCATTACAACACGAACAGTTCGCAACTATTTAAAGGAACTTGGCTTTGAAGATGTGGTTAAAGTCAAAAAGCAGTGGTTAGGTGTCAAACATCGTAAACAACGAATGGCCTGGTGTACACAGCATATGAATTGGACTCGTGATGACTGGAAGAACGTGATTTTTTCAGACGAATCAACGTTTTATGTTTTAAAACGAAAGAATCAGCGCAAAACTTGGCGATTAGACAAAGAAAAATTGTTGCTGGAATGCTTAGAACAAACGAATATTGGTGATGGCGGCAAGGTTGGTATTTGGGGTGGTATTTCAGACGTATGCACAACCAATACAAGGATTTATACTGAAAACATGAATGGACAGTTGTATTGTGATGTTTTACAAAAAGAAGTAAAGCAGTTTTTGGCAAAAACACCAACAACAGCGAAAATGGTATTCCAACAGGATTTGGCTCCATGGTATACGTCGAATATAGTGAAGGAAAAAATAGTCAAGTTGAAGTTGAATATGCTTGAATGGGCTCCAACAAGTCCGGATCTAAATCGGATAGAGATGCTGTGGTCTATTCTAGACAAAAAATTGGTTGCAAAGCCCATGTATTCCAAAGCAGCTCTCATCGATCGTCTCCAAGAAGAATGGAACAATATCGACAAGGATCTATGCATCAAATTGGTCGAGTCGATGCCAGAACGCATTTAAAAATGTTTAAAAGCCAAAGAAGGACATTTTCTTTGAAATTTATTGTATTGTTTGTTTGTTTAATAAAAATAAAGACAATATTTTGAAAAATGCTTTAAATTTTTTTCCGCTGGGCTAAAATAATTTCTCTAAAAAATACCTAAGGCAACGTGCGACTAATTTTTCTATTACGATAGGCTTGTAGATCTTTCTGAGAGCTATCAAACGCACTACTCGGATTTGTCAAATACTTAATCTTTAATGGAAAAAATGGAAAAACAAAAGGTGCCTTAAACTTTTTTCCGCCACTTTACTTTTGGAAGTATTCTTAAATTCTAAAATTCACTTCTTCAGAAGATAGAATATGTATAAAATAGCAAGTTACGTTTCACAAGTCTCATACAGGTACCTACATGATATTGACCACTAGGGTAAGAATAAGTTAAATAAATGCGGAAACATCGGATTTGCATCCGATTGTTATGTGTACTTCAAAAAGCGAAAATGTACATCCATTTTTTTCTATAAGGCATAGATCTCATCAAGATACATCCCTTCTCACTAAATTACAAGGAGAAAATACAGGCATGCTAAGTTAGCATGGACCGCACTGTATGCAACTCTATCCAGTGGTCATTGACTCTATTCTCAGAGTGATATAATATCTTTAGAGATCACAGAAATTGAACTCAGATTCGTGTTCAGCTTCAAAAACTGGATAAGAACAGTTATTTTTGAATGGTTTTGTGTTTGTATCTAGCAGGATTACGATCGTAGACAACCTCATGAATTTATAAGAGATATATGATAGATACCAGCATCAGTATTTTCATAATAAATCATCAATAGTAATAGCTATCGAGTTCGGGTTTTTACCTTTCGATAGCCCTTTTGACTAGCAACAAAGCCAGTCATTTGAGAAGCTCCCAAGCTGCTGGTCATCTGAGACATATCTAGGCAATTTCGTTTCTAGATGCAGTTTTGTGTATTTTGAGACTTTTTTTCACTCAATGTTTCGTTAGAAAACTACGATTGTTTCAAAACTAATATCAGATTCAAAATCAGCGTTAAAAACTGAGTCGATTTATATGTGTTGTGGATAATTCTGAGAAAAAAACGTTTTCTTGAAAAATCCCTGTACTCCCCCTCAGGGATGGTCTGGTCAATAATGACAATTTTTTCGATAACTCAACCATTTCTTGACGGATCCTTCTCATCTTCGAACTCGACTGAGACATGGACGAGGCTGAACTGTGTAGAAAATTTCATCATGATCTAACTCTCCTTTCGAAAGTTATCGTGTAAACGGGTGGCCGGACCGCCAGACACACTGACCGATTCTAGAGTGTGCTCACTTTTTGAGTACACAAAAAAGAACAATGGGTACATTTTCGTGCTTCCATACTGACTCTCGGGAACTTTCTGATGAGTTATAACTATATATGCTCATGCTAGGCTATTACGGATGAAGTTCATCGTCTAAATATTCAATGAAGCTGGAGGTTTTGATTCATTTCCGAATCAATGCTACTGAATGCTGTACTTGATTGCGAAAAGTAGTAGGTTATGGTTGGCAGTATGGGATCCAATGAATAATCTATACAGTATCAATCCCAAAGAGTTTTTCATCATTAATTGGTATATCTTTGGTTTCTTGTTGCTTCGATCCTGTGTGAATAGCAGAAAGATTCAAGCATCTCGATAGTTTCTAATCGTTCGAAGAATAACGAAATTTTCACTTCGTCGGGTATAATCGATTCTTTTATCGCTGCACGAAAAAGAGCTGAAGGATGATGCATTTAAAATAAGAAGGATTTCCTTAAGTATATTATCTTACATGTATCTATTAAAATAAATTTCATGACATGTAATTGGTTTAGTTGACTAGCGAAAATTCTATGAAAATTGAAGTTATGAACTTACCAAGGAATTCAGGACATGAAGCTTGTTTCGTCTGTTGGGTACCAATTGAAACATGTCGCTTACAGTTGGCCTTCATCAGATCTTATATTGGATTTAAAACGTGAAAAACCTTACACTAATAAAAAAAAAGGCGCCGAATGATAAACGTTTAAAGCGTTTATGAAAATGCAACGCATGATATACCTTTTTCTACCGTTTAGCAGCATGCGATAAGCCCTTGTATCTACTGATCAAAAGACGAAATAAAAAGGTATATCAAGTGAATATACCGCGTGCCGAAAGATTTATCATAGCGTTTATACGACTGAATAACTGTAAAAGGGTGTATCATACGTTGCATTTTCATAAACCTTATCGAAGGTGTTAGAGAGTACTCTAACAAGCTATTTATTTATTTATTCTTATACATTCTTGTTTCATTCTTATACGTTATGTATTTCTTATATGTGCAATCCAATTCGAGATGTACACACGTCAATCACTCTTTTTCATTCTTTCTTTCCTCTCTCTGCATATCTCTCTATTGTATCCTCTTTCCTCCCGTGCGTGACGACGTAAATAATGACATTGTTTCTTCGACTGGAATTTAAGCGATTTATAGAATGTTGCACCATCATCTTTCATATACAAAATAGTCTAGTCGAAGAAACAAATGCCTTTTCTTCCTTTGTTTCTTTTCTCTCTCTCTCTCTCTCTCCCTCTCTTGTGTGTGTATGTGGATTGTATAGTATAAACAGGAAAAAAAAGAATAATAAAGAAAAGATTAAGATTCAGATTAGGAATCGAAAATAGGAAATTTGTCGTTGATTGGTTAAATAGAAACATAAATTTCTATTTTGTGAATTGATTTAAGTTACAGCGGAGCCTCTGTAACACTTTCTATCTCAGTTTTTTCAATATCTTCATATTAAACACAAAAATGCATGTTTATCTTTCCTCATTTTTGTTGTCATTATTATTGACATGGCTATATTGTAAAAATATTGATGATCAATTAAGACTACTTGCCAGCTGATACCAAAATGCTTATTTTTAATGTGAGTCTGCAAGAGGTATTACTTTGCATAAATAGGCGTTACATACTTCATCTTTTTTTCTAACATTAAATGCTTACCTGAGTCGATGAAGTGTGACTCTAATCTCGCTACGTCTTATTTTCGCATATCAAAAAATTGTTTCATGTACAATGCACGTTCACCACATAAGTGATTCATATTTTCCTTTCAGTTGTGACCAGTGCAAAAGAAACGATGGGCATCTTACTATTTCTTTTCATCAAGTTAGCGCGTGGGTGACTGTACAAAATAACATTAACCAGACCCAGACCCTCACACCGACACGCTAAGAAACCATTTTTGACGTAAAGTTAAAATAATCAACCCCTGTGCGTAGAGTAATAAATCTTTATGGTCAAACAGTAGAACAATCGATCTCTATACGTAGAATGATAAACCCTCTCACGAAAGAGCGGAAAGATCAACCCCGTATGATGAACAATGAACTTCTTTCAACAAAAGAGAAGTAGAATCAACCATCAACCGATGATGAAATTATCCCTTGAGATGCTAAGGTAGATAAGCCGATATTTGTCATTGTCAGTAGAACAAAAAAAACCTGTCAATACAGAGGCATACAATCGAGCATTCATGTACAGTATGAAAACCTTTTTATTAAGATGTAGATGAATCAACTGTTGAACTTGGAATACTAAACCCTTAGCAGGAAATGGTAGCGGAATGCAGGATATAATCTTATCTTAAAATCGTAGAATAATGAATCCTTATATACCCATCATATACCCCTTGAGTTTTCATAAGCCCATAGCGTCATGAACCCTTCGACTAATAAACGCTAAAAGAATTCATCGCATCGGAATAAACCCTTGAAGGGTTTAATGGCGACTTTTTAAAGTGGAGAGTACATCATTACCCGGATTTTTTTATCAGTCCATTGAACTCTATTCATTGTAAGGGGGGAAAAGCGGACACCGGGCCCCGGATCCCAATAGATCCCAATAGAATCCAATGGATTCTGATGAATGTTTCTAAGTATTTCTGTGTCTATATGACTTCAGACTTTTCTTGCTTGGCTTCCAACAATGTTACTCGATTTGAACCTCGAAAATCAAAAAAAATCCAGAGTTGTTTTTCAAAATTTAGAAAAAATCGAGAAAAGCTCTGTAAATTCGGAAAAACTTTAGAAATCCCAAATTTTTCGGCAAAATGTGGGAACCTGCCAACACTGCCCATTTCACTTTCATACAATTTTATCATTATCTTTTAAATGAACCAGATCTTTCGAAGAAATATTCAATCGGTAGATAAGTAGAGTCACGTCACCAAACTGCTATGAATTGCTGAGTAAATTGGTTAAGTATTTTTTACTATTTATTCTAATGAGCACGTTTTAGTTACCTATTTAAATAAAATTTATGAAGTCCGCATTCTATTTTCAATTCTAATTCACCTACAAGGAAATTTTCAGCCTTAATCTCATTATAGGAAAAGAGTTTAATGCGTCGATTAGTGAAAAATTGGATGTTGTCAGATAAAGACCACCCGATGACTGTTGAGTGTCAAAAAACCACTCCTGATTTTTCTCCTGGTTTACGAACAAATTTCTTCTGAAAAACTCCTGTTTTCTAAAATTTGAATTTGGTAACCCTGGATCAACCATGAAATCGAGCGTCATGCGGCAGGGCGGATTCCGGTAAAATTTTGTTACCGGATATTGCCGGATCACGTCGTATACAGCTCAATCGTATCATCTGACTTGATATTTTCTGACAGTGTAAATCTGGCCGGTTCTCGGAGAATCCGGTAACCAGATTTCATAAGAAAACAATCGGAATTCACCAGAAATTTACCGACCGAATCCGGTCACCATGTGATATCGGAATTAACCCGTCCGACAAGATCCGACTGATCGATAATGAGCTGGGAAATTGTCTTTTTTTCTATTGATGATTTTTATGAGAATTACTATAGGAAAATTCTGAAACTCGATCGGTTTATTTTGTTTATCGAGGTGATTGGATGGCTAACAATCTTCTTATTTAATGCACCAATCAAGAAAGATCACAACTGAACCATTGAAGTGACAGATATGTCGCGCTATAATCGCTTTACATCATCGATATATATATAGATAATTTAAATGCAGAGGGATTGAACCCTTAGATTAAGTAATACCACAAGATCTATGGAATCTACAGGTGACATAGATAAGTAAGTGACAATGGCTGATACTCTGTGAAAAAAATTCGATTCACTAGTCAGTAATTATCCAAGAACGACAGAAGCGACATTCTCTATTCCGTATATCTGCGTTAAAACTATACACTTGAACTAGATTGCTTGTTCGTCGTTCTGATTGATGCATTACAAAGTGTCGACGTTATATAGAGGCCAGCGGGTCATCAAGGATAGTTTAACAAATGCGAATTTTATAACTACAGTGTCGTAATTATTTTTCTAATGATATTATTGTGATAAATTTAATCATCTATCGAGATTATCAAACGAGAAATTATCAAGACTCATTAGTGGAATGCAAAAAACGCGATTTGTCAAAAGCTATCACGTGAATTAGATATTTTGTACTAATGAATAATAGTCTCATTTTATTTTGTTTTTATTTTGATTCTGTGAATAGTATTTTCATTTAACGTATTATTTAATAGATTTTGTTTTAAAGAATCACCAATAGAACGACGAACGGTTCGAACAAAACATAACATTTCATTGATTTTTTATCCTACTTAATGCAACTTATATAAAATAGTCTTTCGTTCCTTTTAGTATTTAACATTTATTTAGATAATAAAAAAAAGTTTGTTTTTCAAATAACTTTTAATTTCAAGTTCTTGTATATGTAATTCTATATAAATTAAATAAACACAAACTCTTCGTAGAATAAAATCTTTCAATAAATTTTGCCAGCGTTACTGATATATTTTGTTCTTTTTTCTTTTCTAGAAAAATGTCGAGCTACAAGTGAAAGGTAGAAATTTGCTTATGGTAATTGTGTTTTTCTTTTATAATTTTTTTTCTTGTTAATTCTCTCAGCGTGTGAACGCCTTTTTACCATAGTTGAACATTGTGTGCCACTTTTTTTGTTTACTCTCTTACATGTAAATTTCAAAGTTTATTGAATGTAACTTGTATTGCATTGTCGTTTCTTTTTTAATGATTACGAAGTTTGCTCTATCGAAGTAAAACTAAAACTAAAATTATAAATGAATCAAATGATTATCTTTAAACATTTGTCAATGTTTAAAGGAGTATTTTAGGTAAATAAAATGGGGAAAAATAATTTATCAGATGGAAATAATAAATATTGGAATGCGAGAACAGCTGGACTCATTCCACACAATAATATTTATTATGGGAAATGTTTAATGGGAGGTGCTCTTGCATGTGGTTCAACCCATCTTGCTATAACACCTCTTGATGTAACCAAATGTAATATGCAGGTCTGATGATTTTCATTTTTTCATCAATATTTCTCCATATTTTTCAATGTGCTAGGTAAATCCACTTAAATACACAAGTCTATTTGGTAGTCTTAAAACAATAATGCATGAAGAAGGTAGCCGAGCTATATGGAAAGGATGGGCGCCTACTGTATTAGGTTATTCTCCACAAGGCGCTCTAAAATTTGGTCTTTATGAAATCTTCAAAGATGCATTCTCAAATTTAGTTGGCTATGACAATGCTCAAAAATATCGTGGACTTGTTTGGCTTAGTGGAGCTGCAGCATCGGAATTTTGTGCATGCATTGCTTTATGTCCTATGGAAATGATTAAAGTTAAAGTTCAAACAAGTGTACCGGGTACATTCCCAACAGCATTCATACCAGCTACTGTTAACATGCATACCAATAGAAAAGTAACTAGATTTCCATATGGATCTATTTTACCATTATGGTCAAGACAAGTTCCATATACTGTTACTAAATTTTATTTCTTTGAAAAAGTATTATTTATGCAAACGAATTTCTTTTTTTTGTTTTTAATTTTCAATTATTTCTTTAGGCAGTTCAAATGTTATACACTCATGTATTTACAGAACCGAAAGCAAGTTATTCTAAAAGTACTCAATTAGGAATCACATTTACTGCAGGTTATTTAGCTGGTTTTCTTTGTGCGATTGTATCGCATCCAGGTGATTCAATGATTTCATTAATGACTAAACCAAGACATAAGGGAAAATCAATCACAAAAATAATTCAAGATGTTGGTCTTCTTAATGTATGCACAAGAGGTCTTAAAACAAGAGTTCTTATGATTGGAACATTAACTGCTTTTCAATGGTGGATTTATGATACTTTTAAGACTGCAATGGGTATGGGTACAACTGGTGGAAAATAGATGTTTCAATTTCAATTTTATAAGGATAAATTACGTTGGAATTTGAAAAAAAAACTTCATAAAAATTGTTTCTAAAATTAAATAAAAAAAACACTGGTGGGAAATTCAAAAGAAGTAGAGACTTCAATGGTTATATTGTAAATTGTTCTAGTGCGAAAGAATAATGAATAGAAAATGCTGAAATTTTTTTCAGTCAGAATATTTAACATCTGTCTGATTTTTTTAAATTTCTTTGTTGTCTATTGTTTGATTTTAACTTAATGAATTTCTGTATAATTGAATAGTGAAATCTATTGTTGTCATCATTCATTAATCATTATAATTCCATTGTTTAATCAAGTAAATATTAAAAATAACATCATAACTTTTGAACGTTCTATCTGGTGCTTTGATTATTTTTTTATTTATTTGGATTATTTTTAATTACATGTGTTCTTCATAAAATCAAAGAAATTTACGAGGAAATTTTGAATGATTTAACACTTTTGAACTTCAGTTGATATCAGTATTTCAGCTAAAGAGCCTGCAATCATGATATAACTTGAGTTAAAGTACACGAATTAAACTTTCGATTTTGAGATAAATAAATAAATTGATGAGACTACTCTATTCAAAAGTGAACATCGTTACCTCAACGATATTAACCATCACGAAAAAATATCAATACTAGAATTCAAAATTTCATATGACATTTTTATCAGACTACTCGTGATATTTTTCTACTTTGGATCATTCTTAAAATAGCTGGAACATTATTTTATCAGTTAAATCGACTTGTGATAGATATTCATCTACTTCTCATAAACAGAGTCATTTGTTAACAAATATACATAGAGAAGCCTTTGGAATTGAACTCTTCAAAAAATTCAATGAATTTCTTCTAATCTATTGCCAATCGTATTTATTAACGGCAAGTATCATTAAAAAAGAATTAAGGATAGGAAAGAATTCGAACGCCAACTATTTCCAGAAAAAAAACAATAAGTTTTTGGTTAAATGAGTTGTGATTTTTCAATCTAAAACGTTATCTAGTCTTTAAAAAATGTCTATTACTGATAACAACAAACGTTTTTAGGAAGGAACTGAAGTATAGCATTTCTAATTTTTTTTTTTTTAAAAGATGAGCTTTTTCACAAAAAATAATTAAATGAATATTTATATATATATATTTCAAGCAAAAATGTGCTCTTATCAAATAATGAATCTACAAACATAATGCTTGAATGAAATTGTTTCTCATTCAATAAACATATGAGTAAACTCAACGTAAAGGAATTTGAACATTAATAACGAAAGAAGACGTTCGATAAATAATAGAATAAGATAAAGGTATCTTTATTAAGAAAAATCTGTCGAGCAAGTTAGAAAAATTATATAAACGATGATATAGAAACTCTCGATTAAATGTATTCTTTGCATCATGATTAATCCTAAAGTGATTTTTTAAAATTCTTATCAGCATTTCTAATGACACACAATTAGATCATTACATTTATTATTTATTACAATTGATTAAAATACATTGTTTTTCTAAAGAAAAAACTAATCGATGTTTATTTCATTATGTCTACATTTTTGTATGGGCTACGGGGAACCGTTAGTTAATTTGTTCTGAATTAAAGTTTGAAGATTTCTCTAATTACCAAATTTAATAAATCATGTACATGAAAATGAATAGTTATTTATTGTCCATAATTTATAATTGATATTGATACGACATGTTTTTTATTTTTTTCTCTTTCACTATTTCTTCAACCATCGCATCAATTTTTTTGAAAGATACTTATTTCTTATATAATCTATCTCCAATTAATAAACTTACAGAATTCGCTTTCGGAAAAGAAAAACAAAAACAATCAAAAAGATAATCCATCTCGTCCTTTTGTCTTTTCAAAAAATCATTCGTAAGGCAAATTTTTAAACACTGTCCAAAAAGGCATCTATGTTACTATTTTGATCACTTTTCATTAGATTAAAACGATTATCAGAATTCTTGATTTACAATGTTCTAACACATTTTCGTGAATTTCATCATTTATCTTGGTATTGCAACGATCAGAAGGCTGTAAGCTTATTTTTTTTAAGCTAGTTTCGAATTTCAAGCGCTTCTCTATATTGTTCAAGATCATTCTGCGTTTGCTTGTCAATGGTAAATATTTCTACATGTATATGGTATGATATAGTTAAGCTAGAAGATGTTGTTTGAGGAAAAAAGTCAACAATTGATCATCACGTTACTGAGTTCGAATACGCCGCTAGTTGCAAATAGTGATACTCGTAGGGATACAGTAGCTTACATAGTTCAATACGATCATCGTACATCTTCTTGTCGTATAAAAAGGAGCACATTAGCTTACTAAGATAAATAAATGAAATTGAAGTAAATAAGTTAAAAGATGGTTGGCTTGAGATATTCTAAAAATAAATCTTGAGGGTGCCTTTGGAATTATCAAAATCCGAACTAGCTTGAATTTTTTTCGTGCTCCAATCATTGTTCACAAACTTCAAGTAATGCTTGAGCGGTTTTCGAGATAATTATAAAGTATTTTCACACATCGGACAGTTTGTGAACCGTTCGATTCGAACATTTAGCATCAGTTTCTTAGAATAATTCATATATTTTCTACAAAATTGATAGCATCTCGTATAGTTTTGAAATGTCCTGTACACTATTTCAAATTTTGTATCGAATACCTGCACGAATCATTGAATTACTTTGTAGAAGGTCAAGAAAAAATTTGATCCTAGTACTAAGCGTCATCAATCTCGTACTGCAAACGTATGAAAATTCTGTTTAATTCATTCTAAAAATACGTTACATAACTGTTATTTTCATGAGTTCAAAATGCAGTAAAAAAATGTATTTAGATCATTATTCAAAATGCAATAAAATGAATCAAAGTCACTGATTTGTATAGATTTAGCTTGGTTTTTAAAAATAAAAAATAAGTTCTTCAAAAGAAACTACGAAATTTCGTCATGTTTTATCTCCGTCCAGCTGGATGATCGAGTAGGAGGTAAGTGATGTGGTATTACGATTTGTCAATCTCTAATATGAATAAAGTATGCTTAAAAGAAGTGAGATAGTATTTTCGATCTGTACTCATTTGAAAATGTATTAGAAACTGAAGTTCTATCAATCGAATATTTATTTAGTGAATCCAATTTGTAATTTCAAAGTAATGGTTACATTTGAATGACGTCATTTTTTTGGTAAATTCCAGCTTCGCCGAATAAAAATCTTGACTGAAAAATATCGAATTAAATTTGATCCATTCTAGATATAGAATTTTATCCTAACTAACTACTTTGATAGTGACTTGATTAATTAACCCCATCTGACTTGGTAACCAAGTCAATTATATCTGTTGCCTTGTTCAAGCAGATGCCAACAGGTGTAGGTGTGGGTGTGTGTTACCAAGTCAGATGGGGTTAATTAATCAAGTCACTATCAAAGTAGTTAGTTAGGATAAAATTCTATATCTAGAATGGATCAAATTTAATTCGATATTTTTCGGTCAAGATTTTTATTTGGCGAAGTTGTCGTCGGCGACAATAAAATTCGACGAAGCTGTACTAATTCATTTTTTTTACCGTCAATTTATACATATGATTTTCACTCAATTGTTTTATTAAAAATAAAATCATTTCAAATTGATATTTTAAGCCTCTTTTTAATTAATCTAAGTTGAAAACAAAAGTTATAGCTGATATTTTCATTGAAGCAATATTTTTACAGGAATTTGGGTTTTCCTACTTCAAAATCAAAAACGTCATTTTGCCAAATTTCAGTTAGTCTTTAAATATAGTAATGTTTAAAGTTAATTTATTTTCATAGATGCAGTTCATAGAAGAAATATATCGATTTTTCATGTATTTTGGAAACGGGTGTAGAGCATGGCTCAATGAACTTAAGACTACAATCGCACCCTCGAATCTTTCAAAATAATCCATAAATATAATACTTATTGCATAGATTATCACTAATTTTAATCTTGTCTATTTATATACGCAATAAAACGGCACGATCTATAGAGTGCGGGTGTTCAGATAAAAACGCACTGCACACTAGTATTCTTAACAAACAAACAAAGAAAGAAAGAAAGAAAGAAAGAAAGAAAAAACGAACAAGATCAAAGGGCGTATTTGTTTTGTCATAACCGAGCTCGAAATCGAATGTTCGCGATTTAATTTCACGAATTCAGTAGTGAATTAAAATGAATAAGTTGTTAGTGTTTAAACTAACATTTTCGCATATATTTTTCTAATTCAAATGAATTTTCTAAGCAGTACAAGAAAACTGCAGAGGATATAGTAAGGATATCATTTTAAAAAAACACGAATAACAGCTGGTAAAAAGAAAGTTATTTGCTCGATTTTGTATCATGGTGAGCCAAATGTAATACCTCGAGCTTGTCTTCGATATGCTTAATCGTTTCCATTTTTGACTGATGATATTTGTCGAGTTTTTTGTCTTGTTTATCCTCCAATTGATCGAATCGCTGTTCAAGTTGATGATGCCATGGATATAATACACCAACCTGAAAACCGAGAGCGACCGTTGCGATCACGAAGCTAACGACTGGTAGGAATTTTCGAACAAGTGGATGCACCATGGTGAACGTATTAGCTTGGTCACGCGATTAATCAGCTCAGTCTGTAGTTTGTCCAGTGTTTCCAATGGAAATCTAAAACAAAATGTACAGTGCACTCTGTACTTTGAAAGCAAAGTGTATATTTCAGTTTGTTTTTTTTCCGCAAAGTGTATAAAGTGTACAAAAAGCAAATTTTCACAATCTAAAAGACAAAATATAATTTATTTAATACTATAAGCAGCTTTTACGGTTCAGAGATCAAAGAAATCAAAGTGTGAACTGTTTTGGCAGTGTACATTGCATACTTTGCTTTTCTGAGCAAGTGTACAACAGTGTAAACCAAAAGTAGCAGATGTTCTGTACATTTTACTTCTGTTTCATACACTTGCCATCGGAAACTTCTGTAAATGAACATAAATTAATGAATGAATGAATAAGGTAAGATAACCCAGGCAACTGATTGGTTAACTGCTGTGACTAGTCGTTCATGTAGCGCAATGAGAATAGACAAAAGAGGGAGCTAATGTAAATCTTTCACATTTATGCAAACTAAACTTTTGTTAGTAAGAATAACTGGTATGCGTAAATGAAATTGATCAGCTGAAACAATTTGCAGAGTTTCCAACTTTGTCGATCATCATATATCAGACACATCTTCCAGCAAAATTCTTATCATGACGTGTTCCTTTTCATTTCACTTCTACCTCGAAAAATAAAAAAAATGTATTTCGTGTCTACCACGAACTTCAACTAAAATTTTAATAAATAAGTCATGATGTATGGCATGAAGCGTTTGTACGATGTGCTTCCGCCAGAAAGCAACATCATGTTTTGTTTTTGTCAACTCCCTGTCTGAATTTTTCCTTCTTATCTGTACTCTTATTCACTATGCATTCATACGTGTGACGAAAATGCACATGACAATTGCATCGTATCACTGAGAAAAGACGACGAAGATTGATGACATAGAATGCAAATAAAATCGTACTTTTTCTATACATTTCATACTATATGACTTCATCAGATCGATGCATATTTCAGTTTGATTCTATGTGGTTAAGACACCGTAGAAAAATATCTAATGACTAATAGTAAATCATACTATTGCATTTCTATATCGAGAGTTGGATTGTTAATATTTCAAAGAGCACCGCAACTCGAAAAAAAAACTAGGTCTCTTTTTCATTTCGAGACAAATAAACTTTATAAAGTGATGAATATCAGAAGACTTTTGCACAATGTAATTTCTTAATGCTACACGTTTTCATAATCAATTTTTCTTTACTTTAAGTATGTATTTTAAAGGTTTCATGCTATTGCTGAATTTAAAAAAAAGGAGGGCACAAAAAAGCATTTGACTTATTTTTTTGCATGGGCACATAAACCATAATTGTCATAAACAAAAAAATATTTTCAACTAATTGAGACTTGTTTTTTATTTGCTTCGCAACAGAAAAGGCAATATTTCAGTTAAAATATGTTTTGAAACAAAAACTACAATACGAATGATAAAGTGTATACACTATTAAAGTTTGATGAATATGTGTGTGTATATATATATAGTATATATGTTGTGGTCAAAATTCTAATTTCGATTTTCTCTAAAAAAATTGTTGCATCTTTATGTTTTTTTCTTCAGTTTATTTTGTTCATCAAAAGGGATCTCCGATTTCGTCTAGTCGATATCGAAATTAGAATTTTTTTAGTGAAAATTGAAATTAGAATTCTGCCTGAGATTATATTGGGCAAATTTTAAATTTGACTGGATTTGAATTTTGACCACAACATATATATATATATATATAACAACTTGATTTTGAGAGAAACATCTGAAGATTTTCCACCAGTTAATTAAATAGACAAAAAAATATTGAAATTTAACTATTATATGATTCAATAGCATTATAATGTGAGACATAATGAGTAGGTATTGAAATTCGATATCTGCTTAAAAAGCTAAAACCAAGATTATATTTCAGCACTTGGAAAAATATGAATATAAACATGTAACATCAGATCGTTGTACTCAATAGAATTTATTCTTATAAAACTGTTTACTGAATTAGTCAGATAAACGGATCCGATCAGGACGGACGCGCGCATGGATATAAGCGTATAGACTGCACGATGCGAGTGTTTTAGGCAGTCGCAAATTGAATACACTAGATATTGTCAATCTAATTAGTGAGAAAAAGTATAAAAACAACAGTGAACTGACAATTTATTTAGATGCGTCGGAAGCATTGCAATAGAAATAGAATTGCTACTTATCTGTTCTTTATTCATGCATCTATTCCAATCCACATATAATTACATTATCTATATCATTTTCAAAAAACATAGAACGAAAAACGGCGACTTTCAAGTCCTGATATTATTGATGAGTAGAAATGGCATTTTAGCGTTACTTTGAAGTTAATAGTAAAGTACTAATTTATCTAGAACACTTCTAGAGTTAGGCACCCTTCATAATGATGAGAAATATTCGAGATGTATAACATTACCTATTGCATTCTAATCGAATACAATCTAATGAAATCATATGATGAACTTATACAAAATTTTTCGTTTTTCGTCAGTACCTAAAACTACAAAACAGAGAAGGGCCAGGTTGCCTAAATTACGTGCTCTGTAGCTCTCTAAGTGTATAATAGATGTGAAAGTAATTAAAATTCTTCTACTCAAACACTAAAGAAGCTATATTCAGTTGAAGTACAATTTGACATCCTGGCTCTGAAGCGCGTTACGCAATTTTCATTTCATGATTTTATATCTTCTCAACATGATCCACAGCTATTGAATGGATCTAAAATAGAATGGTGTTATGCCAATTTCTTCAACTCCAATAATGCTAAACTGCTTTGCTCTTGTTACAGCTCCTCTTCGCATGTTCTAGAAATCGAGATTCAGCAGATATAAGCAAATGATTATCGAATACTATTTTCTGCTGCCAAAACTAGTTGCACGAATAAAAGAAGTGCTTAGATCGGTCTAGAATTTCTTAGAATCTTTAAAAAATATTCTATGAATTCACACTAAAAGCAAGCCCAGGTCGAGCAATCATATTGTAAGATCTTGCATCTGATCTTATGTGATCTTGCACGATCATACGAAAATCATACAAAAACTCGTAGTCCCTGAGATCTTTCAAGAATCTTATTGTTCGACCTGATCTAAGATCTCAGGAACTACGATTTTTTGACAGATTCTTGTAAGATTTCGCCCGTATTCCAAGATCTTGCATGTGTTTCATAAGATCTTGTGTCAGATTTTTCGACCCGGGAATTATTACGTATTTTGATATTCAATGCAACAACATGATCTTATTGTAGATGCCAGTAAGAAGAACAGTTTTATTATCAAGTTAGAACAGTCGTAAGAATACAGAGAATGAACGAAGTGAACTTAGTTGAATTTTAATTTCAGCAAACACCCTACACTGTATGTCGATGTTCATCAAGAGAACGGATCATATGCTCGGAAGCTGATTCAATGATAATATCAGATTGGTGAAATTGATACTAAAAAATTCCCATGTCAAGAATTGTATTATATCATCATTAAACAGAAAAAAACGGTATCTATACATACTAGATTTGGAAATACAAAGAAAATCTCTGCAGTGTGAGTCTAGATATGTGTATTTTTTAAAACTGCAATCTACATCAGCACTATTACATAATAGTAGTACAAGAAAAATTAATAAGTTGGTAAAGTCCACACTGAGATCTTTGCATAATTTTTTTAACCAAAATAATTTTTTCAACAGTAAAAGAGAACATAGGAGGACAGATGATAGGAAACTCATTTCAGAAAACACGAATATCAGTTTATATTAAACTATTTGCTTGATTTTGCATCACGGTGGGCCAAATGTAATACCTCGAGCTTGTCTTCGATATGCTTAATCGTTTCCATTTTTGACTGATGATAAGCATCGAGCTTCTTGTCTTGCTTTTCTTCTAATGCACTAAATCTCTTTTCTAGTTGATGATGCCACGGATATAAAACACCAACTTGAAAACCGAGAGCGGTCGTTGCGATCACGAAGTTGACGAGCGGGACGAATTTTCTCACAAAAGGATTCACCATCATGAACGTAATAAGTTAGTGACGCGATAACCAGTTCCGCCTGCCGAGTTTTCTGTAAAAGAATAAAAATAATTAAACACTAAAAAAAGAAGCAAATGTACACGAGCGATTGGTTGACGGTGGTGACTAGTTTTTCTTCATATAGTGCAATGGCAACAAAATAAAGAGGGCGCTGATCTATTTCTATTACACTTCTATAAACTCTTATGAGTAAAAATTGGTATGTAAAAATGAAATCTGTGAACTGAACAATGTACCGAGTGTTCGACTTTGCAAATAATCATACGTCAGGCCAGTGTTTAATGAATGAGTGTACCCAGAAAAATAAAATGTACGGTACCCGGATCAAATAGAATTTACACACTGTTTTATACACTGACAAAAAGTTTTGTGTATATGCGCTATATACGCTGAGTTTCGTTTTTACACGATGTTTTTTACGAGAGATTTCGTGCTTTAATAATTAAAAGAAAGAAATGTTTCGCATTAAACGTAATCAAAATTTTATGTCTGATTCAATAGAAAAATACGCACGGGCGCTCTACATCGCCCATATTCACGTAACTTAATATATTGTTTCACTTGTGTACAGTCTGATATAAAAAAGTGAAATGGCAATAAAATAGTTTTATGGAAGATGATAAAAGAAAAGAAAAAACAGCAGAAAAGAATACATCTTAGAACTGGTTTGCTTTAGTTTAAACTTTTAATTTTCAACTGCTAAAAATCTGCGGTTTTTTGTTCGCACTGTTTTCATATAGATTATCAAAAAATAAGACAAAGTATTTTTTTATATTAATTTACTATATAATTGAATGAATATTAGTATCTGAACTGTATCTATGCAAGCAATATTGTGATCTCTTTTGTAATATTCTTGTTTAGGTATTCACACATCTATTAGTGTGAATAAATAATGTTTGACGAAAATGCAGCTAGTATCTTGCATTGAGTCAGATCTTGTTTTTTTCCTTGTATTTTGAAATTTTTTTACGTTTTGTAAATTTAATTTTCGTGCGCTCATCAGCGTGAGAAATAAAAATAAAAATGACTTTTTAAAGCAAGCTTTTTTATCTCTAGAAATCAACAATTTTACTTATTGTGGCATTGTGTACGTTTTGATCTCTGAAACAAAGTGTACAATTACACGCTACACGGAAAAACAAAATGTATGCATGCATACTATTTTAGATTCCCATTAAAAACGCTGTGTCAGGCGCATATAAATTAAATAGATCTTCCAGCAAAATCCTTATCATGACGTGTTCCTTTTCATTTCACTTCTACCTCGAAAAATAAAAAAATGTATTTCGTGTCTACCACGAAATTCAACTAAAATTTTAATAAATAAGTCATCATGTATGGCATGAAGCGTTTGTACGATGTACTTTCGCCAGAAAGCAACATCATGTTTTGTTTTTGTCAACTCCCTGTCTGAGTTTTTCCTTCTTATCTGTACTCTTATTCACTATGCATTCATACGTGTGACGAAAATGCACATGACAATTGCATCGTATCACTGAGAAAAGACGACGAAGATTGATGACATAGAATGCAAATNGAGAAAAGACGTCGAAGATTGATGACATAGAATGCAAATAAAATCGTACTTTTTCTATACATTTCATACTATATGACTTCATCAGATCGATGCATATTTCAGTTTGATTCTATGTGGGTAGAAAACTACCAGCAAGATAGATCATTGTCTCTCTACTCGAAAATTCTATTATTGATATTTAATAGAACACAGTTGGTCTGAAAAACAAAAGTTTTCAGGTTTTTTTCGTATGGAAAGAAAGAAATTTTATAGTGTGATGAACAAGAGAAGATTACTCTACCGTATGATCTTGCAAGACTACTAATTTTAATAATAATGTTTTCTTCAATTTAAACATAGATTTAAAAGGCTGTCTATTTCATTATATTGCTGAACTTAAAAAGAAACAGGCAAAGAAATGCACTTGGCCTGTTTATTTGCATTGACGCATAAACAATAATTCGCATATGCAAATAAATATTTTCACTAAAATATGGTTTATTATTTACTTAACTCTTAACAAGACAAAGCTTTTTTCAATATGACAATGGTTTAATATGAATACCATCGGAATGCTATACATACGTACTATGTCAAAGTGTGATGAATATCAATAAAATCGGTATTGAAAGAAATATGTGAGAATTTCTCACAAGCGATTGAGATAGAGAAAAAAGATATTAAAAATCAATATTTATTTGGTTGTGTAGGAGTGCTTTTCTTCTACTCCACATCATCAGAAACACACACACCTATTACTCATCAGGGAGAAAATGGTTAATTGCCCATGAAAAGTGAATTGAGAGCATTTTCTTTGTCAATGAAACTTTCTCTTTCGACGAGAGTTGATAATATTCTTCGAGAACTACGCAAAAAATGGCTTGCTGAACTTAGCTTTTTTGTCGCTATTAGTTCTATGGAAGATAAAACGAAAAATCTAGTGTAAAATAGCTAAAAAAAAAACTTTTTTCAGAGAGCTATACAAACCGAAGGAGAAAATAGAAGAATGAAGTATCAGCCAGTTGTCCGTCCCTAATGCTATGCACGATAACGATATTAAATCAATCTAATACATTTGTAGAATGTTACTGTGACATGAAATTCTTTTAGATCACGCTAACGAAATTATAAAAATTGTTTTAATTTAATTTATTTGGTATTTTGTTTTGAAAGAATAAATCTATCTTCACTAACAATCTACTTACGACGGAACATATTTGACTGTATCCCCTGACAACAGATTTCAAACTATTCTATCTTATTGAGTCCTTCATGAATATTAGCATTTTGATTATCTTAGCTGCTTTCGTTAAAATTTGAAGAAAAGAGAAAATCCAACTTTGTTATTTTCAAGTATATTAACTACTGTGAATAGCAGCATGATTTTTAAGACGTCTACGGATAATTAATTTTCTTTTTATAAAAAAATCATAGTAAAGGAACAAAACATGATACAAAACAGATACTATTTTCCTCATTTTTTACTGCAAAAACTCCATTTATGCTTCAAACTAGTCGGAATGCATTAATCTCTAGATCATGGTACCAACCATGACATTTTTTCTTATGAACCAGGGGCGGTGGAGCGTCATTAAGCTAGGTGAGGCTCATAATATTTTTTTTTCTACCGTGGAATTTTATGAACGCATCAAGCAAAAAATAAGTCTTCTTTTTATTGAACTGCAGTAAAAATAAAAATGGTCAGTATAAAAAAGATGATTGGAAAATACCAAAAAAGACTTTTTTTGCTCCTGCTTTGATGCACAAATAAAAAATAACAATATTCAGTACAAAAGTAAGTGAGGCTGAACCTCATCTTGTGAAATCTAGGTGAGGCTCAAGCCTCATGGGTCTCAGTGGCTTCGCCGCCACTGGCTCAGCGTAACAAATCCTGAGAATAGAAAATAACAATTTGCAATCTGAAATCTAGGTGAGGCTCAAGCCTCACCTGTCTCAATGGCTCCGCCGCCACTGTTATGAATAATACAATCGTCTGCAAATATCCCACAAGATATAGGCTCGATTATCTTCGCTCTACACAATGGTATCATTACAATCCAGAAAAATATAAAATGAATATATAAGATTTGATATGGAGTTGGTTGATAATTCGAATTTTCCAGTTATTTTCGATCGATTCCTGTGAAAGTCAACTTAGTTTCAGAATTATCTTTTTGTTGTTAACGCTATGAGTAGTGATTTGAAAAGAATGTTCAAAATTCGATTACACTATGGGATAAAGCCAAGAAAGCCGAATCTATCTCCTACGTAAAATTTACCGACGATTGGATTCGTCATAACCAAAATGCCATCTGTGATAACATTCTCTAGAAATCAGTAGCTCCTTACAAAGAGTAGATATTGTAAATTCCATTTTACGGCTGGCATCATCCGGAACTGCATTTACTAGTCGTCTTTAAGTATATAAAGTATTTATGACATTGTATAATTGACAGCAGTTGTTTAAATAATGCATCCAGATAATATAAATAAAACGAAACGATTTCTCTTTTACTCTATTGCCTTTATTTCAGCAGTTAACTTTGTGTGAGGGCAGCACACGTTTGTCGTGCACAATCACAACTGCATGAGATTGTTCTCTTTTATCAACCATTCAGCATCACGTCCGAATTCCAACAAATATTTATTGGCTAATAGAACCATGACTACGAACAGATGACATGCATTTAAAAAACGTCTCATCTCTGTCGTTGTTTGTGTTTTAGATTGTGATTAAATGTCTACCTACAATAATGTGCTAGGCAATTTTATCTCGCATACAGATGATTTAAGTGATCTTGACAATGACGATTATGAAGATTCAGGTTCAGAACCGGAACCTCAAATGGGTATTAAAAATAATATTAATAAGCCTTCTCGAATCAATAGAATTGATGAACGGACTCAAGTTGTTCAATCACTCTCAAGTGAGTTAATCAAATGTTGATAAACATATACATCGAAGATTACATTTGGTTTTTGATGAAACTTTGCTACAAAAGACGTCATAATCGTATTTCTAAATTTTCTTTTTAGTGGCTCTCCTTCATGATAGAAGCAACAATGTCATTTCTCAGAATAATAGCCTATAAAAAATATAATACTTTATCAGTAAAAAGTCAAGAGAAACACAGTGTAACTTATAGTGACGATGTTGTTCGTCTAATTCTCTATGTACTATCGTTTTTTTCTTCTTATCTAAATATTTCACTCAGCCGTCCTTTTGATGATCTTTGTTTTTTTCTTTGTTCGTTCTCTCAGATTTTTTGCGACACTTTCTTGAGTCGGCTATTCATTCAGTATTCTTTGCTATTTTACCAACAGAAATTAACAACTTGAAATATGATAGTTTGACGACTGTATCTTTTACGTCTGTCAATTTGATTTTAAACGTAAAACATACTATAACCTCATCAGAATACAATGGCATCACCTTCGAAATTATATGGTGCGTTCATTTGATTTTGATTTTTCATAATATTTTATTTTTGATTGTTGTTCTTAATGATTCTCTAAAAATGTTATTTAGATGAACGACATGGGTCTTTCTCGTTGGCTGACAGTGAGATTTCGGTAGCTACTACAACGAGCACTGTTCGTACACGGCGATCATCGGCAAATAAAATAGTCGACAATACTCCCAAGCATTCAATATTAGGTGATTTTGAATTAGCAAATGTTATGTAAGTTAAAACGAATAGAAACTATGTGATTAGGAAAATATTGTTTAATTTTAGTGACTGTGAAGAATATCTACTCTGCTGTAAATATAGTCCTTATGGCGATGTATTTGCTGTTGGATTAGGTAATGGTACAATTAAAGTAAGTTTTCAAGTGTTTTCAAAAGCCTGATGTCTATTGGGTGGAGAAAAAAGCGTATAGTTTGCTATACGTTTCCGAAAACGGAAGCAAACTCTTTTATGTTCATTTCCGTTTTGACAGAATATCGGCTACATTTTGTAATGGCACTAAGTTTACTTGACACAACATCGATCTATTGTAAAAACAAAATTTAAACTCAATAAGCCTAAATTATGTATCTCAATACGAGTTAGATTGTGCTGATTTGCATCGTTTCTCGACCTAGATAGGAAATAATGATTAGTGTGTGTTTGTTCTTTTATATTTTGAGAAGGTACCGTTGATCAAACACAAAATAGCCCCGTTTACTACTCATAATGACTAGAAAAATAAATCTAAAAACAAAAATAATGAAATATTAAAATAATTGATTTTCAAAATGTAACTTAAAAATATTTTGTTTAGATCTTTTCCAAAGCAGGCAAATTTCAGCATTCTCTTTCTGACAATGATACAAAAACTCGACGTGAATATTAATTATTGAAATATTGAATATGAATATCTCTCAATTGTTTCATATCTCTTAGGTTATCCTGTAACATGTCTGAAATTCTATGCAAATAAAGATGATGCCAAAGCTGACCATCAAAAAATGTTAGCTGCCACTTGTATGTTTAACTAAAAGAAAATCCTTTCGTACTCGCTCTTTTGCTATCTAGACACTGCTGGTTATGTTAAAATTTGGCATTATACAACACAACAATGTGTTTTTACATTTGAAGAAAAAGATCGACAACCATTAGCGCTTGATTTTAATAGTAATTTTACACGTTTATTTGTTGCTGGTACTGTAAAACATTCTAAAATAAAACGTTCCGACTTACCGATTTTGTTCTATTCTTTTAGGTAGCGACTGCGCAATAAATTGTTATGATTTCGGCACAAAAAAGTTACTTCGTAAACTACAAGCATCGTAAATTCTTATTTGTTGTTTTTTTTTCTAAATAAAATAATTCTAATTTATTGAATGACATAATAGCGACAGCCGAGAAGTTATGGATGGTCATAAGAACCGTATACATGCTATTCGCTCGCATCCAACAATGGAAACTGTTTTTCTGACAGGTGGTTGGGATCAAACTATACACTATTGGGACGAACGTACAGAGCGTTCGCAAAAACATTTTTCTGGTCCTCATTTATGTGGCGATGCTTTAGATATTGTAGCTGAAGATAAAGTTATTATAACAGGTTCTTGGAGAAGTTATTCAGCATTACAAGTTTGAATAAATAAAACTGGAAAAGAATTTATTTTTCGATTTATTGAATAATCTTTTAGATTTGGGATTTTTCTACAGGTGCACTTCTTAAAGATCCCTTTCAAGATAAAGCTACATCTATGGTAAGTTCAATTATATAAGAATGCTTGAAAAATATGCGACAATTATTTTAGCTCTATTGTACAAAATATTCTCCAGGAGATTTCATTTTGTGTGCAGGAACTGACAAAAACGAAGCTGTTATCTATGGTTATTCACGATTTCAAGTGAGATAAAAACAGTGCCTTTCTGTTCTTTATAAATCTCGGAACGTATTTTCGTTTGACATAGGTGATTGGTGGTATAACTAATCTAGAAAGCGCTGTGTATTGTGCTGACATAGATTTCAATCGACCAAATATGATTATTGGCTCGGCAAAAAATCTATATGTTGTTAATGATAAATCTCGTATAAGATAAACAATATATTATGTCTTATTGTCTATGTGTGTGTCTGTTTCAAGTGAATTTGTTTTCAATGTTTCGACAAATCAAGATAATCAATGGCCTATATGAACTATCAGATCAAATATATGAGTGAATATATAATAAAGTGATGGAATAATTGCAAAAAATATGAATACAATAAAAAAACTAAATTGTATCCACAAAACGTTAACAGCTCTGATTATCTTTGTAGTTTCACTAGTTGCATGTTTGTTTTTTTGTCAGAATTGATTCAAGAATAGCTATAGTTCATGTTGTGCGACTCCACTATTGTTGAATAATATGAAGCTCACGAGCAAGATTCTTTGTTGAAGCAAAGAGCTTTTTTCTTTGCGAATTACTTGATTCTTGAATGAGCGTTCAATTTTCTCTATTGAATCTACTATTTAACAAATCAAAAATATGCATGAAGATATGTGTGCTTGTCTGAATCGGCATCGGCGAGAGTGATACTTCGTTTTTAGTATCGTGTTTCTCTTCAAATGCACGACCAATCACACTCGTCATCTAACGAAAACTGATTAGATCTATAAAATTTCGACTGAAATTGATCATAGAACTATTTAGTTTCAGATTGAAATTCAATAATTAATGAAAACGAAGTTTATTCTCAGTAGAAATGCATACGAAACTGCTACAATTAATGTTTTATCACATGTTTCCAATTGAAGTTGTTATTCACGCAGCTTTTAGTAGACTATGAGATATTTGAGTAATATTTAGTGTTCTTCAATACATCTGTTTATGATGAAACGATACTATCTATAAACTATTTAGATATAATTATAAGCGCCCAGCTAAGCAATATATTGCAATGCATTTTCACTAATTCCCACATCCCGTATTGAGTCGTTTAAGCCACAATTATTTATTTTTATGCACTACTCTATTTAACAAAAATGAAGAGAAGAACGTCGTTTTAATCTGAATCCGATCAACGAATCAGATGATAAAGAGATATTCATATTTGCAATAAAAGTGCTACACCAGCAAGCACCCATTTTGATGGTTTTTCTTTTGTCTTTAAATGAAAATGCCATATATACGTATTTCCTCTTGTTTTAATTCGATATACAGGACAATCATAAGCACCCTTCGCATCCAATCGGTCGATAGGTATAGCTACAATAATTATATTTGTAATTTTTTTCTAGTTTTAACCTTCACTGTACCTTTAACAAATATTATTGGCATTGGTGGACATAATTCTTTTAATTTGCCTTCTATCAATAGATTGTTTTGTTTATCCCATCGTGCTCCATCAATAAATAAACTAGAATAATGAAAATTACAGAATGAAAAGCAAAAAATACGATAATTCAATAAAGAACAAGTGTTTATCATACTTATGAATATAAGCACCATCTTTTGGTGCACTTTGTAATTCTTCTTTTTGTTTTTTAGTTATTTCAACTACGAGACACATACGATCAAGTGGCCAATCTTGTTTTCGTGCTACAGCTTGCATGATCGAAGTAAGAAATGATTGCGGATTAAACAAACCGCCTAGCCATACGGAATTGGGTAATTGAAAATCGGCTGTCCAATTTTCTATTTCACGATATCGATTTAACATATCATGAAACCATAAACCTAATGAATGAAGCGATGGATAAGCGCGATTGGTCCATCCAACTGGTACAATATTCAAATAGAAGCATTCTTGTAAAATTTCAATCTCAGATGATATTACTAATTCACCCTAGAATGGCACAATGAGCTGTTTTTATTATAGGTAACAGTAGAACAAACTTTAAGACCACCGTCAAGTTCTTTTAGACTCTGTCGAATTTCACGTAATAAATAATTCATTCTTTCCGCTTCTTGTAAAGCAACAACAGCATATGGATTACGTTCGTCAACGCGTGCACGTAATTCAACAATACTGAAATCTTCGGGCATATGAGTTTGAAATTCTTCAAGCGTATTTCTTATCTAATTCAAATATTTATTCAAACATATCAATTAACGTTAATATTACTTTTTCATCACGTAACATCGTTCCACTTTGCCCGTGAACATTGAAATTTGTTTCTCTTGGTGAAATTTCAATAAGTACACGAAAAAGTTTTTCACTTGTTTGAGAAAGAAAATCAATTTCAGCATTTGGATGAAGTCCATAAAGTTTTGGTGATTCACTTGGAAGTTTATCATCAATATATGCATGATATGCTTTATAATCAAGTGGTGGTGCTAATGGAAAATCAGGTGCCAAATAAAGATCACCTTCGAACATAGTTGGATTTAAATATGTTTCAAGATAACTACGACATAATCGGCGATCCCAATCATCAGTTATATGTCCACCATACATGATTTCACCAAATATATAACGAAGATCTTCCCAAGGAATTTTAACATTGCCTTCAAGATAATTACGTAAAACATCAATGCATATTTGTAAATCTCCCGAAGAAAATGGATATTTTCTATTCAATGAAAATACATAGGGTAAAGCTATTTTTCCGAATAGAAATATCTTACCTATTCCAACCAATTGAACCAAATTTTGTTCGTTGAGAAACAACAGCATGAAAATAACATAGAGCAAAAACAATAACTTTAAATTGAGTATCTTTACTACATGAATCAAGAACTTCTTGATCGAAATTATCCAATGCCTTATGGAGATTAGCCAACATTCCTGAAATCATTGATAGAAAAAAAAGTCAACCAGAAATATACAACAACTAGATGTTACAACACAATCAGTATTGAAATCAAATTGATTCTTACCTGTATGCGATTCATTTGTAATTTTAATTGAATGCTCTAAAATTCCTGGTGGTATAACATGTGTACTAAAATCTGCACTGGGTTCTGCTGACATAAAAATTCGAAAATTTTCTTGTGCTATTTCTAATATTCGTTCAAGTTTTCTTTCTAGTATTGGTAACCAATGTCGTACTAAATGAATATTTTGTAAGACAATCCAATGGCCTTCTTTAGCTGAGATTTCTAATGCATTTTCAGCTACTATTTCTTGGCCTTGTCCCAATGAAATATTATAAAATTTTCCTGTTTGTGATGTATAACCTAATTTTTTGCCCAATGTTTCAACTTCTTTTAATGGATCAACACCAGGTGAAAGAATGAAAAAAATAGGAATCGATTTTGATGATTCTTCATAAGTACGAGCAAAATCTGGTGCACGACTTTCGATATACTTTTTGCCAAGTTTTTCAGCAACAAATAATCTTTACAAAATAAGAATAAAAACAATAGTTAAAAAATCCTAGAAACGAATAGCTAAGTAATTTATCTATACTTCAATGCATAAAGCATTCGATCAGGTCGAACAGCTCGAAGAATACATAATTGCCGCATTGTTGACTTACTTTTCCATTCTCCCTAAATGGAAAAATAAGATTTAGAAATAGAAAAAGTAAAACTTTAAGCTTATTTACTGGAGGTTTTTCTAATTCAGGTGCTTCGTTTTCAACATATTTTTTCCATCGTTTACTTGATATTTCAATTTCACGATCCAGTCCATGAAAAATAGGTAGTAGTGATAAAGCTTTTATACTTCCCCAAGCTTTTTCGTTGAGAAATTCCACAGGACATCCTGCATGTGCTTCTTGAGGATTTCGTAAAAACAAATCAAGTTCAACCATATCGATTTCACCTTTTTCTCTTAAGATCTATTTTAATGCGTATATAAATAAATGAACAAAAATTGCAATGAATCAACTAAAAATATGCTCCGATTCCGAAGTCTAAGTTTTGTGTTTGAGAAAAATAGTTTATATCATGGCTAGTTCTTCGTGAGATATATTAACAAGCAGGAATATCTTCTAAAGTTAGACTAAGAAGCTCGAATTTCTACCTGTAATAATAATTGTACAGTGAAAATAAGTTTATGTTCTTCAAAAAGACCTCGGACAATGTAGGAGTATGAAGAAAATGTAATCGCATCAATAAGATTATCTATTCGTATATGCAAATCTTCATTTTGCTCAGCATTATCAATAGCTTTAAGAAAAACCGATCGAAATGCTTTCAAAGAAAATTGATACATCGGATGAATTTTTGATAGATCATTCATAATAAAATAAATAATACACGCACGAATAGCTGTTGGTCGATATAATTCTCTTGTTCGATCAATTTGTCGGCTAAATTTTTCCGCTTCCATTTTTTTCTGTTCCATTTCTAATGCCGTATTAACAGTACGTTCGAGTGTAACAACAAGTTCAACATTTTGTATAAAATTTCCTTCAGCCGTTGCTAAACATGCTAATAATGAATCTTCTAATTTTTTTAAATTGATTTTATATTCATTTTTTTGTTTGGTGACTTCAAATTTACTCTTTTCTAAATCAGGTCTTTCAACAGCAACGATTTCCGCTAATAATTGTGCTTCAAGTCCATCGCGTGATGTACTAAAATTGATTAGTGTTGTTTGTGCTTGAATTTCAGGCCGAAAATGTGGATTAGCTAAACGTGTTTGCATTATTAAACGAAAATTAGGATGATAATCGATTTCTTTATCGCCAAATTTAACTATTTTGCCTTTACGAATTAAATTTCGATTAATAATTGGTTCCAATATAGAATCAATATTTTCTTCAATACATTCAAGTAAAAGTGTATCACCACGACGTACTGCTGCTTCAACACGATCAAGATAACCTTTACTATTGTAACGAAGTGTAATTAATTTATCAGTGAAAAGATTTTTAATCCAACGAATTCCTTGTCCTTGAGGATCGACCATCAGTGGCCATCGTAAACAATAGATAAGAATAGCAGCATTTTCATAAGATGTTTGATCAGCTGGAAGGCCTTGATTCAGCCTATATGAAGAAAACCAAATTTCATTCTATTTAAGTAACGAATATCAATACAGATTACCATTCTGCAATATCAGCATCATCGATCATTATTGATAACGGTTCAAGATCAATTCGCATTGGTATGATACCCTAAACGAATAGGAAAAATTAGGATGCTTATAATACATAGAGAATTAAATATGATTCAGATCTATGCTATTTTCTGAAGGTTTTTTTTTATATCTCGGACTACTTCTCTGTGAGTTTACTTTTTAAATAGTGTATGAATCTAGTATTCAGAATCATAACGATAGATTTCACATTACTGTTGACTACCTTACGCTATTCCATAGCTTGATATCTTTTCTACAAGCAATGATTGAGGTAGCTTTGGATAGAAAGTTAGCTTTACACAAAATTTTTCTACTTAATTTCTTGAATTGTTTGCACATACTCAAGTAACTAATCGTATCTAAATTGTCTTGCAGATGTTGAACTTAATCTCATGTCTCATTGTTTTAGCGTACTCAAAAAAAAAAGAGTACACTATAGAATCGATCAGTGTGTCCGGCCGTCCGTTTATTCGATAACTCTTCACAATTACATTCGATTGAGCTGAAATTTTGTGCACAGAATTGTCTTATCAATATCTAGGTCGAGTTCGAAGATGAGAAGGATCCGTCAAGAAATGGCTGAGTTGTCGAAAAAATTGTCATTTTTGATCAGACCATCCCTGAGGGGGAGTACAGGGATTTTTCAAAAAAAAAATTTTCTCAGAATTATTCACAACATATATAAATCGACTCAGTTTTTAACGCTGATTCTAAATCTGATATTAGTTTTGAACTAAGTCATAGCTTTCTAACGAAACATCGCCTGAAAAACGTCTCAAAATTCACAAAAACTCCATCCAGAAATCAAATTGTCTAGTTTCTCATGATAATTTTCGTGTTCAGGCATTCTAGAATGACTGATATGTCGCATGCACTTTTTGCAGTACACATAACTCTCGGATGAAATCCGAAGTTTCCACATTTATTTATATTAAAGTTGCAAGCCAATGAATCTAATCTCGATACATACGATCTTCAAGTCAAGTGTGACATAATCGTTTATTAGCAATTAGATTAGTAGAAACAGAAAGAAAATTCATTTAGAATCTTTAATTTTCTACAGAATAATGATTGAGTAAGGTTTTTCTTTCAGTCAAACACAAACGTCAGTTTGCTAACTGATATAAATCTTTGTCGACATACTTTAGTAGCAGCAATAATTGATCTACATTTGTTAACAAAATTGATTCGATAACTTCGTGAAAAATAACCAGCATAAGAAATAAACGTTGATGTTAATAATGCATCACCTAGTAATGTTTCTAAATCGTTCCTAAATGTTTCAACACGTTTTGTCCATATAATTCGACTCGAAGCAAGACCATCAACAAGACGTTCAGCTAAATCAATCTGATGCGCTAATCGTTCTTTTGTTCTAACAGCATCGTCTTTTTCAGCAAGAGCACGTTGCATTTTAAGATTTTCTTCAGTAAGACAATCTTCAAGTATTTGCACACGTGCAAGAATCTTTGAAAAAGCCTGTTGTGCTCGACTTAATTCTTCATTAGCAACATCTAAAGCTATTTGCTTTGGTTTGACTTCCAAATAGACAGTATGAAATTTAAGAGTATCTAACAAATACAAAGTATTGATATGTGTAATTAAATAAAGACAAAACAAGTTTAAGTTAACTATCAAGCCATGTGTATATGCCACCAGCTGCTGCTGATTTCACTGTAATCTGTTGAATTAAACTTTCAATACTATCGGTTTTACTAATTTTCATTAATGTTGCATTCAATTTATCGATGATCGCTCGCACGTGTGGCGTAACCTAAAATAATCGTATTGTTGATTTTCTGTTTTTTAGCACTACGTAAAGATCAGTCAAAAACAAAGACGTTATACTCGTCGCGAAGAGAAAATTAAATTTAACCTAGTTAGGACTCTCAAGATATTTTTCTTTTACATTTATTGTTGACCAGAACTAAAATAAAATTCTCAAAGTTAGATATCAAGAATGATTTTCTAGTCATGTACATAATAGGAGTCATGGATGATTCTTACAATTAAAGTGGCGAATAAATAGAACAATTATTTCTAATCCGAACAAAACGTCATCTTTTTTTTTGCTGTAGTTCTATTACCTCGAGAGAAACTTTATATTCTTTCTTTCTAACTAGAAAAAAAATATAGTTTATATACAACAAATGCTAAGTTCAGCATCATATTTCACGTCCAGGATCATTCAATCAGCAGTGATTGTGTGGGTGCAATTTATTTTAGGGATGCCTTAATGCGTGTCTTATACCAGATAATGAAATATTAATTGAATTGAATTTCGACATTTCTATCAGTGAATTTTTTCAAATTTTGGATTAGCAAACAGATGCAAACCTAATTCTTAAATTTCTCAAGGAAATTTTCATAGTCACCTCAAAGATATCTCTGCACATTGATACTTGTCTTTTTTAGTCAGTAGCTGAACATGAATGGCTTCAGTTCAGGTAGAATTCGAAGGCTCTAGCTCGATGAATGCCTGCATCTTATGGATAGTTCTATTCAAGGTCTTTATTTTAAATGATTCATCATTACGAAAATAAACTATATGACATGTACGCATTTACTTTAGCAACTTGAAAATTTTTTAAACGCTGTAGAAATTTTTCTACTGGTCCGATAGTATTTTTTGCTTCAGTCCATGTTCGCTGATTTTCAGGAATAATTCGATTTTCATCAACCCATTTAAAAAGAACAACTAAAATAAACGTTTTGTAGAAGTACATCAAGAACTATTGATTCACTGTAACTTACCAACCATATTCATTACAAATTTAACAGTTTCAGGTGGTGATGCAAAAGATTTCAATTCCGTTAATTGTCCTTTTTCAATATTCTCAAGTGCTAATCTTGCTGCTTCGAGTACAGGTTCAGCTTTAGCTCTATATTCATTTAGATTAAAACAAAAAATTAGAATTTTCACATTGTAATGAAATATATACAATTCAATTGCGCATGCCGCATGTACTTTCTCAACAGCTGCCTTTTTTGTTTCAATTTTACGACGTTCTTCATCGGCAAATAACTAAATGCAAGTAGTTGCCAAGATAAAATCTTCTCTTGTTTTCAATAGATTTTTATCAAACCTTTTCTTTTGAGACTTTATCTGCTTCTGCTGTAACAATTTTTAATGCGATTTCTGCTTTTTCTGCTTTTGTATTCACTTCGTCCGTTGTAATTTTTAAATCTTCTTGTAAAGTGGCAGTTTGTGCTGATATTGAACCAAGCTTTTCTAATCCAGCTAAAAGTCGAACGATTTCAAGTTCAACTTTCATTTGTTTATTTTCATAAATATGTTGAAAAGTTTTTATATATTCAAGAAAAGTTTTCGATGTTGTATAATAAGATCGTCTTTCGTTTGCTAAATATTGTATTGATGTTTGATTAATATCTAAATGTGTATCCGCCATAAAATTAGCAATAGAATGACACACTTCATTAGATAATAATTTATTATTATCATTAAGAAAACGAATAACAACCGAATAAAGTGCATCTCTTGGCCAAGAATGAAACCAATCAATAATTGTTCCACTAAATAATGCTGGAAAACGACGTGCACGTAGACGTAATGTATTGCCAACAGGCGAAAAACACATCACAATTTTAAGATTTCGTCGTACTTTATCAATAAAATATTTCCATATGCTTTCTTTCGTTTCATTATAACCCTGTGATTTAGCTTCCGATCGAAGTTGATTAAGAATTTCTTCAACTTCATCATCAGTAAATAAACCAAAGATTTCACCAGATGATAAATAATCATTTAAATGAACAAGAAAATGTTCATCAATTATTTGTGCATCAGATATAAGAAATACACAAGCAAGACCTTTGAGAGCTACACGACGATACAAGTTATTTAGATCAACTTTGAAATCATTTATTCCATAGTTTGGTTTCATGGTTATTTGAAAAATATCAAGTGACGATACAAAAGCTGCTAAACGAGCCAACGATTGTTTGCCACTGCCACCAACTCCAATTAGCAATGCATTACCTAATGAAAATAGATTTTTAAAATTTTACACGTATAAAATCTATCTGTATCTATTTATAATGATAGGGACAACTTGTGGACTGTAGAAACAGTTCTGCAAATGACGCTGAGACAGATTGTTGAAATCAGAACTCTGAATTATGCAATCTCTTGTATGAATTTCGATAACTATTTCGTACCTCGTGGTGATTCAAGTATACGATTAATACGTGCAACATGAATAAGAGCATCTTCGAATAAGACTAAATTCATTGACGAGTTCGTTTCATTATATGCTACTAATGCATCTTCAAGTATATGCTGTAATTTATTCATTGACGATACAGATGTATACTGTCCATCACCAATGCCACCGGAAAAATGTGAATAAATAATTGGACGAAGAAATATTTCATCGTCAACAAACTAATAAAATATTTATCATGAATATAGAAATAGATTAGTAAATACGTTACTTCAAAACTTTTCCGTATACTTTCACGCAAAATTTTATTAAATAACTCAATGTCATCTTGATTTATAAATTTATCTGAATAAGTTCTTTCAGCTTCATGCAAATATAAACGTATTAGATCTTGTGGATTTAATATATTTTGTGTTGATGCAAATAACATTCCCTAAGATAAACAAATCACTTTATTACCTAGGCTAGGAAATGACTTCAGAATAGGAGTTTGCCACAAAAAAAATTAAAGTTAGATGCGAGCTCAATTTATACATAAAAACGCTGCATTCCGTGATTGCAAGAAGTACCTGAAAAGTGAGTATTCCTTGAAGTCAAATTTTCAATAATAAGTCAATGTCAAATATATCGATTAGCACTACAGACATGATCAATTGATTTGCTCTGCATTATCTTATTCTGTTCTAAGAAAAACAATACTATCGTTACCTGAACAATATTTGACAAATCACGTAGATTAAAAAAATAATGAAATTTAATTGCTGTAGGTAAAAATACACTTGAAATGCGTTGATGAAATTGTATTATAACTGTAATAAATTGATTTAAAAAATTTGTCTGTGTTTTTAGATCAATTTTATTGATATTTGAAAATTTAGCTTCAACCATTTTCGAATAGATTGTATGAAGAGTACTCTAAAAATATTTGAAAAAAATGATTTCGTCTACGTATCTTAATTAAATAAGAAACCTTATTTGATAAAGGAACAGCAAATGTTGAAAAATGCCGTTGAAGACGAGCATCAATATTAAATGTTCCTGCATTATGATTCATTGCAACAACAAATTGACAATTTCGAATTTCTTTTAGTGTTAATTTTTGTCGATCGTACCAATGTTGATAATCAAGATATTGACGAACGATGGTATGCGCTTGTACAGTGAAATATTGATCACGTTCAGGCATATTGAAATCGTCTATAGACCAAATTAGATTAGATTAGAATAAATAAATAGCAAACTATTGTTTATAACTAAAAAGATAAAATACTATCTGTGAGAGAGAGAGAGGGGAAAGAGTACAGTTTTAAGTTTTACCTAACAGACGGATATGTTTGCCTTTAGCTCTAGAAAATAACTTTCCGTTGTTTAGAAGTGATTTTATACAAAATACCGAAAATAGATCATGGACTTGATACTAATAAAAAAACTTTTCTATCTTGAAAAAAAGAGATTTCGAAGAATCTGCTGTGCGGTTGATTGATTGATTCTGAGCTGCTTATGTTAAGACTTGTTGGTAAAATTTGGATATTTTTCGGTCAATAATAAAGGAAAATGCTGTCGTTTTATACTGATTATATAAAGGTTAAGAATATGCACTTAGTGAACCTATACGAAGTCATTATATATTGATATTCGTATCTATACCATTTTTTATATGTTAAGTTTTGGTTTTCAGTTATTATAAAAACAAAAAGGTCTCCATTATTAGATTAAACATATTTCAATTGGTGAAGGGATTAATTTCGTTTCTTTTTGTTGATGTTCGTCTGAATACACACTTTAGAGAGAATTTTCAATCATTTTTTTTAGAATAAGCTTTACAAAACAACGATAGGCAGATACCAATAAAATAAATCAATTGTCGATTTCCTGGTGCTCCGTATGTTCGACCAGCTTTCTTCTCTAAAGGTTTTTCAAGTGAGTTTTGCAGCATTTCACTTGTCGTATAATCTATAAATTTGAAAAAAATTAAAAAGAAACGAATTAGACTTTAATCAAACATTACAATTTAGCGGAATTGTTGATATTATAAAGTTTTGTGAATCAAATTTTTCTAGTCGATTTTTAATGATAACACTTTTACCAGTACCGGCTGAACCAATAAACATTACTGAAACACCTTTCTTTATAAGTGCTTCAAGCCAAAATGATAGACACACTGTTTCGTTTGTAGATATTAATTGTGACTAAAGAATGTCTTTGTTGTTTTGTATTAAATTTAATCGGAACGAAACAAGCAAGCATACCTGAACTGGTAAATCGGGGTCAAAATTGATTTCATCAACAAGTTTTGACCATGGTTCAAAACGCTTTGATTGAGGTTCAATTGAATAATCAAATATAGTTCCATGAGGTGGAAATTTGACACTCTTAAATTCATGAATAAACCATTTTGAAAATTCAACTCGATAATCAATCATTTGATCTTGAAAAAGTGAACCGCCTATAGCCCATATAGTTGCCCAAACGAAATATAGTTCCCACCAGTCTTTCGGACAATCTGCTGGTAAATTTTGTGGTGTTAATAAACAATCTATAGGGCAAAAGAAAAGAAATAAGATCATTATTATTAGTACAGATGAATTCGATTGAAATATTCTGATCAAGAAACTAATGAATTGAAGAAAAGAACAAGACAAACAACTGCACTGTTTTCTTCAATATGATTAAGGTTTTATTTACAGTTGTTGATTTAACAACAAAAGAATTAAATCTGTTAAAATTATACTTGACTCTCTCGACATCCTAAATTCATTTGTATGAATCATCATCTAAAAAATTGTTTTATTATTGTTTAAAATAGAATCTCATCTATCAGGTGATTAATTACAAATACTGGTTGTTTGGGTTAATAATTCGTATACGAAATACTAAGTATTGATCTTGTTAAAAGAATAGAAAGTCTATCGAAATGTGGCGATAGTTTAGGATCGACCAAGACCAGCATATACAAATCACATGCTTAGAAGACCCTGAGATTTCTTTAATCATTTTCTATACTTCCTTTTATTTGAATCCATCAAGCACGAAGACAAACAAAACATTTCCAATACAGAACGCTACTCATCTGTCTACTTCAAAACTAACATATAATCGAATTACATCTTTTTAAATAAAATAAAAAAACATTCACTAACCAAGAATATTGCATAGCATGTGTATATGACAAACATCAACTAGTGGCGTAATCGTTTTTACACGCCCACTTTTAAGTAACTCCAAACAACGTGGAATATATTTGTCAAATAGTAATAATAATTGATTTCGTTCACTATTTGCTTCACGTTGTTCAACCCAACTAACATAGACTGGTGAATATCCAATGTCATTGGTTGATACATATAAAATACCAGCACGAGAAACAGTTGCTGGTGTAGCTGTTTTTAAATGATTTATTTCAAATAATAAGCGCATTGTTTCATTTAGCGGAATACGTTCATTACTAGCTAGTGTAAGTACTTTATTATCATCCATAACTGTATTTAATGATTCAATCCACATTGGATCAATATCACCATCAAGTACAATCCATTTAGGTGCTAAAAAGTTTTAAAATTCATAAATAATTTTATATTCATTAAGAAATAATCACTTACAATCTGATGTCATATTAGCTAAATCTCGCATAATTGTTGAAAATAGACCCTCTTTCCATTCATGAGTTTGTCGATGCATATAACCAAATAATTCATTATTAGTAACAGCTTTTGGATCAACTGAAAAGACAAAAGCAAAATATTCAATAAATAAGTGATAGTTAAATAATATCAAGAGATTGATTTTACGATCAATAGCATGTGGTCGACGTTTCATATTGTGATAAGTTTTAAATAATGTTTTCCATATTTGCGTTTTACCTAGAATATCAGACAAAAAGCGTTCTAATCTTCTGTCTAACCAAAATATGTATCGCCGTTAGAATTATCAAAATCCGCAGACAGGAACAGGATGTTACTTGTATCTCAAAACAACAGTTGTTTATCATATTTGTTGTCTCCTTGGAAGTAGAAAAATGAAGAATTTAAAAAGAGCTCTACTGCGTACTATATAGTCTAGCATACTGTTTTAAATGAGAAACTTCATAAATATATAGAAAGAAAGTTGTAAGAAACTTCCAGTAGTGTCCAAGGACTGAGGAATAGGAATTCCTAATGTGCCGAGGAATTGTCAGTGTCGCTGTGATAATTCCTAGAGGAAATGGGAATCAACTATCGGTTCCCTCACAGTTACACCATTCACGAAAGTTGCGGTGTTGCTGTTTTAAAAATAATTCTTGCATGAAATCATTGATTCTCACAATTTTGCAAGTGAAAATGAGTGTAAGAACAAAATTATCGTGAATATTCCATATTTTTACCTTTAGTATGCAAGGAACTGTAGGGGAACTGGCGAGGAATTCTTAATCCTCAGTCCTTGGACACCCCTCGATAGTTTTAACTTTATTTTCATGTAGCAGTATTCTATAATACCGATTTGTTTTTAACGTACAATCGCATTATAAACATGTTCAAAACATTGTTCATCAGATCTATTTTATGTTTCATACCTGTTCCAGCATTGCCAATAATAAAAACAGAATGTCGTACATCGAATATTTCTTTTAATTGCACAACTTTAAGTACAAAATTATTTTGTACTGTTGGACTTGCTTCTTCAGCTTGTAAATGAAGATCAATGGCAGCTATTCGAACTTTATCTTCAAAATCTTGGTCTCTATTTTAAAATTAAATAAAAAAAATAAATATATTGTATAAAATATTTATGCTGAATACCTTTTTCGTTCGACATCTACTGCTGGAAATAGATCTCCAATAAGATTAAGAAAAACAGGCATGTCTTCGATGGTGATTTTCGGTATATTAAAATCGCGTAACGCTCGCATAAGGACTTTATCTTCGCTCATATTTGGATCCGATCGTCTCAATGTTCCTGCTACAACAAGTACCGATTTAATTGCACGTAAACCCCAATCGTAATGCTCCTGTTGAAAAGCGAATATAAAAAATGAAAGATACATAGCGACGATGACAAATAAATTCAAAAACACAAACTTGTTTTGATAATAAATTATGGCACAGTGTGTATAATGTAACAAATTTTCTACTTAATAATCGTGCATCTGTAAATCCAGCTGATACAAGATTTAATTCAGCTAGATTAAAACAATAACAGAAAATCAATAATAATCGACTTTTAAAGGCAAACCTATTAATTCAAAATCTGGTACGACCATTGCGCATGGTCTATTCATGCAATAAAAATTTAAAAAAATATTATTTCGAATATTTCGAACAAATGGCGAATCTGTCTGTACCGAAATAAAGCTTTTAAATTTTCTGGCAATTCAGTTCGTCCAGCATAACCAGGATTCATTGTTATGAAGATACCAACAGATGGATGAAGTTTTATTTCTGCATTCATAAAATTAAATATTTTACGTTTTGCTCGTAATGCGTCCTATTCAAATGGCATCGTTTAATTAATTTTGCTTCTTTTCATAGATTTTTTCCTTACAAAAATGAGTTTAACTTGAACGGCAACAACAGATAAAACTGCGATCGATATACGATTGAATCTAATTTAAATCAAAATTTAATATTTAAAAAATAAATAAGAAAAATTTACTCGTCAAAACAACCCCAACAACCACTAAAAAGTAAGAAAAAATACAAGGGAACAAAATATTTATAAAAAAAAAATGGTCAAATAACAATTCATACCTCATTGCTAATCCTTTAAAAGTATTACCAATGGATTTATAATCAATTTGTTCAGAACAATTTGTAACAAAAACACATACACCTAATGATCGACCAAGATCTATTTAGAATGTTAGTAGTTTTACATCATTTTTCATCAAGAAAAAAAGTATCCTATGCTATATAACCTTTAGTTGTTTCAGTTTTTCCAGTTCCAGCCGGACCTTAAAGTGAACTCCATAATATACCGTAAACATACCTTTCGGAATGATTCTACATACCAGCTGGAGCTCCACCAACAAATAGATGTAATGATTGTGTTAATGTTATATAACATCTAAAGAAAATACGATTTGCTGATTGAGAGAACAGGCAAAAAAAAATAGTGTCAGCAGTGGGAGTCGAACCCACGCCAGCATGCGCTGACCAGAACACCCAACCTCACTGAGGAAGCATTGCGCTTGAGTCTGGCGCCTTAGACCACTCGGCCATGCTGACTACAAGGGTAAATGATTTGGGATTCTAGTCACTATTATACAGATGACATAAGACCAAGAAATCTTATGAATAGTGAACAATTGCAACTCTTGAAAAATAATTGTTTTATTAGTGTGATAAAGATAACTGCACTGTAAATCAATTTTTTATGACTCTAGTCGAGAAATGTGAATAACAGAATTTTTTTAACTAAATTAAAATAGAATTATATGCATTCATATACAGATTAAATTTGATTTATGATGAGTCATTTTGTTTTCTAAACAAGTCAAGACACATTTATATCAATCATATGCGTAATTGCACCATCGCGTTTCTCTTCACACGAATGATTGATTGGCTGAATCATCGACGTACTTTTTTCACGGATAATTCACTGTATGATATGTCTGATCGTTTAGGGACTTCCGAAAGAAAAATCTATTTCAATGATAGATATAAAAAGTTAATTTAATGGGGAGAATGTTGTATTTAATAAATCTTTCTAAATTACGTAAGTCATTTCAAAATTAGTCCTCCATGTATTTTTATCATCAAAAATAAAAGAAAATTTTTCAATGCCCTCATTTGGTTAAAACAATAGTCTCCTTAAATGTTCTTTAATTTCTAATGAGATAATGATAGACGTTTGCTTTGATATGCGCCTAGCACAGTATATCTAATTGTCTTTTTGATGTATGTTTCTCTCTTCTTTCCTCTCTTGCCTAACTGTCGATACAGATTAGAATATAAATAAAAACATTCTCATCATATTGAAGGAAAAAAAACAGGAATAATTGTACTATGCAGTTTGCTCACATAATTATGCTATGATCTGGAATCGTTTCTATTTCGTATCATTAGACCTAATAGAAAACATAGAGAAGGTGCCAATTACGAAAAACTACTCAACTAAAAGATTGATAAGCATGCTTTATACGTGTTCCATGTTGCATCATCACGTCGCGTATAATGTAACATGTACAAACAGCGACGCTAACCATTAGAAGATACAAAAATCTAGTAGGATATGAACTGAAAAATGATTGGTTATGCATGTAAAAAGAGGTTTGAAGTAAAACTATGCAACAAGTCTTGAAAAATTGTTTAGCAACATTTTCTACCTTCGAGTGTCAAAGAATGTCTCACAATAATAAATAAACTGCTGTATTATTGATTCTTTTTGGACGATTCGCCTGAACAACAATGAAGAATTGTATTCTCAAAAGAGATAGAATCAAAGACTCTGCTTCCAATTAATAACAAAAACTAAATCATATTTAAAATTGTTTTTATCTTGTGAAACTTACGGCAATAAATTACCTGTCTGTTAATGGTGTTATTACCAATCGACTTTTATTTCCTAAATATCTATATATCATACAGTTTTATTACTGCTGAAATCGTTCAATCGCAAATAAACTCACTCATATTGATATTTAAATCTAGCATCACATATATTTGCATAACAATTATTATCTGTTGGATCCCATCGATGTCTTAATTGTGATTGCCAAGTAAATTCGTTAATATTTTCAATCTAAACAAATAATTAAAAATAAAATCTTTCTCAATAATATTTTACTTTAAGATTAAGCATTTTGGAAATAACATCACGTGCATGAAGATCAATAAGACAAAGTGTTGTTATTTTTTCACGATCTTGATCATTTAAATGGCCCAGCAATAAATTAATAAGTGTATTAAGTTGTACTATCTGTTTTTTATTATATTCACGAAATGCATTTGAAAAACCTTCTTCAATTCGAACAAATGCCCCATTTACATCTGTTGTCCACCTGAATATTTTTACTTTTAGGCAAGATTCTGCAGCAAATAAATTTTACAACAAACCATATTTGACTGCCAGCAAGAATAATTTGAGCTGCATAATCGAATATCCATTCTTCTCGAGGTTTATCCTAAATGATTAATTGATTTTAAAACCACGAGAAAAGTTACTTCAATACATGAAAAATGAAGGTCATTTTTTTGGACAATTTTTAAACGACTCTTCGATTGTCTCTTTAGAATTTTTATTGAATAGTAAATTTATTACAGCGGCCCGTTGTTGTGGTTCTTTGGAATTGGCTTATGATTCTTTTCTTAAACTTTCAACTGAATGGCTGAATAGCTGAATAGCTAAGTAAAAAAATGATGTATTGTGTCTATCTTAGATGAATTATTTCTTTTGGAAATCAGTCTTTTAATAAAGATACAGGCTTTTTCCACGATACAACAAAAACTAACTTGAAAATTCTTTCAACAATAATAAAATTAGTTCTACAGGTATATGGAAAAGCAGTGTTTTTTTTACAGATATCTTCTAGCGTCATCAATCTCTCCTTACACGCGCAAGCACTAGGCTTCACTTCGTAAGATTCTAATATGCAGTAGAATATCCGCCGTAAATCTATAATCGAACAAGAAACATATCTTGACTTCAATAGAATTTCTTGCGCGCTACAAAAGTTTTCATTAATTTGCAAGAAGTATGAAGATTATTTGCAGATTAAAACTTAGAAGATTCTGTGCGATTACTGTTAAATAATCAATGTGCATACTTCATACGTAGTTACAGCAACTCGAAGCCAATTTCTGATTGTTTCACAATGAAAATCTAATAAACGTGATAACCAAATTTCAACTGCTCCTTCAAGATTGCAATCATTAAAAAATTTCACTCGTTCACCATCATCGGAATACACTAAAATTAAAAGAAAATATTCAAATGAAATGGTTTCTTCAAACTCACTAGCATACGCCATTTTCAGTTTATTTCCATTTAAATCTTCGCGTAAATCTAATTTGTTCAAACTATCAAATACTTTTCTTAATAGTCGCATAATTTTTTCCGGATCATTTCCATTCGATAAGAATTCAAGTAGTTCCGAACCAGATACAAAGAAAAATCTGAATTAATTAAATTAAAAAAAAATAGTATGAAATTTTTCTTGTCGTTTACCTTGGAAATGCAAGTCGTTTGATTTCTAAATAAATAAAAATTCTTTCAACGAGTGGAAAGAAATGAATGGTAAATTAGAATCTTGAGAAAAATACAGAATTGGGAAAGTATCGAACTTCAAACGAACGAAATGTTGTGAAACAAGAAGTCATAACACTGTATATTCAATTAAAGAAAAACAATCCGAAGTTTAAAACTCGATTACGCCGAGGCGTTCAATTGTGCTAGATTGGAATCTGCTTGAGCATAATTTTTGATCACGGAAATAAATATTTTTCGGAACTGTCGATGTGCAAAACTAAGAATAAAACTGAGTTTTTCTAATATTTAGTTACTGTTCAGATGTGATTACGACCCCTTTCCAGACTTCTAATCAGATTAACAAAACTTTCCGAAGAATTCACATACTTTCTTTATTATTTTAGGCAATATACTAAGCTCATATCTCGAAACGTTTCATTGAATTTTCATCAGATATCTGTCTAAATTTTTGCATCTAAATTTTCCAGAAATTCGAAATTATTCGATGAGAAAAGAACGTCTACGTGCACGCACAGTTTTTCATTTGTTACTTTGTACAAAAGCACAAGACAACGCTACCCTTCTCTAGAACTAGTAACTAGGATTCGAATATCTTTACCATTCTAAGTTTTTCATTTTGTATATATTTTTTCCTACTTTTTGCATCGATTGAATAGAACATACCTAAGTAATCTTCTAATGCTTTTTGACATAATTGTAAATTATCTTTCATTTTTTCCAATTGATCATATAAACCCGACCGATTTGTACAGCGAATAAAATTTAAATCAACTTCATTTTCTTTTGCTATGATCTATAAAATGCTTTGCTATTTAATTGATTGAAAAGCAAAATTTGACTTAACGAACTTTAAATTCTTTGTCAATTCTATGGAAAACTTCAGTTTCGTCTGGTAATTGTATTCTGATATCATCAGTACCAATAAAAATTGCTTCTAAATTTGACCATGTTCGTTGTACATCAGTTAATAATTGTAAAACCATATCAGCTGCTGACATTTGACTTTTCCATGTCGTCACATTATCAATAAAATGCGAAATAAATTTTGATGAAAGTAATGTTTGCAATTGTGTTTGATGTTCATCTAATGCAACGAGAATATCATCATCGATTGAAACAAGTGTTACATTGGTACGTGGATGTTTTTCAACATGAAAATTCATATTTGACCTAAAAGAAAATTTAGTTTTAATTATCAATAAATGAGGAAACATCGGATTCGCATCCGACTGTTATGTGCACTGCAAAAACTGAGTCGATTTATATATGTTTTGAATAGCTCTGAGAAAAAAAATCCCTGTAGGCGCCCCCCCCCCCCCCCCCCGGGGGGGGGGGNNNNATCTTCGAACTCGACTGAGATATTGATGAGATCATTATGTGTACAAAATTTCATGACAACTGGATAAGGCTTTCAAAGGTTATCGTGTTAACGGCCGGACGGACACACTGACCGAATCTAGAGTGTGCTCACTTTTTTTGAGTACGCAAAAAAGAAAAACTTCACATAGGAAAATAAAATTACCAAGTATTTTCAAGATCATACAGAATTTTTTCCATTCCTTGTTCTCTAGCAGCTTTATCAACAATATTTTTAACCTAAAATTTAGGAAAATGTTTTTAATTATCAAAAAACAATATACAACAAAACCTCTTCTTCGTATTTATGCAAATTAAGAACAAGTAAATCTTGAAGACTCGTTTCATTCGTCATGCGAATTTGAACACCTGTTTCTTTCATTAACTCATCCCAATGGCGTGATCTAATAGCATTACTACGTAATTCTCCTACAGAACGTAATGATGCAACAAGATTTTTAACATCTTTTTCAATGCCATGATAAGCATTCCATTGATTGCATTCTTTAGCAAGTGAACGTAATTCTTTATTTAAATATGTTTGTCGTAATTCTTGATCGATCGATTCGATATTCACTTGTTTCCAAGGAGTCTTTGTCCATTCATAAATACGTGAACGAATCAGATAAATTAAATCCCATAATTGCTTTAATGGACGTATTTCTCTACGACATAATTTTACGCTATCAAATAAAAACCAGAGATGTTTTTAGAAAATTAATTTTCGTTTTTTAAAAATTACGCTTTATGTTCAGGAATATTGATATCGAATATACTAGCAAGATCGGTTAGCTGTTGAATTTCTTGATGAAATTTACGTAAATGTGATGCCCAAATATTAAGTTCTAGATATTAGTTTAAAAAAAAACCTCTTTTTTATAGTGTTCTAAATAAAACATTCGGCTTCAGAGTCATCTTTCCGTTATACAATAAACACTAGGAGTGTGTTTACCCAACACAATATCGTTGATATCTCGACCTGATCTAGCCGCACAATATATATTCTCTTTTTAGAAATGTCATTTTCCGGTTTAACATAACATTTACTCTACTACTGAAGCGAACGTAATTTCTAAAACATTCTAGACTACAGCTTCGCATGTGAATCATATTAAATATTTGATAACAAGCAATCACTTGAACTGAAAAGGAAAATTGTAGACTAGAAAAATGCATTCTTCGTTGACACTCAGAAACAAGATATTCTACTGAGTAACTATCGATTATTTTCAAAAATGTAAAGATGATTCTAAAATTGTTCAGGTCAATTAGTTGTTAAAAGATAGATTATTTTCAATAATCTTACCAACATAAGGCTCTTTTGTATCGTATGTAAATGGTGCATCTCTTAGAAATCTTTCTCGAATTTCTTGTTGTTTTTTTTCCATGTCGATAATTTGATTACGAATATTTACAATTTGATTTGCTTGCAATGGTGCAATATATTGCTTCATTTTTACAGCCATCTTTTTAATATTAATCCATTTTTCTGGTAATTCATCAAGCATAGCATATATCGTTTGTGGCACTTCATATGCATATGATTTAAGTAATTCAATAATATCTTTAATTGGTTCAGCCATATCATCTGTATATTCTTGTCGAGTACGTACTTGACTTAAAAATGTCATCATTTCAATTAAACCTGTTAAATCATCAGATTTAACTTGACGTTGTAACATATCGGATGCATGTTTTATAAATAATTCTAATTCATTTAATGAAACAGTTACATGGTCAATTAAATAGTTTTTATATCTAATTGAAATACAAAAAAAAACACTCGCTAACCCTTATCGACTTTAAATTTAAGAGTAGGTTTAATTAACTATTTCTAATATAATAATTTCGTTGTAGAAACAGATTCACAACTCCTAGTATAATATGAGTAATTGAAAAAGAGTTCGAGTCCACGACTTATTTACTACTTGAAATGTTGCGTAGAAACAGATCTTTGAGAAAAATAGTCTATCGTTAAATTGCTATTCCAAAGCACAGACGTAGTAAAAATGTATATTTTATATTGCACGTTGATACCTATAAATTCGATGTTCTTATGTTGGACAGTAGTCTAGTAAGCGATACGATACTATCACAACTAATTATTTTCGAATTATTCATATACGTTGAATTTAAAAGCAACTTATCAGTGCAAGAACTTTGCTTATTATAAATATTTCCTAAGTCCTAATTTTCTAACCCTCTATGTAGAATAGCGTATAGTAGAGTAGCTATGCATATGATAGTTTTAAAAACAAACTCCATCAGTAAAATCTTCATAAAATTGACTGTGCAATGTTTGACCTCTAGTTTTGATTTTCGAACTAAATAATTAAACTTACAAATTAATCCATTTATTAACAAGATTTAATAATTGCCGTTTAATAGGTCGAGCATCAACTCTTAACCAACTGTTGAAAAGAAAAGTTTGATTCCAACTATCAATATCGTTATATATTGATTGAAATAAATCGATTTGATTTTGAAATTGTACTAAGCTTGGTGGTGTTTCTTTGACGAGTTCTCGATTTTCGATTTCATTTTCTATTCAACATTAAAACTAAAGTTGTTTTTTGTTATAAGCGAAAATAAAAGCATTTAACCTTCAAGTGCACGACCATAGAGAAGAAATTGTCTCATATGTTCTTTTCTATCGTCAAGCCATAAATAAGCATACTCTTTAACATCATCTTTCCAATCATTTGCTTCTTTCATTGTATCACGTAATCGTTCCATAATTTTTAATCGACGATCATTCAATGCTGTCATTTCTTCAAGATCGTTCTATTCAATTATAATTGAAAATAAAATCGTTCTTTTTCTTCGGCTCTCAAAATTATTTTTAGTTACTTGATAATGTTTTTGTCCAGAATGTTCAGCAAGTCGAGGGATCATAGCAGCTTGTCGAAAAATATTTCCTATTAATGTATCAACTATATCATAAAGACCATTGGCACTTCCAAATTCAAGTGTTGGATTAAAGCGCAAATCAAGATCCTTAAATAAAATGTTAATTCTAATTTAATAAGATTTTCTTAAATGATTACATCTAAAATAAGTTCAACTTCAAAAAGTGGACGTTTATTCAATGTGGGATCAGATTCTTCAAGAAGATAATTGAGGTTATAATCAATAATTTCGTAAAGTGATTCGATAATGATTTCATCAACATAATCAACATATGCTTTCCAAATGTCTGCCTCAGCATCAGCTTTTAATAGCCATTTGTTTTGCTGGAAAAAAAAAGATAAGTCACAAGAGACATCGCTGTCGAAATGATAATATCATTAATTAATTAGTTCTAATTTTAGTTTAACTATTTCGAAACATGATAGCAAATGGAAAATAAAATCAACAGATTTCAAAGTTTTGAGATAGTTATTTAAACGTTTACTGTATTTCTTATAGGCTAACATTAGATGAGAGAAAAACATTACAACTAAGGATGAAAAATGATTCGTCTATTTTATGTTTTAAAACTGTTCTAATAATTTATACGATGAAAATCTTGCCATAGAATGCTCATACAGTTGTCGTTGTCGGCACTTTGCAAATAGTTTGTTCAAAATCTGAAGTAACTAGTTTAAATGTGTGTTTAAAATTTCTTATCGGTTTAATATTGGAAAACTATGATTATATTGTTTTAAAATAGTAGTTAAAATGAATAATATTCTGCTCGATTATGTACTTACTTTAAGAATGTCCTGTAAACGTAAGCCAGCATCTCTTAGTTCGTTGTTTCTCTTTAATACTCTATTTTCTTTTTCATAAACAATGAGTAACGGATCTTGACGAGCTTCACCACGTGAATATAATGCTGTTTTGAGATAAGTTTTAAGAATCTTCTGTATATCATCTAAATTTGATTTGCTCTTAAAAAAACGTGCTTCAAAATCATGAATTGTTGTTCGAAGACGACGAATAAAATCAGTTGAATCTTAAAAGAATTGACAAACTCATATTTCATCTAATCACTAAGAACTATTGAAATGAATGCTAGATTTTAGAGTGAATCTTTACGATACTAAAGAACTTTTGAAAAAACAAAGCTATCGAAGGATTTGTTTTCCTTATGTTATTACCGTTTGGATCAGTTCTGTTCGATAGAAGACATTGAAAACTATTGTTTGAACTAGATCATTTCTCAGTATCATAAGAACAACCATAACTGTTCATGTTGATATAACTTTTACTATGAAAATTCGAAGAGAGGAAATACTAGTAGAGAAGTTATCTTTTCAAATTTCGAACTCAGCAAAGAATTTCAAAGGATAGCTAGAAAACATTATGATAGTTGAATTTTAGAAATGTTCACAGAATTCGTCATAACTCAGGACGAGAGACTCTTCAAATAGAATCAAATTTTATCTTGGACGGATATCTTCTTCGGTTTTTACTTGTTTCAGTTACAGTTGATCGGGAACTAATAAAACAAAATTTTTGATGCATGTTTCAAGGAACCGTGGTGTTCCTAATTTAGGAGTTGATCTGCTTCGAGAATGATAGAGTAATTTTGACCTGATCTTACCGCTCTAAATCGTATCGTTCGTAAGTACGAGAAATATTTCCTACGTAGAGTTAACGGAAGAACAAATATGTTTCTTTAAAGTAGTAGTATTAACGATTAGTTCTAAATCAATTCATTGGTGCACAGTGAATGTTTCACTATAAACTGTTATATCGAAGAAAAAAAAGCTCTGGTAAATAAATGAATATTTTTTTTCTAATAAATTATCGATCATTTAGGATTTATTTACGAATTAACGAAAGTTTCTCATATGTTAAACTTGTATTGACATACCAGTATCGATGTTCAACGTTATAATTGTACTTGCTTTGTCAAGATCATTGGTAATAGTTGTTAATTCTTCACGAATTAATGGATATTCAATAAGACTCACGTTGTCATAAATATGTCGATAGGATTTTGTAATATAATCTAAATAGAAAGTATTTTATTGATATTGCCAGTTTTTTGTTTACCAAGATCAATAAATTGTTGTTGAAATCGATCTATTTGTTGGTAGAATTCTTCAATTTCTGGTGAAAGAATTAAATTTGGTATTTGATAAAGACGCATAACCTCATGTAAAGCTGTAGCAAGCTTTGAGGAAACAAAGAATAAAAATAATCAACAGAACATTAACGCATTTTCTCGTACGTACTTCTGGCTTGATATTGACTGTATAGTATTCATTGACTTTTCCAAGTAGCGGCTCATTTAAATGCAATAGACTTCCATTTTGAAATAAATCAATCCATTGTTGATTTAAATTTTCAATAAAATTATCAAGTCTTATTTGAATAGTTCTTTCCTGTTCAAGTATTCGTTTATAAAATTCATTATCTCTAATCCTAAAAAAATGTTATATTAAACAGAAAAAAAGAGAAACAGTCAAAAACAAAAATTCACTTTATATCGATTGTTCTTAAAGGTTCTATCTGACTATTCACACGTTGACGCAATTGGTTAACCCATCGATAATGTGAACTTAATTTTGGCATAGATAATAACCATGCTGTACTTGAGTCTTTGATATATTCATCGAATAAGATTTGATCTTCATTCAATTCGTTTTCAATTATATTTAAGAGAGTATTTTTATATTCATCAATAACATGTTTAAGTCGATTTCTATGTAAAATTGATCCAAAACTACGAAGTATCTAATAATCATAAGTATAAATCATAACTTAAATACAAATCGGAATAATTCGACTTGCTCGATATATATTATCAATATTCGCTGTTTTAGCATGACTATAACATGGTTGAAGAAAACGACGCAGAATAGTAGCAACACGTTCATCGCCAGTAAAAACAATTTTACGAAATGTTTTATAAGCATTTGGAAACTCAGCATTGTATTCATTTGTTATATCATCGGTTAAACCTAAATTGAATGTGGCCAATAGAAAATCAATAAGTGATTTTTACCACGAAATAAAGCATAGGCTGATTTAAAGTCTCGAATAACTTTTTGTAGAATATTTTGTAATTCGACAGCATCAATGCCACCTAATTCAATCGATTCATAGATAGAACATTCTTGTGCAGTTGATAGAATATCCTAAATAGTTAAAATTATAAGAAAAAATGTTTCGTGATTTAAAGAAGATTGAACAATAATCTAGATAATCTTCACTTTATTGCAAGACTATCAACAAATCGAATAGCTAATTAGAGCAGGCTACAAACATCGATTTGCTATTCATTTTTATTTTATGCTGTACGACTTAACGTTTTACAACTTCCTTCTGAGCCTAGTTTTTAACGTAGAAACGAAAGAGGTTCAAACAGTTGTGATTATGTTTCTTCTGTAGTCGACACTAGAAATTGTTACAATGCGTCTTCATACAAGCTAAACAAAGGAGAAGAACGATGAAAGGCACTAAAAACGTGCCAGCAGTGTTCAAACTTTCACAAAAGGAAATTACGAAAATTTTGGAAATTTTGAAAGTAATTCATCAGAAAAGTCCGTTACTTCAAAAAATTTGGTAATTTCCATAATTTCTGAAATTTCTTTAATTCCCGATCTTTTTAAAAATACTTTTCTGTGAGCCTACGTTCTCGGAAATTTCCTTTTTTGGAGATCTGAATATACCTCAAACGTGCCTAAAATTTCTCTAGAAAAAGCACGAGTGTAGGTTGTGTTGTATAGATTAGTCCAATTGTCACGTAATTATCGAAGAAAAAATCCATTTAATACTGAAATTCCAATGTAGTTTGTTAAGAATTTTAAGACTAATTCGATACCTACCAAAAACGATAATATGTTGATATGACTTGCTTACAATAATTACAACTGGCTGTTATTATATTTTCGTTTTGGTTCTTATGTTAAACTGATTTTTAGAAACGAACAACAATATGCTTACTTTGAGCATTTTAAGACGATCAATAAAATGCTCGAATCCATCAAAGATTTTCGACTCTGGTATTTCCCAATAGAGTGTCTATGAAATAATGATGAAACAAGAAACTATGAAGTAAAAAACAAGAAATTTTACCGGACGGTCATTGCTAAAATATGTTGGTAATAGTTCCTTGCGACGTTGATAAGATTTTCTATAGAGCATGCATGTTTCAAGTGCTAAATTAATCGATTGTATTGGTTCATCAAAATCTGTATCAACAAATAAGTCATTTGGTTGAAGTAAATCACGAATCTACAAAAGAAATCTTTTTCGAAAAAGACGATAAGCTTTAATAGTTCATCTCATTTCAATCGTAAAACAATATTACTCATTTATTTTTCCATCGGTGTCTTCACAATGAAACAGATTTTATTAGAGTAACTTACTAATTAAAAAAAATGAGTAGTATGTTTTCAACATTAGCTTGGGAAAGAACGTTATGCTAACTCCACATCAACTTTTTGATTGGAAAGCTTTTCTTTACAATCTTTTTCCTATGGGGAACATATATTGTTCAGAAAAGATACGAAAAAGTGAAATGTTATTTTTTTTTCACGAAAATATCGATCCCTACGTTATAACAAGTTAGACATTAGAGCGATACTACGACCGAGTATAAAACTTTCAAAAATTTATACTAGATAAAATAAATTCTTTTCTTCATGACTAAAGTCTTTTTTTGTTGTTCAAGACGTTCTGATGAAAAACTGATGATTAGATGGTTTCATTTTAACCAAAAAATAAAGCATCTGCTCCAAGTCCATCAAGAAAGTCTCAAGTGCATTGTCGGTAATGTTAAAACGAAAAACACACTGAATCAACGATTTCGCATCACTATATTACTTAGTATGCATCCTAATTCCTTTGGCAATCTTACTTTCGTAATAACAAGATTTGTCCATTGTTGCAAAAAACCAATAAATCGATCTATGTTTGTATAATAAACAGAATTAGCCCAAGCTAATGCCAATGTATGAAATAATCGATTAAAATGGAATGATATCGATTGAATATCTTGAACTTTTTCAATTATTTCCAAAATTGGTACAAGCGGTTTTAAATATAATGCAATATTTTGTGCTTCAGCCAATGCTTGAATAACATCACGGAATATAGTTCGAAATCTTGAAAAATAATTTGAATTAGAAATTTCAAGAACTTCTACAAGACGTCGAATTAATGGAGAATGCATCTATGAATTTCATATCCTGTTTTTTGCAATGACTAATCAAAATTTTTTGGCATACTTGTGTTTTAATTCCTTGTAGATTTTCTGCTCGAGTTGTCCAAAATTCAATTTCAACATTTGGTAGTGGATGATGTTTAGTTTTTGGTAGATTACGATCATAATTGATCGCTGTTTGAATTTGATTTCTCCAAGTCATGATTAGATTTTCTAATAAACGAATTTTTCGACTATCGAAAGTTTTATTACTAAAGATGTTGAAGAAAACAAAAAACATATTATCAACGAGATAAATCAGCCTTACTGACTAAGCACACGAAGATAATCTGATCTTGTTAAAAAATCAATATCGTGTGGTATTGATAGGATTGTTTGATTTCGAAGTATTCCATTGATTACTGTTAATAGATTTGTTAATTCAGATATATTTTCTTGGCAATTACGAAGAACAATATCAGGCCAATCGGATATAGATTTTTTTTGCTGTAGAATTGGCCAAACAATCTAATACATGAGTAAAAATATAAATGGCTATAGAACATATATATATATATATATATATTTGAATATACTTCAGATATAAATAGACTTAATTGAGTGATAGATGAAGATGTAAATTCAGCAATGGCTATTTGCTTTTTTAATGGAATATCTTTTTCAATAATATTTTCATTTCGTTTAACAAAACAAATAATTTTTGATTTAAAGTGAATTGGAAATTCCGCCAGAACATTTAATGAATCAGAATTTTCAAAAATAAGTATTATATTTCGATTTGTTTTATCAAAAAATGATTCAATAAGTTTACGATTTATTTCATTATTTATAATTGCTGGAAAATAGAAAAAAAAACAATTTCAATTTGATATATTTTGCAGAAAATATAAACACCGTTCTTAAATGCGACCGGTGTTGTGCCATAAACAATATTGAGATAACTAAGAATAAAACGAAAACGTTGATCTTCCAATTCCATATCATCATTGGCAATTTCAACTTCACCAATGTCACTTGTTATCGAACTTCGTTCATTGACACTCTCATTCATTGTTATGAACAATGAAAATCATTGAATAGCGCCTTTTTCTTAGAAATTAATTGCAATGTTCAATCAGCAACGTATTTTTATCAGAACCAATGGGAGAAGATGTTGTTCTCAGTGATGAAGTTTCTCTATTTATAACTTTTCTCAAAAGTAGGATTTATTGGATTTAATTTAATTGTGTAGTGACCATCAAGTTCAAGATGTGAAATCATTCGTAATTAGTTTAGGGTACATATCGATGGCCCGTAAAGGAATGTTCGATTTTAGTATTTTGTCTTTTTATCATTCAGTAGATTTCATTGAGAAATCCAATAGAGCATCACAGGCGATGCGAGAATATGTACGAATTAATGATAAAAGAATAATTTTACATGATGCCTATTCTATTTTCGAAATGGACGTGATCATAACCACTAATTTGATGAACAATTATTTCATCTCTTTTAAATCCGATAAATTGAAGAAATATATTGATCACCGAAAACGATCTTTGATTAGAACATATACATGTTAGTCCTATATTAGTGAAATAGTTCTCGATCTAGACGATATTGAAGTTGTTCTTCCACATTCGCAATACGATGGTTTCGGGATGAGTACTCCTGTCGATAGGTTAAAACGAATATATTTTTAAGAAAACAAAACGTGAAAACTTTAAAGCATGTAATGTTGCAATAGATGTATAGAGATCATGTCTTTATTGTCATAGTTCCGTTGAAATTAGAATAAGCACATATTCCGACTTTTTGACCTCTCAACTCATTCATTGATTTTAACCGACGTATAGTGTTCGATTTACTCTTCCTTATCTATTAACAACTTTTTCCCATCACACCCATAACAAACTATTTTTTTCTAATTGTTTCATTCGGTGAATATACTTTTCCTTTTGATTATTACCTTCAAAATTTATTTTGCTAAGTATGTATACAGAAAAATGTATTCAAAAAAACTAAAATAAATCCATCTAAAATGTTTTACTGTAGTTCTAGACAAGTTACACATCGGTATCTATGTCAGCAATATCTTACCGGCTGTGAAAGGAGTATACTCGAAATGATACATGGAGATAGGTTGAAAAGTAAAGCCGCTCAATTAGATCGATGAAAAATTACGTGCTGTCAGAGGAAAATGATTGAGGCTAGTTGTCAAGAAAAAATTCTCATCAGTCTTGTTTAATCATGTGCTGAAATCAAACAAGCAAATACATAGATGTGAGAAACTTAATATTTATAAAAGCAAAGTAAGCAAATAGAAGAGAAATAATTTTCCTTGTCTTTGTAAAACATGTTGATACCAATCAGTAAATCTCGCGTAGAATATTATTGTATATGAGCAGTAGCTTATCTCATAGAACGGTAGGCGTTTATAATAGATTCCTTTTCTTAAAATTTAATCCGATCAAATTCGAAATATTCAATTGATAAAGACAAGTAGTTGCAAGGCTTTTTGTTCTATTTTAATTAAAGGAAAAGTCGAGAACAACAGTGTACTTTAACTGTAGAGGGTGAAACGAAGCCTCATTCAATCGAGAACGCGACAATAGTACAGTCATGAATCGAACAAACAACAATACTGATCAAGCTACAAAAGAAATGCATCGAAAACATGAGCATAGGCACCTTTTATTAACAAATGCACCGAAAAACAGGCACGAGCAAATGAATTTATCAAAACAGACAAGTAAGTTTATGTACTAGTATTTCATATTCAAGAAATTTTCTTTCAGATCCTCAGGCCGTTGGAATTAAATATGCATCCGTCATCGTTCTTACACAAGTTAAAAATAACAAGTCTTTAGATTCAAAATCATATGTTTCAAGTCGCGGTACTCAACAACCAATAACTCCAAGAGAAACTTTCATTGACCATCCATTCTTTAATGTTTACAATGGAATGCCCTATGAGGAATGGACTAAAACAAGAGATGCATTTGTTGCTGCATATTTTAAAGAATAAAGAAAATCGAATTTATATAAATTTTTAACTTGGATATAATATGTTAATTGGTTAATCATAAAAAATACTGGAAATACGATATTTCATTCGTAATCAACTGGCATTATGAAGCAGTGGCTTCAACATTTTTGCTTCGCTTTAGTATTATGTGATAATGCTTTATATTTATTTGATTGTACGAAAAGTATTATTATTAAAATAAAGTCAACGCAAATTTATATCTACATGATTACTTTCGAACTAAAAATAGGAAAATTTGCATTTTCAACTCACATAAAAGCAGGTATTCAACTTGAAATACAAGGAATATTGATTCGTGATGAATTAAATTTGATTACTGAGCCAAATAAATTTTCTAAAGCAGTTTCACGAAGAGAAAGAATATAAAGTACATTTGTTTCGCATCTATTGCAAAAGACGCGTCTAAAAAATGATATAAGTTGGTGCTTGAATGGCATCATCGAATGAATTGATTCTGTGCATTTGTGATGAAGACACAAGTGCATACTGCTTACTCGGTACTTGAGTAGATCCCTACAAATATTTTAATTGCGCGTAAATACGTTAAGATTAAGATTTTTAAAGCAAAAGGATATAAAATTATTAGATTTGGGTTAAAGATATTTACTTTAAAAATAATTGCTTGTTGCCATTTTTTATAAACAATGGATAATCAGATTTCACGACCATGTGAAATGAAATGAATCTGTTGATTATTATTCTAATCGGAAGAAATCGTTTAAAACTTCATGCTAATATACCGGCAACTGAAATTCAGAATTGAATAATTGTGTATGCTATTAAAGTCTACCGTGAAAATCCCTATGAATATTACTTTGGATCATGTAAGTTGGCTATCAGACATACTGAAAGAAGCTTTCTATCGAAAAGATTGATTTTGTAAAAATTGTTTTTTATACTATTGAAAATATACTAAAGGTATAACAGATTATTTGAGAAGAGAAATCTTAGGCAGCCGCTGTTTATTGTTTTTATTCTAGCTCATCAGATCAAATAGTATCATGTATTTATTTATAAGTGATCTTGTTAGAACTTTATTTTCATAGAGAAGAGAATAATGAGTAGGTTCAAACTATGCACCATTTGTTTATTTGACAATAACAAATTTAGCTATATTCGGAGATGAACAATCTGATTAATTGTCGTGGTATTTTTTCCAACAGTTACAGTAGTTTGTGAAGTTCTCGATTAGTTACTGTTGCGATCATATTTTGTACGAAATTGAAATAAAGAAGAGTTTCGTAGAAACCTGTTTGCATTTGACTAAATGCTTTGTGAAGATGTTTAATGATAAATAATTAGAAAATACTAAACTATTTTCACTTTAGCCAACTGTGTGCCACACAAATAATGACAGAAAAAATTAAATATTTACGAAAGAAACCTATTCTATCGAGAAAACGATTAGAACATTGAGTGAAACTGTCTAATCTGTTTGTATAACCATGTAACAAAAAATTGAAAACATGTCTTTTCTATAGAAGAAACACATTGTTATTTACAATATAAACTACATAACTCAAACCAAGGGCGAACAATGGAGATGATTCATATCGTTAACAATCAGTGACCGCATCCCAACTGTTTTCTCTCGAATTTTTGTAGAATCGGTAATTAGTTCATTTAATAATGTTGTTTCATCTTTTCTTCTAGGATTTAGACGATTACTAGAGCTGCCTTTTGAATCCATTTTCATTAATGGTATTGCGCTACTAAAACGTGTTCGAAAATGAACCGTTTCACAGATATGCTTTCGATACAATTTTGCTCTTTTCGATAAATTAAGTATGATAATATCACAAACAAATGTTGCTAAACCAAATATTCCAACCAATGAGCCAATGTTTAAACTCAATGTAATAAAATCGAATTTTCCAGCTTTACCACTCGTTGCAATTATGAATCGAAGACCGTAAACTTTTGTTAATGTACGAAACTGGCCTCTTTCGTGTTTCCAAGTAGAAGCATAACGAAAATTGAAACCAACTGAAAATGGCTTTTCACGATAAGGTACATCAAGACGAGCAAATGAATATTGAGGTTTACACATTTTTATATTTCGATCTAAGTTACAAATCCAATTAAGTTTAACACCAATGACACCACCATATTGCAACATTAAATCACGTTCATTACTGTCATTTTCAGCTTGATTTACAATATAATCGAGAGGGAAAATCGGACAATCTTTATCATCGGTTGGATGGAAGACGCATGGTTTTAAATCAGCAACCATATTTTTATGTTTCACTCCAAATGCTGGAAATTCAATAAAATTTTTGATAAATATTCTAAAGCCAAGAGGTCCCCGAATATACATAGGAGATACAGCATCATCTTCTGGTGGACACCAACCTGCGGAAAACTATTTTAGTAGTAAAAAAGAACATCGAATAAAACAAATTGAAAAAACACTTGCTAACTGTATTTGAATCATTTAGCTAGCTGAACAGTGTAGATCTCTGTATGGCTATATATATGCAATATAAAATATAATATAAGATTATTCTCTTGTTGGAGAGGAGTATACATAGTCAATGTTTGAATCATTCTGAATCTCATTGAGATATGATGTTTGTATACAAACTTGCTATTTTTTATACGTTGCAAATGAAATCTACTCTGTTTCGATCGAGATACGAAAGGAAAATAAAAATAAAATTTGGATTAATTCATTCTGTAAATTAAATTTTTGCGTTCTTACTCATTCTAATTGAAAATAACATTCATATTAGGAAACTCTGAAATCACTATCAACTTTCATTCTTTAACTAAACATTTCCTAAATCTTAGAGCATCAGTAGAGTTGTATGCATCTCACACGAGTTATCTTCCTGACATTTAAAATATATATTGAGGATGTTTGACAAACTGTTGACGCCAGTTGTTTATATTTGACAAAACAAGAGTTTGCATTGATACTAAATCAATAGTAAGAATAATTTTTGGTTCTCTTGCTCAGAATCAAATTAGTTCTCTAGTTCAGTGAAAATTGTTTTGCTACTCTTTCTAGATTTACCTTCATATTCACATAAACCTGTTCTACTATTTGTAGTATTTTCTGCTCCAATAATGACAGTTGGTTTTGATGTAAATAAACATCGACCCGTCCAAAGTCCGTTCATGCCTGCAATAAACGATTTAGTGACACAATCACTATTGCTTCTACACTTTGCTTGTTTGAGTTGTGAACTTTCAGCGCATGTCGATCGTCTTTGATCGGTTTCTATGAACGTTGTCATTACAAATATCGCATTGTTTTCCGATGCTGGAATAATATAATCTATTCAAAACAAATCGAGCATTTTATTTTCAAGAAGATTTTTCTATTTCTTTCATTTACCTGCTACATCCATAATAATTGTTTTATTTTCTGGTGTTCGAACATAACCAATACCTTTTACTTTAAGTGCGACTGATGATACAATGGCTGTACTTTGTTTTTGATAACCTTTCTCATAAATAAGGAAATATATAACAAAATAAATCAGAACAATAATTTGTATTATACGACGTAAACCAACATATTTCACACTGTGAATTAAAACCAACTTTTGTGTCTCGTATTCGCTGAAAAATCCAGTAAGAACATTGGTGACACTTTTCCCAATACTGTTCCGATCTTTAACAAATGAAGTCAACCGCATGTCTCTAAATAAAATTATTGAAATAGTCTACAATTAAACTATTCAGGAGCACAATCATTCATCGTTATAATAATCTGAATTATAGAAAACAAAACAAAACAAAATATTTTGCCTTTTGTTACCTTATCAAATTTTTGTAGATCTTATTCAAGAATTAATAAAGCCATTGAATAAATTGTCGTATCTGGTTCAGTAATAGAGTGAGAGTGTATGAATATAAATCAAATACATATTCTTCGAGACGCAGCAAAAAAAGACTTAAAATCTAAATGTGTATATACTGTTTATCTTGATAACTTCGGTTGTCGCCGAAAAGAAACTCTACAGTAATCAATTACGCGGTAACGATGTATATTATTGACAGTAACAGACACGCCCTATTCAAGTTGAGTATTATTCATTAGTCGAACATTGGCCACTTCTCTTAATATACGATATTAGAAGTATGATAAACAAAAAACGCTTATGCACTACTTTCGCCAGCACTTCTACATTAATATATTTTGAGAAGGGAAAAATACAAATTATAGCTGTAATAAGAACTAAATGAATATATATGTGTATGCATGTATGTATGTATATATCATACTCTAAAGTTTATTTCAACAAAGAGACATACGTATGCATCATAAAAAACTTTCGACATCGACAAAAATAAATTCTCTTTATCTTTCATTTATATTTTCCTTCAAATATAATACATACTTCAGTTAACAATAAAATGGTATGCGCTACTGTGCCGTATGTTGACATGATACATTCGAGATGCCGTGATTACATATTTTTTCAGTTTATTTGTCAATCATATTTTTATTATTTATATCATCATCTTAATATTTTCAATAGACGTTACTCGATTATTAACCCTTTCTTTTGTATCCGTAAACGGTGAATGATGACGTTTAAATAATTGCTTGTGGAACAATATACATATCATTGTTTCTTTAATGAATTCATTTAAACTTGCTTATGTGTCAGTACAAGTATGGACAAATGGTTATCCCCTTCATTCACAGACACCCACAAACGATTAGAATTGACGTACTAAATTATATATTATCTCAATAAGTATTAATATGTATTCTTCCAAAGATAAGACTCGCATCAAAATAAGAAAAAGTATGCTCAATATTTTTTTCTATTAATTATGCTACAGGGTGCTTTCACGCAGGTCCGCCCACTTTATACACGACCTTCTGTAGGCAAGATTTAATCATGCTAGTTTTGTAGCGCGTTTCGAGTTGTGCAGGAAACCATATTTTGTTTTTAACGAAATCATGCGCTAATTCCTACAGATAGGGCTCAAAATCCGATTTTCTAGAAATCCGATCCCCTAAACCAAGAAGTTTCTGTTTTCGTGAACACGATTTGAAAATCTTAATCAGACCATTGGATAGAGCATAAAAAGCATTCTATATGCAATAATTTTCGGGTGTGTCAAAAAAAATCTCGAAGCACTAGTGTACTTGTAAAAATCAGAAAAATGCGATTTTTGCTAAAATCGAGTACTCTAGAAAACCTACACGTGGACATAGAAACCATGATTTGTTAAAATCAAAATGAAGCTTAGGCAATGCTAGTTCGAAATAGTTGGATTAAATTTTCAGAATATATTCCTTAATTAAGATATCCGACTTTCAAAAACCAAGGATTTCTAACAACCTCATATTGGGCCTTCATTTTCTCGAGAACCACACGCCAAAATTCATTGAAATTACTTTTCTAAGTAGCCCTCAGTAATTACTACATGTGCCAAAAATATTAGCTCCCCCTCACGGAATTACACAAGTTATGATGCCTAATTCTGACAATCATCATTTTAATGATGCGTATAAGGTAAATTTTTATGCATAATCCAAATACACTCATAATCGCAGCCAATCGATAGAAGAGATTGCTAATATACAGAGAAAAAAAGTAAAAAGTCGTAGGTAAGCATTGATGTTTCGAGCAGTACGTCAGTTTTTTCAGTATTTTTGAATATGTAATGGTCTATACTGAAGAAAAACAAAATTTTTATTCTTGACAATGAATGATGATAACGTTATT
>CAJNYU010002477.1:0-31711 GCA_905331475.1 Rotaria socialis | reverse complement strand
TATTGGGAATGTGGAATGACGAAAGAATATGAACAAGGTATGAATATGGTTAATGCAGCAAAACAACAAGGTGTGAGGCATTTTATTTGGAGCAGTTTGCCTGATACAAAGGCGATTTCTACTGTTGTATGAGAAATGTCATTTTCACGTTGAAGTTACATTACTCCTGCATATGAACATAACTATAATTCATATAGACACTCAAAGTTCAAAACAAAATATAGCATGTTTTTATTTTGTCTTCATCGATTCTATATAATGCAGGACATTCGAAAACATCGACTAGATTCTGAATACTTTAGATGCATAGAAGTTGTTTGCAATGGAAAATCATAACGATTTTATCATTAATTATAGTTTATATTCACTGTAACAGAGTCACAATGTCTCACAAGTAACTGCTTATAATGATTTGACGAAGTTTTGTTGACTAAATATTGAAACTCCATTAGAAATCACTGTTATATCGTTTTGCTAATAAAGTTGTTCGTGCTGCAGACAAAGACTTAAATATTATTCAATCAACATTTTCCCTTTTGATTGATCAAATTTCAGCTTTATTGTGAAAAAAACGATTGAAAAGCAGTGTTGCATGAAACAACAATAACTGCTATGTGGTTTCTTTAATAAATGTGCACGTGAATTAGTTCAATTAAATAATTGCATTTACTTGTATTCTTTTTCAACTTTTAGATTAATATTTTTCGTGCAAGTTGAGAAAAGAAGAAAGACATGAATAAACGTTATACGACGAAGAACTTCATTTAAAAAAACAAGTATTTTCATTTTTTATATGCATGCCGCGTTGTGCATATCTCTCACATTAGAAACATCTGGTGGTGAATCTCGAAAGTCAATAAATTTCGTCACCATCTGGTCGACTCGCTTTCAGACGATCCTAGTTTTCGAGGAGTTTTTCCCAAGCTACATTCCACTCCGATGAATTTTAATCAAAATTGAAGAGTAAGCCGATCCCGATGGCTTTTATTTTGAGAAATAATATCCTACAAAGATCTTCCGCGGTAGTTTTTCAAACACATTCCAGTGACAGTTCAATCGTTAGGTATCCATAAGAAAACGGAAAGTATGAAAAACTCAACTTTCGATAGGAGTAAGTGTCTGTTGAATTAAAACGATTTCATTCAGAATATTTTATTTCTTTTAGATACACAGTAAAATTTTTCAGTAACAATATCATACACATATTAACATTGTAGTAAATAAAAACAGTTGTTAACTACGCCTTCGTCTGGTCAAATGATAAAGCTTCTTGTTAAAATAAAAGTTTCTACTTTCGTATATAGAACCGAACATTTTACGTGTTAATTACGTAATCCTACAGGAATCAAATTTCAATACAACGCCTAGATGAACAGAGTTCTTTATTTTTGCTTGTTTGATAAGTTAAATATAAATAAAATTTCTGTTTTTTTTATCATATTTGATTAACTATTTATTCATTGAATTATAGATATCGTATGCTTCTAGAATAAAATATTGCTTTCAAAGAGATATGAACTCATATCATATCTATTGGCATATTCAATCATTTAATCACACAAAAGAAACGAACAAAAAATGATTTAAGCGTATATATTTATCATAAATAGTTACAGAGCAAGATGATTCATTTTTTTTTTGATTTTATAACAACAGCAACTTTAAAAAAAGACGAAAATAAAATTATCGATAATGAAATATTTTAATATTCTTGAAAATTTCTCTTACCGACAATAATTACGATGATAATAACAATTATGCCAATAAGAATAACCCACATCTACAGCAAAGCGAAATACTGAAAATATATTTTCGTAACTAAAATAAAACTTTACTCGACAATTTTTCCACCAATATTTCTTTTTAAGTTTTTGTGCATGAATAGCAAATTGTCGTGAACCTTCATTCAGCATGTCTATATTAATATCAAGGAAAATTCGCATCACTTTTTATTTTCCTCAATAAAATTGATTACCTGATTTTTGTTCAAGATCATCAAGTTTTCCTGCACGGTCTAATTCTAATCGAATATTATCCTTCATAATACCTGTTACCTAAATAAAATGCCTAATAAATATGATATAATAAGTTCGAATAGATAAATATATGCCTCGTTAACTTCGCCTTGCAATTTTTGAACAGAGGACGGAGTATAGCGAACACCATCTCCTTGATAACTTGGATTGGTCATACCATGAGACCTTCATGCAAAACAAGAAAGAATACTTTAGTTATACTACTAAACTCGAGTTACTCTTACATAGTGGACTGTTTCTTGAAAGACAAACTTCTAAGTAAAAATGAATAAAAAGTAAGAGTTTGTGTTTGTTTGCTGATTACTCATAAGGTTTTTATCAGTGTATAACATGATTATATTATCTTGAGTAACGAACACAACAAAGAAGAAGAAAGAACGAGAGAATGAAGCCAGTGATTGTTGTTGTTGGTGCTACTGGTCAGCAAGGTGGAAGTGTAATCAATGCATTAATCAATTCGAATAAATGGACTGTACGTGGTCTGTCTCGAAATATTTCATTGGAAGGCAGTCAAGTAAAATCTGGCAAAAAGAGAGAAAAGAAGGAATAATTAGATTATCGTGTAAATTATCTTAATTTTAGAAATTGATTGCGAACGGTGCTCAAATGATATCATGTAATATCGATTGTTTTGATGAATGTGTAGAAGCTTTTAAAGATGCATACGGCGTCTTTGCCATGACTAATTATTGGGAATGTGGAATGACGAAAGAATATGAACAAGGTATGAATATGGTTAATGCAGCAAAACAACAAGGTGTGAGGCATTTTATTTGGAGCAGTTTGCCTGATACAAAGGCGATTTCTAACGGACAACTTGATTTACCTCATTATAGGTATGTAAAATAAGTCCAGTGATGATGTCAAGCGGGTAAATATAGATTGAAAAACTGAAGACCAGAATTGTGAGGATGCTATCCATTATTATCATAGCATGAATGTTTCTAATCACACATAGACTCGATTCTCGTAGTGGAACAAAAAAACGAATTTCACGAGCATTCAAATAGAGAATACAATAGCGTTGGTAAGGTAACAAAAAAATTCAGTTCTTGACGTAAACGGTATTTTTCCTCTTGAAATAATCATGTATCTCAGCGATCGGTTTTGTTTTTCTACGGCTGATTGTTACAGGTCGAAAGCTCGCGTTGAATCGTATATTCGTTCTCAACAAAATCCATCATTATTTCCTTATACAACGTTTATTTATGTTGGCTTTTATTATCAAAATTTTCAAACATTTTTTCAGCCAACACCTGATTTTGAATTTCGTGTTTCACTTCAACCTACTGGTCGTCTTCCTCTTTACGATGTTCGTGATACTGGTCCAGTTGTTTCTCAATGCTTTGAACATCCGGAACGATGGGGACAAGGAAATATTGTTCCGCTCGTTGCTAAACGATTAACAATGGATGAAGTATGTGAAACAATTCGATGTGTTACGGGAAATAAATATATTCGTTATATACCATTAACTTATGAACAATGTGCTGGACAAACAAAAGAATCAATTGATAATATGAGATGGTATAATGAATATGGAGATGTCGAAGAAAGACATGCAGAAAAAACAACAGAAGTTTATAATCAAATGAAAACATTAGCAGAATGGATTCAAGAAACAAAATGGCTGATAGACGAAAAAAAATAAACATTAATTTAAACTGTTTTTTTTAAAGATTCATCAATAGTTGCTTCTTCATTGTCATCGTCTTGTTTTTCTTCTCCTTCTTCTTCTTCCTCTTCCTCTTCATCATCGTCATCATCGTCATCTTCATCTAAAAAACAAATTTTTTTAATAAATAGAAAACTGAACTAGTGAGCCAAACCTTCATCATCATCATCATCATCGTCGTCGTCGTCGTCGTCGTTCTCGTCGTCATCATCATCTATTGGTGCACGTTCTTCAATAGCTTTCCCACCAAATGTAAAATTTCGACTACCTTCTCCACGCGTAAAATAATCAGAACCATTAGTAATACCTAAACCGTCATCTTCTTCTTCAAAGTCATCTTGACCTTTTCTTCCATAATCGTAAGCACGAGCTTAGGAAAAAATAAAAATAATTATTTCAAAAACATAAAAATATTTGTTTTTACTCGACATTGCTAAATCTTTGGTTTCCTTAGTTGGAAAGTTACATTTTGGACACGGATATGCTTCACCTTGAGTGTATTTAAAGCCACGTCGTTTAATATGTTCATCACAGTAACATACTTTACATCTGTTTAAACAGTTTCTCTACGAAATTATGTTTTCAGAAATTTAAAAATTTGTTTACCTTAAGCATGACCATTGACCATGTTTACTGCAAGATGCACCTAAATAGTATGATTATTAATAAATATTGAAATGTAAACACAAAATTCTATGATTACATCTGAGAATAAACTCGGATGTCCGTCTCGATTTCAAGCTGAAATACAACGAAATAATAAACTGATTCAGACAGAGACTTTTATTATCACTAAAAGAACGCAATTGGTTAGAAAATAAACAGTGAAGTCTATAAAAAGAAATCTCTCAAGGTGTCCTGTTTAATAAAGCTCTCTTTAAAATTTCAATGAAAATTGTGTAAAAATATTCATAGTAAATGGTTAAATGAGTACGAATCTTTCTTCTTTATCTCGATGCCATTTATTAAACCTAATCGCAAGCATAAACCAAAAATCATGCAAGAGTTAGAAAACTGCAACATACCCTCCTTTGCTTAAAATTATTCCCTGTGTTGAATCAGCTTATTTCCGAAATCCTATCAATCACAGTTAACAGACTGATATAAAGTTCTTTCAATTAGTTGACTATTTTCTTCTCCTACGAATTAAGATATTGCCTATGAAGTTAAAAGTGCTCTAAATCTTTTGTTCTACTTTCAATGGATCTTCTTTCTCGAAAGTTTAAATCCGGCACATCATCATTCACTCATTCTTACATTTAAAGTTTTCTGATTCTAAAACTTGGCAAGATGCTTGGTGTTCAAATTGATCATCTTCACAAAGTGATTGAGCACAAAACGAACATTGAAAAACTCGGCCACCTATTCTTTTTAAAATGCAATTTGTTTTATTTTCATAAATTCTTTCCTACCGTGTTCCCAAACACTTCGATTACATTCAGTACAATCACCATTTTGTAATGGACATCGACATGGATGCGTTGTTAGACATTTTTTTGAATGGCATATCCATGCTTCGCAAAAGTCGCAAATAGCACCCTAAAAATAAATCAATATACAGAACAGAATTAAGCATAGTTAGCTTACCATCTTACCACTAATTGAAGACCTGTAGCATGTACAGTGCCATGTTTAATAAGACAATCGCCCGTTTTCGATAGACACTTTTGTTTTCCTATAATTAATTTATGCATGATCAAGTTATGCATATATTTGAATAGCATACCGCATTGTGCACATACAGGTAGTGCTTGTATTGCTTGACAAAAATAACAAAATGCACGATTTTTCTGCTGTTTTTTGCATTTATCACAATCCTGATCGTAAAGATGAGAATTATTATTAATAAATGAAGTTTTGACCTGTTCAAAAAACAAAATAATTTATACAAACCATAAGGAAATTGCAAGGCCATTCAACTAATTGTTTATTGTGAAAAGCTGACTGCAATAATTTCTGTCGTTCTTTTTGTTTTTCTGCCTTTTTCCGTTGTCCGGTTTTACGTTTTGGCATTTTATCTGAAATCAAATAACAATAAGTGAATTTGTTTGTATTATTCATAATAAATACTTGTATAGCACGTTTTTAGTATAGTAGCAGCAAACGAATTTTTGCGTAAAACCTATATTTTCGAGTTAATATATACTATTGGTTGTGTAGTGTACTCAATCGAGTTGAAAGTTTTTGAAAGATATCTATTCCATTGGATTAATTGAATTCATTTCGAGTTTTAGTAAATGAAAAAGAATCATATTCTTACAAATTGCTAAAATGAATAGTAGCATCCTTGAGAGGACGCCACAGTCCGCAATAGTACAATCGGAAGATAATAAAGATTTCAACTCTCTGAAATTCTAATTAAATGGTTAACTGTTGTAGATTGAGTAATTTATTTTCACTGCTTTCTTATTTCAAATCATTTGCTAACTAACATTGACTCCAATAAATTCTCTTATCGAGAGTAAATATTGAGAGTTCCAACTGTACGCTTGCTTCACTGTTTGATAAAACATTTTTCTACTTATTATTCATAAATAATAATAAAAATTATCCACAATAGGGTATATGTTACAATTATATGGCAGAATATTTTTTTAATTTCACCATATGATATTAAATATGAACGAATAAGGATGAATCCCTTTTTCTATTATCAGTAACAATATAAACACTTTTTTGGCCAACTTTTAACTTTCATCGATGTAAACGTAACAGATTTGGAATTAATTCCGTTGCCTTCTTCATCGAGAGTTTCTTGGTATCCCATGTGAACATTACCATTTCGTTCTCTTCGCCAATAAGTTGATGTTTGAAAGTCCGTGTATTCGTTTCTCATCAGCCAACTTCTTTGTTCCCAATCGCTTGCATGCAAATGAAATTTTATAACTTTTAATAAATATTTAGATAAAAAATATTGCCATTTTGGACCATCGATTATTGTTATTGAAGAAGATGTAATAATAAATGATTTTAAATTTGGTGTTCGTTTAAAAATTGATTCAAGATATGTGAATGTAAATTCCCAATTGAAATGTACTACAAGATTAGTTAAAAAATCAAATGTTAATTTCTCGTTGGGAAAATCTCGTTGTACTGGATTGTCATAAATTGTTGCAGTCAAAGATTTTATTCGTGGTAAAAATAATGATGACAAAATACAATCGAATTCGTCGAAATAGAGTTGATAGATATCTAAATATTCAAGATGACTTGTTATCGACTGATTAAATAGTGGCACATTGTGAGTTCTTCTGTGTTGTTCTGTGTGATCCATTAGGGCTAATTTCAATGCTTTTAATTTAGTACAAGAAAGAAATATTGTTTTACACGCATATCGGAGATCATCTATCGTTATTTTAAATTGATATAAATCAAACGTAATATTTAAAAATGTTAAGCATGGTAACAATGGTAATTGATCGATGATACTACGAAGATCCGTAGTGGAAATAATTAGTCGTAAGGTTAGTGAATGTAATTGTTGAAATAATTTATGGGATATTGAATAAAAAACTGCTTCATGCTTTTCATGTTGCTTCTCTTCTGCAAATATCATAAGTTTCAGTGATTTTACACATTGTAGTTGATGATCATTGAATTTTGTGATCAATTTATGTTTTGTTGACAACAAATCTAAGTATATATTCGGTAATTGAGCTAAATAACCATCGATTCGTTGATTTAAATGAGCGAATGTATTGTATAATTCAGTAAAATAGAAAAAATCGAATAGTTCGAAAAAAAGTTCAGCTGACAGATCTTCAAGTGTAGTTTTACGCTGAGATAATTTCACTTCACTAGCTTCTTGCATCTTTTATCTTCGAGTAGAAGTTATTATTGTAGTTGGCGTGGATGTCACACAACTGAATAACGTTATTCGAACAGCTCCTACGCTTTATTCTCATTTGCCGATAGGCTAGGAAAATAATTGGTACTGATGAATCATGTGCTTATTTTTTTCCGTTGATTCTGTTGTAAACAACGCTACTCCCTTTTGTCCTGGTATAACTCTACTCGATTCTCACATGTATTCTGAAATACGCAAATGTCGAAAACACAGAAGGAAAAGAAAAAATTTCTTTTTATCAAGAGTCTCACTGTATTTTTTGTGAAAGATCGATTTATTTGATTCGCTCTCTGTTGCAATCAGCAAATAAGTATTGATGTTAAGCTACTACGAAGAGAAACACAAGGCAGCACATACAACATTTCACGCGATAAATAAATTAAATACCAATACTATAAAAAAACAAAAAACATTAGAAATTTTTACCTCAAGCTGAATCTTATACTATATCAGAAAAACGAAGCGTGTAAGGATGTGGGTATCAATTTGGATTTCTTTCAACACTCAGCAATATATAGATCTACAACCAGTGTATTGCAGATAAAAAAATCGTAAAATCACGTGTTACATTCGCCAGATCACTTCTAAAGAAATAAAAATGTTTTTATTAGTTTTTCATACCACCATATCTAACTGGTGACTGGAATCATGCTAGATAGTATCAACTAGAAAACAGTTTTTTCTCAAATAAAAAAAAGGTTTTATTCGATGCAGCAAAAAGAAAAATATTATCAGCGTATATAGATATTTTGTTGATACAATGCAAAAAACAATTATTTCACGAAAGCACTAACTAGTTTGAAGCTCACACAGCAAATGATGGATGCATGAGAAATATTTAGCTTGCATGTTGACGCATCCAATTAAATACTTCGTCAAACCAAGCGATAGAATGCTGCGGATTTAATACCCAATGATTTTCAGTAGGAAAATAGAGAAGTCGACTCGTAATATTACGACGCTGCAAAGCTGTAAATGCACCGATTCCTTGTGTTTCTGGTACTCGATAATCATGAGCACCAACAATTATTAACATAGGTAGAGTCCAATTCGCCACGTGATTCACTGGATTATAGACTTCATACGCAGAAGGATTATCATAGACAGTATAGTTTCCANTGTGGATTTAATACCCAATGATTTTCAGTAGGAAAATAGAGAAGTCGACTCGTAATATTACGACGCTGCAAAGCTGTAAATGCACCGATTCCTTGTGTTTCTGGTACTCGATAATCATGAGCACCAACGATTATTAACATAGGTAGAGTCCAATTCGCCACGTGATTCACTGGATTATACTCTTCATACGCAGAAGGATTGTCGTAGACAGTATAGTTTCCAGCATCATGTTCAGTGAAGAATAACTCTTCTGTAGAATAGCCCATTGATCTCATATCAAATAGACCATTATGACAGACAAGAGTTTTGAAGCGACTACTCATCTCAGGTTGACCAGCAATCCAGTTTATCATATAGCCACCATAGCTAGCACCCAATGCTACCACTCGAGTTCTGTCGATATAAGAGAAATTTCTCAAAGCATAATCAAGTCCCAACTTGAGATCTTCGTAAGGCAATGAACCATATTCACCTGTAATACTATTGGTAAAGTTCTGTCCATAAGAATCAGAACCATGAAAATTGATAGCGATCACAGCGTAACCTTCAGCAGAAAAAGATTGTAAATTCCAGCGATAACTCCAAGCATCATACCAGCTACTTTGAGGACCACCATGGATAAGAAAAGCAAGTGGAGCAGGTTGGCCTGTACCATGCGCAGGTGGTACATGCCATCCCCATACTGTTTCATTGTTAGCACCCATAAAAGAGAATTTTTGAGCTTCTTTACTTAGTATCACTTTACTCAACAGAGCAGTGTTATGATTAGTGAGTGGCTGAATAGAACTATCCAATGAATACAAATAGATATTTCGCGGTTGAAGAAGAGTGTCATATGTAAACACAAATGTTCTCTCCTGAGTAGGATGAGGGTGAATATTGTGCGACGTACCATTGTCTATCAGAAGATCAACTGAATGATTCGTGTAGATGTTTACTAAATAGTAAATAACATTGCTTGCTTCTTCACCGATTTCGAGATAAAGAGATTGACCATTGGGAGACCATGTCATAGCTTGAATACTTCGATCCCAATCGTCAAGAAGAGTTACTTTCGTATTCAATGAAGCTGAAAAATGAAAATAAACACATGCAACAAGAACGAACATTATCATAAATATAACTAACCATTGTACAACTTCACTTTATATTGATCAGACTCGTAACCTGGCACCGAATGTGATCGATAGACTAACAGATTTTCATCGGTCGGCGAATAAGATGGATCTGTATCGGTTGCAATATTTTCACATGTTATACATACAGTTGGTTGTCCAGCTGTTCTCAAATCAACTGTATATATATCTAAATTGGTTGTCCAAGCTACTGAACTATCCTCATCGTGTTGTCTTGTGAATGCAAATGAATTTCCAGATGCACTAAATGACCATTGTGCTTTAGCATCGCCGAACGGTTTCGTTGGTGAATCACTATCGATATTGAAAAGTACATCGACAGGGTTGGCTGATAGTTGAAATATTCCGTTTGTTTGTCGATTAATTGAAACAACAAATGGATGGTTACGTAGGCCTGTATAGTATTCATCCCAATGCCGAATGTAAAGCTTATCGAATTTATATATCGTGCGTCCACTATCTAGTTCGGCTTGTTTTCGAGCATTCGTCTGTTCAATGTTTAAATTCGCATAGACTTGGCAGCTGAAAGCGAGACGTGTTGCGTTTCGATTCACTAATAGATTATCAATATTCAATGAGTAATTGGTTATTTGTGTAGGTTCAATGAAACCACTCAAGGTTGACAGATCATCAGGAAGAGTCAGCTGAAAAATTTGAGTGAGATCTGACGATGCTCGATTCGACAGAAAAAGAATCGTATTTTTATCTATCCAAGTGAACTACAGAGAAGAAACATAACTGAAATCGGTATAAGAAACGTGATAGACTCTTACTTGTTGGTCTTGTTTGCCCCAGATGGGTCGTGTCAATTGGACATTCTTGTTGGTTTGTAAATCTTGCCAATGTAAAGTTGTTGTGGATCCACGTAAATCAGGCATATGATATTGTCGTCTCAAATAGATGAGGCTTCTACCATCTGTTGGATGAAGTTGAGGCGATGAAAGACGATCAAGTCGAAGATTGTCGGTTTGATTGAAGTAATGTGAATTAGTTAAGGATTGATAGTATTGACTGTTGGATTGATAATCGCTTTCGTTCCATATTGTTGCAGTAGTGGTTGTCAATGTAGCTGGCGTTGTGGCTGCTGGTGTGGTAGCCAACGAGGCCGTCAATGATGTTGCTGGAGAGTCGGTTGTTTTATCAGGGCAATTGGAACGTAGACCGATAACCACAACACACGGTATTAGTACGATAACTGCACCCAAAAGAAAGAAGCCAGCGAAAAAGAAGAACTAAAATGAATATTTTTTGAAAATTAATATAAAACTGTAACTAATGAAAGAGCGAACCTTCGGATCCATTGATGATTGTAAAATAGAAGTTGGTTGCTTGATGAAAACGAAGAATGCAAATGCTTATTTGTTCTCTTCTTTTGTATCATATAAATTGAAAAGATATTATGTGTCTACTTGAACTGATCGTAGAACGCTCTTAAGTGGAGTATGAGGCCAATCTTATCATGATCCATAAGGTGTATTGATTTTAGCCAAACAGTTTAAGTATGCGCTGTAACTAAGCAGAGGATTGTGGCGTATGATGTGATTGTTTCAATGATAAAAAAAGTCTATAAATCATGCTTGAAATTGCTTTTTTTATCTATTTTCAATTATCATAAATACGTCTTTATGGGTTAATGTGCGATTATTCCTATCTACTCTTTACGATCATTGGAATTGGTACTTAGCAGTTGATAAAGAAGTGTCATGCTCGATGTTTGAGAAGTTATAAAAATTGTTTCAACAGTTGTGAAGTAAATTTATGTTTGAGTTCCCTATAAATGTCTTGACGTATTCGTTAGATTGTTGTTAAAAAGCAGAATGATTAATTCTAGAAAATGACTACAGGGTTTGTTGAAGATTCAGTCGAAATGAGAGCTACTTCAATGGCTTTTTTACGATTGATTCTAACCACCATTCTGATTCACATACGTCTGTCACGATACTATCATTTTCGGCGGGTTAAAAACTTTGGCCAACAGTATTATTCGTCAACGTGAACAACTTAGCGTAGATCGACGATTGACGAAACAGACAACGGCACCGTTGCGCTCATAAACTGCCTTAATACATCTGTTTAGGAGAAACAGAATAATGGCTGTATAAAACCGTTTTCAAAAATTAAACTAAGTCTTCGAATGAGGCTTCGAGTTATTCAAAGGCGAATGTAAACATTCGAAAAATACTCTTGATTTAGTGTTCTTGGAAAAAATACTGCATGGCAATTTGATTAATATGACACAATCGTTTTCTGGCAGGAGATATTTCATCGGTGGCTTCTCAAGTGATTTGTTACTGAAATTTTTCAGAAAACTATGATTGAATTTGTATCTTCAGAAAAAGTCTCCTTTGAAAAATATTTTTAAAAATCTACAATTTAACAATGGTATTTATCAACAAACTTGAGCATATTCTTACTTTTATTTCGTCTTTTACTTCGTATACCAGACATTACGAATTATCCTTTTATGCAGAAAAAAGCCAACCCATAATCATTGGATTTTCTGACTAAAGTGGAATGAATTTGTCGTATCATTTAAAGTAATCAAAAAATCAATGTGAGTCTTCAGTAAAGAGTTAACGATTAAGAAATTTTATTTTTTGCGAAATCTTTTGATTCATTCAATAGAATTTTCGTTACATTTAAAATATGTAGAAGTTATGTAAAAACTATTCTATCGAGCATCTAAACTTAGTAAAGAAAAAATTAATGAATTAAAATAAAACTACGATAAACTTATTTCAACCAATAAATATTTATCAACTCGTATAAGGAAATCAATAAAAATCTTATTTATGCTGATATCAATGAATTTAGTGAATATCCTAAAGAGGAAAAGTTTTATTTGATTGAAACACTTGTTTCTTGTTGAATCTATTGAAGTTAAACATTTATTCAAATGAACGACAAAAAATAAGGGAAGATTTTCTTTAATCAACAAAAAAAAAGAAACAGAAGAACGTAGAGTGTTTTTCTTTCTTTGGGCTTCTATCAACAAGCTTTAAGCATTAAAGAGAGGTGTCATCCTGTTGCTCATTGCTGATATTGTATCCCCTTTGAATAGTATGACCGTTGATTATTATCAGCATGCCTTAGCTATGCAGGAGAATTTTTATTCTATTGGCCATCCAGATCTAGAGGAATATCCGCTGACATGCTGGTAAAAACTAAATTCCTCAAACAATACATTGAACAGTCCGAATTTTTGAACGACGTGAAGATTGCTCTTGTTAGAGCGTTTGCCAGTGATTGTGAGTGTTTATATTTTCTCTATCTTGAATTTCTTATAGTATATACTGAGCAAAAATCATAGAAAAGCGTTTAATAAAGTTGTGGTTCTATTTTTTGAATGAAATATAGTAAAGATTAATTCTATCTTTTTGCGTGAAAGTAACTAATTGATACAAATATTATTTGCTTTCAATTTTTAATAAAATTTTCCACTTAAATAGTAATTAGTTTTGTTTGCTGTATTAAATATATCGTGTTGAGAAAGCGATTTGCTTTATTTGGAAATCAAAATGATTTTCGTATTGAAGCAAACAGATAAAGAATTTCTGAAAACTTCTATAAACAGTTTCCTATTGAAATGCGTTGTCTAAATGTGAGAAATCGTTTGTAAATGAATTTCTGTCAATTGACTTTATTGCTGAAAACCAAAAGCAAAGTTTTCCAGATGAATTTATGTTCAACCGCATGTGGAAGTATACAAGTAATTATAACGATGCATTTACTTCAACGAACTGCAAAAAGTTATGTTTCACTTTTTGAAATAGGTAATAGATAGTTGATTTCTAAGATGTTTGAAATTGATTGCTGAGCGTAATTAATGTCTTGGCCAGGCTTTATTTAGGAAGGAACGTCCTCCATAAGGATTTTAAAGCTTATAAATAAATTTTTCATCCAATTGTCATATGACAATGACTGTATCACAAAATTGATAAAGATTATTTGTGCTCTATTTTTACATATATTAGTTTTATCTATCAAAGCATATCATTCAGACTTTTAAAACTATTGAATTTTTGTTTTCGTTTTACTGTTTTGTTTTGAAAAGCTTCTCAATGAGTAATTAAACAGGCTTTTTCCGTTTCCATATCGTTTCAACATGAAAAATTGCTAATGACCTATCGATGCACTCTAGACATTGAATATAAATTTTATTTAGGAATGTGCAGTGTCAGTGTAATTACCGAAAAACTGGGGCTGATATCACCGACAGTATGCTCAGTGGAGCACTGATTACGCTGTCATCGGTGTCACTGACACTCTGATTTCACTGGCACCGACTTCACTGAGAACACCGAAAATATTCAGTCAGTGTTCACTGAGGCACTGAAGCTCAGTGAAGCACTGAAATTCGGTGCACTAACCGCACCGATATAGGTGTTCAGTGAAACACTGAGCCACTGCATCCGTCAAAGTATATATCTTTGCCAATGCTAATGGTAGTTTACAATAGATGATAGTGAAATACGCACGTCTACTTTTGTCAAGAATATCATAATCTTATCTAGAGACACTAGAATGTTAATCAAATCTACGTATTTATTCTGCACAACGACGTAGCTTAGATCGGATTCATATGAAAATTGGCAAAATTCATTTTAAATGTTTGACTCTGGTGGATTCGTCAACAGAAGATGAAAGTAGTCCATATTACTTTAATTAATCAGAAGTTGTCTGTGTGCCAGTGCTCCACTAAACACCGATGCCGGTGCGGTCAGTGCACCGAATTTCAGTGCTTCACTTAACTTCAGTGCTTCAGTGAACACTGACTGAATATTTTCGGTCTTCTCAGTGAAATCGGTGTCAGTGAAATCAGTGTATCAGTGACACTGATGACAGTGTAGTCAGTGCTTCACTGAGCATACTGTCGGTGTAGTCAGTGCTCAGTAAACCGACACTGCACATCCCTAATTTTATTTAATCTTTTTCGTTTTCGTTTTAATGCGAAACAGAAAAACATATTTAAAACAATATAAATAATCTATTTTCAAGTTATTCTTCAGAACTAAGATAAACTTCAGGCTTTTATTTTGTTCAATAAAATATTTTTTTATGCCTTTAGCGTATTTAAACGCTTCAGTTTCTTCGCGAAAAAAACTACTACATACTAATTCAGAGATATCTGCACGTTTTCATACACCAATAAAAAACTCTTTAAATTTAATGAACCTCTTTTTAGAGGTGAGACGTTATTGTTATCTTGTTGTTATTTATAACAATACCACTGTTTCGATAGTTATTTGTTATAAATAGCAGATAAATAACAAATAACTTTCTTTTTGAAAGCTCAATTCATTGTTTATATTGGTTATACCATGTGAATTAGCGCTATAGAGGTTCTAAAGATTTTTCTCTCGAATCTATTGGCATTGATTGCACTAACGTAAGTGTGTACTTTCCGTTGAACGAAATACTATACAAATGACGAAGCACGTTTCTTTTATCGCCACGTTTCAAACACATTTCTTTCATAATCTCTATGCTTGTCAAAAAAAATGCCTAATGATTTTTCTTTTTTCGTCCGTAATTATTAAAAGTTAATCTAATATTCAAGAATAGATTTACGATATTTAAATAAATTGTGGCAATATTTCGACGTTTTTGTTCCAAAGCTAAGGTAAAAAGAAATATCTGATTATATTTCAAAGATATACAGTGGAGTTCAAAACAAATTGCCGATGCATATATGCTTTTTCTCGAGGCATATCTATTAAACGTAAGAATGAATTCTTACGAAGTCTTCCCCGGCAATCAAGGCGATACTATAGAATGCAATATAAGAGAGACTTCTTCAAAAGTGTCATTCTGTGGGCCGATAGAAATACTGATTTGAGTATTCATTGTTTGTTTTGCATATTGAATGATCATATTGCATTCCTTCAACTAGGACAATCGTTCAGCTGTCGAAATCGTCTTGTTACCAAAGCACGTTGTTCATAGAATAAAGCAAAATGTAAATGAGCTCCAAGCGCGACTGATCTTAAAAATAAATGTATGATCACGGTCTACACACTTATCTGTGCAAATGACACTTGCACCCGATTTTCTCACTTTCTCGATAATGACTTATACGATCGACTTGAAATTTTGAGAGCAGGTATGTCTTGGTCAATAGATGAAATTTGTTTCAGTCAATAATGCTCAGTATTTGTCTGCGGGTTCAAATAAGGGTTACATTGAAGCGTAGATTGTTTCCTGTCCTAGAAATCAGGGCAGTGCATTATAGAGCGGAAACTGTAGCTACTCAGTCTTCATCTGAAATTAGGTTCGTAGCTACTCTCACTTTCCTCCAAATGCATCTTTTACGCTTCAACAGAATTCATAGGCATCGGGAAAATAAGTGTACGTTATTTTGAGCGAAGTGATAGGGATTGATATTTCCTTGTTCATTGACTGAGGGAAACCAGGACTAGTTATTGATTAATATATTTGCGCACTCTGTGGTATGTAAACTATTTACGAAAAAGGAACTTTCAATATTCATTGTACCCAGAGCGATTGCTTAGCAAACACTAACGGCAATTTCTTTTGCACCCTAATGTATTTCACGATATTTTTCCATCGAATCTTCGAGCTTTGTGTACACATGCCAGTTTCTGATTTTGTTTCTAAAAACACAAACTAGCTTCAGGACTCGAATTTTGAGAAATAGAGAGTGACATCCTTGGCTTTGACCGCTCTTCTCATGATCTATGGATGCCACTCGAAAAGTCGACAAAGATATTGCGAAAAAAAGCTTTATCCGATCGTAGAGACTTCCTATTAAAATGGTTCTACTGCAATAATTGAAACATCCTGTAAATCGAAAACGCCTTTCGCCATCATCATCCTTATTATGTGATATTTCACAAGTTAACAGATACTATACGATTGAAACTCAATTGGTTCCATACACAAAAGAAATATGTTCTTTCTTCCATTTTCGTTCCAATGAACATAATAAACTTGCCCTTTGCACATACAAAATTGACGGAAAGAAAAAACGGCAGCCAGTGACAAATCATTGAATTGGACTGTACATTTTTTTTATTTTTTATGAATAAGCTCACCTGTTCTATTTTATCCAGAGAGAAATCATTGGAAGAAAATAGTCAACATATATATATAGGTTTGTCTTTCACAAAAGCGTCGCAGATACAACAAAAGATGAATCGATCTAATATTCATCTTCTGGATTTCCCTAATGAAATATTACTTATCATTTTGAGAAAATTGAATAATATTGATGTTCTTTATTCGTTAGTGGATATTAATAATGGACCACTTGACATTTTCGCGCAAGAAAAAATGTTCACTAATACTCTCAATTTCACATATACGGATGATATTTCCTTAATTGATCGATACTGCATCAACATATTGCCAAGAATTAATCACAATATCAAATGTTTCATACTTGAACCAGTTCTCTTGGAACGTATTCTTCTTGCTGCCGTTTATCCAAATCTAACTGAATTTAAACTCTTCAATTTCGAACAACAAATAGTTTCAAAATATTTTACAGGTAAACACTTAACATGTACTTCATGATTTAGATAAAATGTTAGATAGAACGGTCTATTGTAAGTTTCGTTGTCTTTTCTTTAGATGAATCATCGTTGCGATCTGTTTTCCAACAGCAAATTACCAGCCTTATTCTTGTTAATGATGACAAGAGCGCAAGAGTAGGTTCATTGAAAGAATATACCAGAAATGTATATGCACACATCTTGAATTTCTTCAAAAAATTAACACATCTGAATATTATTGGACCATATGTTATGCTATGTCCAAGTTTATCACTTTGTGATTTACCGGCGACTACTTTTTACTCTTCAATTCTTGCCCATTTGTCTATCATGGTGAAAAATTTTGATGATTGTCTTTATTTACTTGATGGCCGACTCAAGCAATTGACCACATTTAATGTTAATGTCTATTCCATAGACAGATCTTCAGCGATTGTTCACAACACGGCAAATTTTCATAGATGATGATGTCACTTTTGAGATACAGATACTTACTACTTCGCTGCATTTTTTCTTTAATGTTATACCAATAGTGAAAAGTATCAGATAAGTACGGATGTATAAGTGATTAGGGGTGGCGCTTTAACTTTATTTTAACCGTAAAGTTTAAAGTTGCCTTTAGATGCTTCTTTTTAATGCTTTTACTGCATAAAGTTATTGAGTCATGCTTGTGAGACTGCAACAGATGAAAACTCCAAAACGAAGCGTTCAAGAATGGCTTTACACAACTTTAAACTTTACGCTCGGTTAAAGTTAAAGTGTACACCTCTATAAGTGATTGACATTACATTTGTGAATACGAAGAATTTGGATTGGATCAAAAGATTGGAATTTATTGGTAGGGATAATCATAATAAAATGATTTGTCAGATGAGTCATGGAGTTAATCGTTGCTTTATCATTGATTACATATTATGATATATGAATGATTATAAACATTGAATAGAATGAATCTTTTTCTCTAGTAGCTACCCAGTCTTTCTCATAATTGATATATGATAGGAATTCTCGCTAAAATTTTCACTTGTCTCTAAAGTTTCAAAAGCAAACTGATGAATTTGTTATTTGCAATTTTTAATATACAGAACTTGTAGTATCAATCGAGAATTTCATTCCTAGAAACCTGGAGGTAGAGGCAATATTCGTTGCATGAACCCGGAAATACAAAATGACCTATTAGAAAATCGAAAGACAGACACATCCAGTTATCAGCTTTGCTGACGGTCCGAAAAAACAATTTTTCCCATACGTCGGAGTTAGCTCGGTAACGTAGCCTAGACAGAAAATATATTTCGAAAAAAGACAAGTTGACTAGAAAATATTATTATCGTAACAAGTCATGATGCTTATGATTTGGTCTTAGAGTAACGAAAGAATTTTTCTTTTTTCTAAAACATGTTACCGAATCTGAAATGTTTCTCATTAAAATCTTACTTTCGATTTCAACAATATGAACAAATACCATCGCTTCTTCGTCGTATGCCTTATCTGGAAAACTTAACTTTATATCTTTGTATAAAAGGTCAAAATAGAATCATCGATGGCACTTGCATTCAAGAAGATATTCTTGTTTATATGCCACAACTTCATTCGTTCACTTTCTATATTACTACTTAAGTTGCCAGTGGTGATTTATTTCATAATTTATCTCCTGAACGTATCCAACAAACACTGATAAATATCGGACAACACAATACGGCTACTATCGTCAATTATCTTAGCAGATGCACAGCTGAATGCTCAATTTTCTCACTGCCTTTTACATTTGGCTATTTGAGATATCTTGGCAATATATTTCCAAATATTGTATTCAATTATGTTACATATTTACTGGTGGAAGATCATGATGCATTTGGACATGAATTCTTTGTTCGAATCGCCCGATCGTTTCCGTTACTGAAACATTTACACATTCTCAATATCCAACCGCAGCTATCGTCAAACCTTACATTATCATCTGACCATAGTCAATCATATTCAATAATTGAATATCCGCATCTTACTTCACTTGATGTGATCTGTAGTCTTACAGATTATCTTGAGCAATTTCTAGATGAAACAAAGGCATCTGTACCTTGTCTAACCGAATTGGAAGTGAGCTATCGTTACTTAAAAACTGTAACAAACAACTTTACAAGAGAAGAAACACGACGCAATTGTGCTAAGGTGAAAAAACTAATTGCTATTGAACAATTTGATAATTCGCAAGATTTCTATCATTATTTTCCTTCGTTTGAAATGTATTCTCGTTTTGATTGATCAAATAAACTGAAAAACACGAAAAGGGTTGTGATTAGGTTTATGATATTTCTGAAACAGCCTCAAGAAAATATCAATCTTTGATTGTCGTTTCCTATTTTTGTTTATGAAAATTCACTACATTTCATTCTTATGTTTACACCTAAAAATATTGGTAAAATTTTACAGGATCTTGAGTATATGTCTATTGGAAAAAATGTACTTTTCAAATTCAGAAACGCGAAAAAGCACGGTAAGTTCACAAACAATTGTATTTGAAGTCGAATTAGGCAGTTACTCGAACAACTTCGTGCAATCAACGATTACGTCATTTTTTTTGACTGACCTTGACCAATGTGTCACATATATTCAATCAATCGATGACGAAAAAATTCTCTTAATTACATCAGGATCGAAAGCATCGCATGTTCTCTCTCGAACAGCTTCTTGCCATCAAATTGACTCAGTTTTTATTTTCTGTATGAAGAAAGAACGTCATGAGCATTTATTAAATGAATATTCAAAAATCATTGGAATCTATGTCGAACTTGATGATTTATGCCAATCGATTAAAGAACAAGTCGATCTCGTCAATAGACAAATTCAAACTTTTTCATTTTTTGATCAACATGAAAAGTCAACAGCATTTCTTTGGTTCCAACTATTTAATTATGCCGTTGGTCATCTTCCACGAAGTCAACAGGCAAAACAACAAATGGTTCGAATATGCAAAGACTACTATCGTGGCAATAAAATCGAAATAAAACTAATTGAAGAATTTGAAAAAACGTATCGGTCAGAATATGCACTACTTTGGTATTCAAAACAGTCGTTTATTTATAAATTGATAAATAAAGCATTAAGAACAGAAGATGTTGATCTCTTATACATATTTCGATTTTTCATTGGTGATCTTTCGACAGCTTTGCAGCAAGAACATGAGAAGATTCTATCATCGAAAGGTAAAATCCTGAATGTTTATCGAGGAACTAAACTTGATAAGGAAGAATTTGAGAACTTAAAAGAAAATCAAGGTAAACTTATTTCAGTTAATGGATGCTTATCTACAAGTTGGAGAAAATCATTAGCAGTGCACTTGGCGAAGAAATCTACGAAAAGAACTGATGTTATTCCTGTTCTTTTTCATATTCAATGCGATATTAAGCATATTAATAGAAATATAATTTTTGCTGATATTAGTGAATTTAGTGAATATAGAAAAGAAGCAGAAGTTTTATTTGATTTAAACGCTTGTTTTCTGATTGAATCCATTGAAAAACAGGAATCATTAAATATTATTGAAATGACTCTATCAAATGAAGGACAAAAAATAACGGAAGATTTTCTTGAACTAACAAAAAGAGAAACAGAAGAACTTAGCGTTTCGATTGTAGTTGGAAGATTATTATGTGACTTAGGTGAATATGATAAATCAAAAAAATACTTTGAACAATTATTGAATGATTCACCGAAAGAAGATTGTGCTTGGGTTGAATTTAATATTGGCCGAGCTCTTTCTTTTAAATGTGAATGGAGTCAAGCTCGAGAATATTATAATCGTGCATATGATCTGATGATGAAAGATAAACTAGCAAGAATCAAAGATTCAGCTTGGGTCCTCAACAATATCGGTGCTATTCTTAGGAATCAAAAAAGTACGATGAAGCCCTGAATTATTTTCTGCAAGCATTGAAAATTCGAGAGAAATTTTATCCATCGCCCAGGTCGATCAACTTGTGTCGTACACGGCCGTTTGGTATGCACCGTATTACGGTCGTTTTTGCATCGTGCCATAAACGATCGTATACGGTCGGATACTGAAATATTCGGCCGCATTACGGCCGTTAGTAACCGTTTACGACACGGCGAAATACGGCCGTAATACAGTGCATTCCAAAACGTCGAATTACGGCGATTTACGGCCGGAAACGTTATAAAACGGTAGCAAACGTTGCCGTATACGGTCGTTTACGATCGTATCAGGTCACCGTAATATTCGACCTGGGTCTGGCCATGCTGATATTACTTCGAGTTTGAATAATATTGCATATTGTTATGAACATAAAAACGAACGAAAAGTGGTACTTGAGTGTTATCAACGCGCCTTGGCTATGCATGAGAAACTTCTTCCGGCTAACCGCTTAAATAGACAGAGAGTTGAAAGAGATATTCGCCGACTCACTGAAGAAAACTAAATTCATCAAGATATCGAATTTCATCAACAATGTGAAGATACTAAGTATTTTATTAGTGTATTAAAACTATCCTATTAATAAGAAGAACAATATCGTTTATACTTAGTGATAAGTCTTTGAAACTGTACGCAGAATCAATATTTGTTGGAAACATATCTAACAAGAAATATTCTGAAAGAATCAGACACCCATAAGAGTTATTCATTGGCCTATTTACCTATTTTCCGTTTGTCATGAAGCTTCTTTGTGATAAACAAGTTTTTAAGAAAAGATTACTAATCATGTAAAATATATTATTATAAGCACGAATAAATCTGATTAATTTCTATTCAACTAATTCTACTAGTATAATTTAATTATGACTATGAACACATGAGCAATAATCGATGGATACTGAATAAAAAGTCAAAGCAATTGATCATTGTCTATAAAAGAATTTTTAATTTTTCAGTATTTATCTTTTTCCTAATTTTATCGAAGTTTGCTTCATTTAGTTTTTTTTATTTCTGAGATTGAGCAAGCATTTCGTTACTATATGTACTGTATTGAGCTCCGGTTGTTACCAGTCATAAAACAAACTTGGGCAAGTTCTTAAGAAGTGTTTCCTTGAGATTGTTGATTTGATAACATTCTGACTATATCGTGTGACGTCAAATAGCGTCTATTACTAATAGATGGTAAGCCTATATATTTGGGGAACTTAATTAATTTGACACAATACCACTACACCAGACCAGCATTCTCTGCCTCCAGAAGCACTTCCCCAAAGTATCATCTGTATAAAAAAAAGATATAGCTTTATAATCGTTTTGATATGATGTCATTGATGAAGCTGCAACTAAAAACATTCTTCACCTGACTAATCTAACTGAATACGACGAAAAAAAGAGACAATTTCTCTTCAAATATGTCAGTCAATTGTCAATACTTCAATCAGCATATAAATAGCTTTGAGACTATTTGTTTCCATCAGATATCGCCATAATATCTATAAATCAAAGAAATAAGTATTATATCAAGCCAAACATGATAAGTTTATTGAATCTTAAAAAATCACGCAATCATCAAGGTTTACAATATTTTAAGCAGTCTCAAACATTTAGTGTCACAAAGAAACAAATCTTTCCTATGAACCGAATATTAGATATTTAGCTTGCATGTTGACGCATCCAATTAAATACTTCCTCAAACCAAGCGATGGAATGCTGTGGATTTAATACCCAATGATTTTCAGTAGGAAAATAGAGAAGTCGACTCGTAATATTACGACGCTGCAAAGCTGTAAATGCACCGATTCCTTGTGTTTCTGGTACTCGATAATCATGAGCACCAACGATTATTAACATAGGTAGAGTCCAATTCGCCACGTGATTCACTGGATTATACTCTTCATACGCAGAAGGATTGTCGTAGACAGTATAGTTTCCAGCATCATGTTCAGTGAAGAATAACTCTTCTGTAGAATAGCCCATTGATCTCATATCAAATAGACCATTATGACAGACAAGAGTTTTGAAGCGACTACTCATCTCAGGTTGACCAGCAATCCAGTTTATCATATAGCCACCATAGCTAGCACCCAATGCTACCACTCGAGTTCTGTCGATATAAGAGAAATTTCTCAAAGCATAATCAAGTCCCAACTTGAGATCTTCGTAAGGCAATGAACCATATTCACCTGTAATACTATTGGTAAAGTTCTGTCCATAAGAATCAGAACCATGAAAATTGATAGCGATCACAGCGTAACCTTCAGCAGAAAAAGATTGTAAATTCCAGCGATAACTCCAAGCATCATACCAGCTACTTTGAGGACCACCATGGATAAGAAAAGCAAGTGGAGCAGGTTGGCCTGTACCATGCGCAGGTGGTACATGCCATCCCCATACTGTTTCATTGTTAGCACCCATAAAAGAGAATTTTTGAGCTTCTTTACTTAGTATCACTTTACTCAACAGAGCAGTGTTATGATTAGTGAGTGGCTGAATAGAACTATCCAATGAATACAAATAGATATTTCGCGGTTGAAGAAGAGTGTCATATGTAAACACAAATGTTCTCTCCTGAGTAGGATGAGGGTGAATATTGTGCGACGTACCATTGTCTATCAGAAGATCAACTGAATGATTCGTGTAGATGTTTACTAAATAGTAAATAACATTGCTTGCTTCTTCACCGATTTCGAGATAAAGAGATTGACCATTGGGAGACCATGTCATAGCTTGAATACTTCGATCCCAATCGTCAAGAAGAGTTACTTTCGTATTCAATGAAGCTGAAAAATGAAAATAAACACATGCAACAAGAACGAACATTATCATAAATATAACTAACCATTGTACAACTTCACTTTATATTGATCAGACTCGTAACCTGGCACCGAATGTGATCGATAGACTAACAGATTTTCATCGGTCGGCGAATAAGATGGATCTGTATCGGTTGCAATATTTTCACATGTTATACATACAGTTGGTTGTCCAGCTGTTCTCAAATCAACTGTATATATATCTAAATTGGTTGTCCAAGCTACTGAACTATCCTCATCGTGTTGTCTTGTGAATGCAAATGAATTTCCAGATGCACTAAATGACCATTGTGCTTTAGCATCGCCGAACGGTTTCGTTGGTGAATCACTATCGATATTGAAAAGTACATCGACAGGGTTGGCTGATAGTTGAAATATTCCGTTTGTTTGTCGATTAATTGAAACAACAAATGGATGGTTACGTAGGCCTGTATAGTATTCATCCCAATGCCGAATGTAAAGCTTATCGAATTTATATATCGTGCGTCCACTATCTAGTTCGGCTTGTTTTCGAGCATTCGTCTGTTCAATGTTTAAATTCGCATAGACTTGGCAGCTGAAAGCGAGACGTGTTGCGTTTCGATTCACTAATAGATTATCAATATTCAATGAGTAATTGGTTATTTGTGTAGGTTCAATGAAACCACTCAAGGTTGACAGATCATCAGGAAGAGTCAGCTGAAAAATTTGAGTGAGATCTGACGATGCTCGATTCGACAGAAAAAGAATCGTATTTTTATCTATCCAAGTGAACTACAGAGAAGAAACATAACTGAAATCGGTATAAGAAACGTGATAGACTCTTACTTGTTGGTCTTGTTTGCCCCAGATGGGTCGTGTCAATTGGACATTCTTGTTGGTTTGTAAATCTTGCCAATGTAAAGTTGTTGTGGATCCACGTAAATCAGGCATATGATATTGTCGTCTCAAATAGATGAGGCTTCTACCATCTGTTGGATGAAGTTGAGGCGATGAAAGACGATCAAGTCGAAGATTGTCGGTTTGATTGAAGTAATGTGAATTAGTTAAGGATTGATAGTATTGACTGTTGGATTGATAATCGCTTTCGTTCCATATTGTTGCAGTAGTGGTTGTCAATGTAGCTGGCGTTGTGGCTGCTGGTGTGGTAGCCAACGAGGCCGTCAATGATGTTGCTGGAGAGTCGGTTGTTTTATCAGGGCAATTGGAACGTAGACCGATAACCACAACACACGGTATTAGTACGATAACTGCACCCAAAAGAAAGAAGCCAGCGAAAAAGAAGAACTAAAATGAATATTTTTTGAAAATTAATATAAAACTGTAACTAATGAAAGAGCGAACCTTCGGATCCATTGATGATTGTAAAATAGAAGTTGGTTGCTTGATGAAAACGAAAAATGAATATGCTTATTTGTTCTGTTCTTTTGTATGATATGAATCGAAAAGATATTGTTTGGCTACTTGAATTAACGATATATTACTCGTTATCAGGGCATATGATAAAGTTTAAGCTTTCCGACAAAATCTATCGACTTTGATCTAATGGCAAATAGTTTCGGGGGAAATATGCAGTTAATCATTCAAGAGTATAGATACTTCAGATAGAACGAAAAAGTATAAATTATTCGAGTTTGATTTATTTTCATAGTTTTTATCATTATCCTACACTCCATCAGATTGATTAATGAGCCATTATTGCTATCTACTTTATTTTCTATTCGTCGGGACGAATGCTGAGAGCTTTAAATGGAGCTATAAAGTTCGATATGTGATAAAGGACATATTATTCGTTCGCGTTTTTTAAATCAACATGAATTCATGTATTACTAGCCATTATTTATTCGTGTGAATAAATAGTTAATGAGAAATCAAATTGAATTCTGTTATTGCATTGTGATACATGATATAAATCTTTATGATAATCAGTATAATATTTTTAGAGATATATTTCTTTGTGTTTTTATTCAAAATGAAGAAAACGATACGAAAACAGAATGCAACTAATCACAGTTTATGAAATCATTCTTGGCTAGGCTTATGTGTTAAAAGCAAATGAAGATTGATCAATTGAATCTATGAATAAATAAAATAATTATACTGAATAAAAATGGAGTCCTCTGAAAACTTACTTGCATTTAGTAAAATCCATTTCTGGATGAGCTTCCATAAATCTAATAATAAACAAAGCAAATCGAAAATTTAGTTTTATTTGTGTTCATATGAAAAGACTTGATTACTTTTTCAGCATATCTTGTTTCTTTTGTTCATCAGAGGTAGGTAAACCAGCTTCACGTCGATGTTGATCATACATCATCTTTTCAACCATACTTCGTGTTTCGCCATCCAAGTCCGACAACTATATACAATGATAAAGTTTCATACCAATGAAAATCAATCGAACTTTTTTTCGGGATTTACTTTAGAATTTTCGGGTTGAACTTTGCGTGTATTAATTTCAGGATCTGTTTTTACTACACGACTCCACCATTCCATTTTATTAATCTAAATTTCGATTAAAATAATTCTTTGAAAAAATATATATTTGCAAATTAACATACTTTTTCAATAACAATATGAATAGCTTTTCCATCATCAAGCGTCCACATAGATTCTTCTTTTTTCAATTCGGCAAATGTTTCTCCGTCAATAATTGGTGGATGACCACGAAGACCCACATATAAATGCTGCACGAACAAACAAATATAGATATTTTCTAACGGTTAATCTACCTTGCGTTCAAATTTGACGATAATATCTTTCGATTTTACACGAATATTCAGTTTAATTGGAACACGTAGCTAATTTCATAGAGAATTCAATTGAGAAATTTTCTAGAAAGAAAAAACTTACATCGATTTCTTCAAGTGTTTGCGTCCACGAATACTCAGGGCCATCCCATCCGTTACCTTTATTTGGTTTTTCTTTACCTTTATCTTCTTCATTTTCATCTTCATCTTCTTTCTATCGATGATAATAATATTATTTTTTCACAAATATCCATAACAACTAAAACTGATTATGGTTACCTTAGCATCCTTGTTAGTTTCATCATTATCACCTGACGATTCAGTAGTAGTTGCTGGTTCGCTTTGTTTTTCAACTGGAGTTTCATCATCTGTGGCTAATTTTTGTGCCTAAAAATACAATTGATTACTATTAAAATTTTATCCTGATATTTCAAGTATATCGTTGTGTTCCATATTCTCATCGGTTTGATTATCTTTCCCTAAAATTCTGAGATGGCATCTGTAGAGATAAAACTAGTATACATACTTTAGCTTGAGCACTTTCTTGTTTAATTTTTTCTGCTTCTTCATCTGTAACTTCAACAATTCGTGATGATTCGTTTTTTGCAGCGTCTTCTTCTTCACGTTTACGACGTAATTTGTCACGTCGAATACGATCAGTCTTTTAAAGGAATAAACAGATTTTTTATTCGAATAAAATACGAAAAAATAATTCAGTTACTTCATCTCGTTCGGCTTTGTCTTTCTTATGTTTTTCCACTGCAACTTTTTCCCATTTACGAAATGCTTTTAAAATTAAATCTTCAGGCTTATCTGTAACATTTGGGCTTGTATATAAATCGGTTTTCCGGGCGAAAAAACCAAAAAGTGTATCAAGTAGCTATGCAAAATAAATGAATAAATAAACATGAATTCAAAACTCATTAACAGACTTCCTGAATGCCGCCTGTATGCTGTGAAGCAACGTTCATCAAAATTGCATCGTATTTTTCTGCGTCAGACATTTTTTTGAAAAATCTGAAATAAATAGTCAACAAAAAATGAATTTTTTCATCATTATAAAACTAGTATAGAAATTAATGATCTTCTTGATAACATAACATAACATAGTGATGATGATGAAAGAAATATTAGATAAGGTTAACAAAATTATTTTTTGTAAATTATTTATAGAAAAAAATCGAGCGTGAATCCCATTCATGTATTATTTTGTGAACAGAGAGTTATCTGGATACCTCATAGGTTGAGATTTTAGATGTTCGAAATTCAATAAGATACACCTTACCAAAAAAACTTAACTATCAATAAATGTCTCGAAATAAACAAAGTTTTTGTACAGAGAAATATTGTTCACTCGTTGATTTATCTCAAATTGTTTAGCGCCTGGAAAATGAACGAATATGTTGTCAAACTATTTCAACTGTAAATTGTTAAATCCTTCCAATGTTAGTTAATTGTCAGCCATAGTTCAATAATTCTTGTGCATTTTTTCCTCCTATAACTATGATGTGTAATAAATGAACTTTATTTGGCCTATAAGCATGAATATACCGATCTATCGGTTGCTAGGAAATACATAAAATGAGAGAGAAAAACGTGTTATTTCTATTGAAAAAGAATAGAATGAACTTTTGTAATGATCTATAATTAAGAGTTGTTGCTTGCTACTGATACGATGAAAGACAATAATGAAAAATAAGTAACTAAATTGACGATCGTAATGATTTTCATGTCAAATGAGTCCAGAAAATATAGTATAGAACATTGAAAAATATCTATTGGTTCAAGTATTTTATATGCAAATTTTTTGTATTATGAATTGAAAAAGATTGAAAAAAATCTAAAAAATAATTATAAGCAAATTTTCTTTTATCTAATCGAAAACATTATTGAAGGACAACATACAAGTAATACAAGATGGCGACACATGAATTCATTTTGCTTGTTCTTTTTTCGAAACCATTTATTATTTACTGACGAAGATTACAATTGATAGTTTAATTATTTTTTAGATTTCATTCATCTACCATCATGGAAAAAAACGCAACTGGCGGTGTTATGGCACGTGTTGTCAAAATTCTTGGTCGTACTGGCAGTCAGGGTCAATGTACACAAGTACGTGTTGAAATTATCGATGGATCACAATCGAAACGATCGATTATTCGCAACGTAAAGGGCCCGGTGTATGTTATTTATTTTTCTACAGATTTTAATTATATTTTTCAATGTTTTATTTGATTTTTAGCCGTGTTGACGATGTCCTCGTTCTTCTAGAATCTGAACGTGAAGCTCGTCGCCTTCGATAATCGTCCAATGGTGTTTCTATTAACATCAATTGAACAACGGCGATTTCGTTTTTGTTTTCTATGTTATACTCTTTTCCATCAGAGAGTTATTAGAAAATTAATAAACAAAATGATACAATAAGATTTTAAAAAAACAGCAAAATAAATATTTTCGATTATATGCAATTATTATGGTTGGAAAATCACATAAATTTGTCGATGCTGTTTTGTTGAGGCTTGACTGCGAGAAGTATAACTTTAGTTTTTAAAGGGCAACAAAAACAAATCAGCAATACAAATGATTAAGAAAAAAACCCAAAATATTATATAGGTGTTCAACTAGCTACTGACCTACTGTAGCCAACAAACTGTTTTTCTACTGATAATTCTGCACAGTTTTATCTTATATTCTTCATTAGGAAAAGCGAATTTTAGTTGCATAGTTTGAATTAATACGGGCTTAAGTTAGAATGTTTTGCTTTATTTCTATTCTAATATAAGAAAAAAAAACTACTGTTATAATGATGAGCAATTTAAACCACGCACTAGTGGCGAGCGTATCTGCGTTTTATAAAATGAATAGAATCTTGATGTAAAACCAATTGAATGAATTTTTTCGTCATAGAATTATTTTATTCGCTACATATCGCCTTGAGTCAAGCTAATCTAGTAAATTACGTTTCATGTAAACACTACCGGTTGTTACCGGAATAGGTAAAGTACAACGAGGATGTAGAATTTTGTTACGACAGATGATCTATGATTTTTATTTAGAAAAATTAGAATAACAAACGCAAAACGGCTCTTATGCGAAATAAAGATATTTTTGTAGCATGCAAATATATAATCGCAAGATTTCGGATCGAATAGATGTTTGATTTTGTTTTTTATTAAATACAAATACTATAATAATGTCACATAAATTTTAATATGAAACCCAATTGAAAAATAAAATGAATAAATATCAGCTATTGTTCATATTAGAATATGTACGAACTCTTTCTTTCAATGTTCAATACAACAGCCAAATTTTAATAGCAACAATATTTAAGACGAATATAATATTCTTCTAAATAAAGATTTCTATCTCGTTTCTCTCTAAAAATAGTTGTTTCATAACTGCGAAAATACGAAAAATCAGGCCTATGACTTTGTGTCATGTATACGTTTAATGAATCATAGCGTTAATGCGTTGTATTTTCATTAGCTGTAAGTATAAAAACTCTAACCAAATTCTAAATTCAACATAACAAATACGACTATTTCTATAATAATTACAAACATGAATCGTTGGTTCATATTGGCTTCAATTCTTATTGACTTCGCTGCTTGTCAAGCTCCTGCTCAAGCTGCACTATTGAGCTCATTCGGACAATGTTCTTACACAGGTGATCCACATCTTATACCATTTCCAACAGGAGTAAACCAACCAGTTAATATGTATTTTTGTAACAAGAGCCAATGGGAAGTACTTCTTCAAAATAAATGGATTTTGGTTATTGTTAAAGCCGGTCCAAGCCCATTTGTTATTGTTGATGTAAGTTGAATTGCTCTATATATAAATAAACTAATTTCATTTTAGCATTTGGTCATATTCTTTGATGGCAACTTAGGTATTAAATGTATATTAAGTGGTAGTCTTGGCTTATCAACATGCCCACTTACTTCATCAGTTGTATCAATCACAAATACACTTGGAACAGCATGGAGTCATTGGTATCCGGCTGCCTCATTCTTGAATATTCAAATTACATCTTACGTATGTTTTATTCTTATAATAAACATATGAAAATTTCCCTTTTCTTACTCTAGCCGTGGGGAGTAGCCAAACGTTATGATATAACTATTCGAGAAACATTCGCTTTGATTGGCCAATCAGCAGGTCTCTGTGTTAAACACAATTGTCCATTAGAAAGAGTTATATCAGTTCCACCTCCAGTTGTTGTAAAGGTTTGCGAGATTTATATTAGCGCAGTACCACGACAATATGCAGCTGGTCTTGCTGCGAACTTCGTTGGTCTTGTACAACTTGCTTGCCATAATGATCTCTTACTTACAAAGAACATGAGAGTAAAAGCGAAAAAAAAAACTTCATATTTATTTTCTTCTTCTATTTAGTTTGCTCAAACAACACTTCCTCTTTTGGTTTACAGTGCTCTTTCCCAATTGAATAGTGATAACTATAAAGCTGGCGTTATTAAAGCCGAAGCGGATATTAGTGCAGCTCTTGTTCTAGCCGATGCTGCAGCTCTGGCTGAAGTCGCAAAGAATGGAATATGTTGGGAAGGAAAGCATTGTTTATCGACCGGCGATGATTAAAAGACATTTTCACTTATTTTATCCTATATTTTCTTTTTCCTTTCTCTACATGGCACAATAAAAATCAAGATTTATCTTTTTATTAATTCTTAAAATCAAATAAATTTATTGTATGATGCAAAATGATGATGCAGGAGTTATAAAAAGTATTAGATGACGCGAAAATGAAAGTATTCATGAAAAAAATAATGTGACCTATAAAACAAACAGCGGCGTAGCCAAGGGGGGGGGCGAATGGGCCATTGCCCATTTGATTTTTTAGTTTGCCCATTGAAATTTTTTTTACTGTAACTTTGCCCATGGAAATTTT